>CP139502.1:38209501-38809501 GCA_021014915.2 Artemisia tridentata subsp. tridentata
TAAGAACAACAATCCATTAAACAAAAAACAAAAGATAGACACAAGCTAAAAATCCCAATGTTCAAGGACCATATTCTGAGACCTAAAACAAGGGCTTGCAAACGAATTCTAGGTGTACCTTCTTGAGTTGGAGCTCCGCAAGAGATGCAGCTTGATTTTCTTGGAGCCAATTGGTCGTGTTTTCAATGGCACACTTGATTAGCTTCAAGATCTCTGGGTCAAGCCTCTTCTTGATATTGTAATCTGAAACTTCATTATTCATTTTGTATATGCAATCCTCTAACTCATTGTAAGCATTTGCCAACTTCTTGAATTCTTGGTCCTCAGTTCTGTATTTCTGAGCATCATTTACCATTTTCTCAATATCTTCCATGGATAGTCTCCCACTTTCATTGGTAATTGTGAGTTTCTCCGTCTTACCAGTGGATATTATCCCAGCAGTGACGGTGAGGATACCATTGGCATCAATTTGAAACCATACCATAATTGAAGATACTCTTTTTGGAGCAAGTGGTATACCAGAAATTGAAAATTCCCCAAGAAATGGTTATCTGTAGATCTGACCCTTTCCCCTTGATAGACCACGACACTTATGGTAGATTGGTTGTCACAGGTTGTGTAGTAAACCCTGGACATAGTTGTAGGTATTTGAGTGTTACGTGGTATCACAACACTCATTAGGTCTCCAAGTGTATCTATACCCAGTGACAAGGGAGTTACATCCAAGAGCAGCAAGTTTTCAACAGTCTTATCACCCTTGCCACTTAAGTTTGCAGCCATAACGGCTGCACCATATGCAACAGCTTCATCAGGGTTCACAGTCTTGCATAACTCTTTGCCATCAAAAAGCTCCTGCAACATTTGTTGAACCTTCGGTATCCTAGTTGAGCCACCTACAAGAATCACCTGATTTATACATGATTTCTCTATCTTAGCATCATTTAAACATGTCTCAACAGTCTCGATGCACGTATTGAACGAACCCATGTTCAGCTCTTCAAATTTAGCTCGACTAATTTTTATTAAAAAATCAATCCCCTCATGCAAGCCATCTAGTTCGATTGAAGTCCGAGTAGTGGATGAGAGACTCCTTTTTGCTTTCTCACAAGCAAATCTCAGCCTTCCCAATGCTCTTTGGTTCCCAGTCAAGTCCTTACCAAATTTCCTCTTGAATTCCTGAACACAATGACTCACCATACGGTTATCAAAATCCTCACCTCCCAAATGAGTGTCACCAGCAACAGCTTTCACCTCAAAAGTACCCTCTTTTGTAATGGTCAATATAGAGACATCAAATGTGCCACCACCTAGATCAAAAACAAGGACATTCATCTTACTAGAGATATCAGATTTATTGTCCAGACCATATGCAATTGCAGCTGCAGTAGGCTCGTTGATCATGCGTATGACATTTAATCCAGCAATAGCACCAGCATCCTTGGTTGATTGACGTTGTGAATCATTGAAATAAGCTGGGACTGTTATCACTGCATTTTTCACAGCTTTTCCAAGGTATGCCTCAGCAGTTTCTTTCATCTTGACAAGAATCATAGATGAAATTTCTTCGGCAATAAATTCCTTAACTTGACCTTTGTAGCTCACAACGATTTTTGGTTTGTCCGCAGAGCCTTTTATGACCCTAAAAGGCCACAACTTCATGTCTTCTTGAACTTTAGAATCACTGAATTTTCTTCCGACCAACCTCTTAGCATCTGTAATTACGCTTAAATTAAAACAATATATAGCTATGAAAAAAAAACAGCCTATATGTCCAAAATATTTAATTCCATTAAGAAATAGCACTGTCCTCAAAGGCCACGGAAGCTGCAACCTTACATGGCCTCTAAACATTTGGGGCCCCAAAATTACCTCCAATACTTGTCTATAAAAAGATAAGTTCCCGTAGGATATTAGTTGTTTGGTCAAACTATCAGTAGTTACATTATTTAACAAATAATAGAAAAAGGGCATATTTGCCTCTAAAGAAGAGTTGCAAGTATATGAACATGGCAAATTTTCCACCAATTTGTTATGTCCTTATTTATTACGAGTACTAAAGAATAGTTTCTCCTCTTTCCCTTTTAAGGTTGACAAGGGTGCGTTTTAGGTACTGTGTTGGTGTTTTCATATACATTTGAAAAAACAACGAAGGTAAGTTATCTGATCACTCCTTATAAGGCATAAGTTAATGAATCGACCAACAGAAAACCTATGGTTCCCTCGATTTATCCTCACTTTTTATCCAACATCAGTCTCACATCAGTCATTTCATATTTTTTTCTGCATTGACTTGTCTACTTCAGTTGACAATATTCTTTAACATAGACATAACAAGTACAAAAAATGCATCTATAATCCACGTTAAAACACCAACATCAAGGTTTGATCCAATTTATCCTTAGTTTTTATCCAAACAGCAGTGCATCCACCTTAAGACAGCAATATCAAGTACCAAAAATGCGTTTCTGCTGATGTTTGATATAATATACACAAATAGAGGCATTCTCAAAAGATCAATAACAAATTTACTTTTATTGAACGACAGATTTGTAACTTTAGCAATGTTTAGTGTCTCAGGTGTTTCGCATTGCTTATTTTATGGTGAAATAAGCAAATAAACAATTTTGTCAACCACTTAAAACTGTGTATCTGCTTATATATGAGTAGATAGATAAACAGACAAGCACTTAAAAAACCTATCCCAAACAATCTCTTATGCTTTCTAGATGTCAATGACAAAATTGCCCTTTCGCATAAGTTTTCGATGACACATTTGCTATTTCACATGTGAAACAATTAAACCCATAGCCACCCACATGTGCAGGGGTGTTTGGGATTCCTTCATTTTTCGAAGCAGTTTGAATGTTTAGATTATCCAAACTGCTTATGCTTATCTCCTTATTTTGAAGTAAAATAAGCAGTTGTCGACAAGGGTTGGGAACTTGCTTAGACAAAGTGTTTATTTGTGTTAAATTTGAATAACCTCCTGACCCTCATATCTAATATAAAACCTTTAAATACATAGAAATGATACAAAAATATTAGCATACTAATTTGAGGGGGCGTTTGTTTAAGCTTAGTTTTCCTGCTTTTAGGGCTTATTAAAATTTTCAAAAGCCAATAAGCTAAATTTTTTGGGTTAATGAGCTTATCAGCTTGAGCATATGGCTTATTCAAGCTTATAAGCCCAAAAAAATGAGCTTCATGGCTTTTCAAAGGTTCAATAAGCTGGTAAGCCAGATAAAAAAGCTTAAAACAAACACCTCTTGTGACCGGCCATAATGAAGGCGTCACCCATGTGTGGTTGGCCTCCACCACGACTCATCATTCTTTACACCATCACCACCTCCATGCGTGGTCAGTGTGATTGTCTCTGATCACCATTACAACCAGTCTAAGTAAACAAAACACAAAGTACTATCAACTTCCCTAAAACTTTGTAAACCCTAGAATATAAAGTATGGTTTGGTGGTTGATTTAATGGATCAGGTCACCGTTACATGCAGTCTAAAAAAAACAATCCCAGTTCCCTAAAACTTTATAAACCCTAGAATAGAAACTGTTACATAGTGACATTTAACAATAAGTAGACTAACCAAAGATGGTGTTTTGAGGACAAATAGCAACTTTATTCTTGGCACCATCACCAACCAAACGTTCATCATCAATGAAAGCAATATAAGAAGGTGTAGTTCTGTTGCCTTGATCATTAGGTACTATTTCCACTCGATCATGTTTCCAAACACCCACACATGAATATGTTGTTCCTAGATCAATGCCGATTGCCGGCGTGTCGTTTCCATTTCCCTCCATTGTTACAAGTCAGCTTTTCAAACTAGAGTGAGTTTGGTTTTGTGTTTGTACTTTTTACTTTGAGTCTTTGAACTTCTGTTTTCCCTTTCCACTTAAATAAAGAAAACACTCTGTTTACTTAATTTGAGAAGGAAAAGTAAAGTAAAGGATCGTAAAAGAAGGAAAAGTAAAGGAAAGGATATAAATGTAGTGGGACCAGTCATTTTCCTTCCCTTTCAGCTCAATTATGGGATGAAAGTTACTTCCAAAAAAACAAAAACCACAAGTGTGTTTCATATGTTTTCCCTCCTTTTACTTCTTTCAAAAAACTAAAGAACATAATTTTTTTTTTTAAATTCTTCATTTACTTTTATTTACTTCCTTCCCAACATCTGTACAACAGAGTGTAAATAAAGAAAACACATTAAGTGAATGTATAAATCCTCCAAACGTGTTTTCTTTAATAAAGTGTTTTCTTTATTAAAGTGTTTTCTTTATTATTGTTTATGTTATTTAACGAAAAATAAGTGATGTTGCATTTTTCCTTTATTAAAGTTTTTTCTTTAATAAAGTGTTTTCTTTATTATTGTTTATGTTATTCTCTATGTATATTAAAGTATATCGTCGGTTGTATTATTATATTTCAAATTCGATTAAAATATAATATAACTTGAGCCTTTTATGTTAGTCCAACTGAGGCCCACGTCAAACCCAATGTAGAAGTTATAGTAGACGTTATACTGGGAAGGTGTTACCTGACGTTCTATTACCTTCTGCCAGCTTTCTTCTTGCTGAAGATACTCTAACCTCCTTTTGCTGCCCAGGGTTTTGGTAGGTGGGGATTTTATAAGTTTATTTAAGTTTTTGCATGTTAATTTTAGTTATTTTTTAAGTTTGTTTAAAGAAAAAACTTTAAGTGTTTTTTTTAATAAAGTGTTATCTATATATATATATATATATATATATATATATATATATATATATATATATATATATATATATAGTTTTTATAGAAGAAATGTTGCGTTTAAAATTCCTCATTATTGTTTATGTTATTTAACGAAAAATTAGTAATCCAAGTATATACTCTTTGATAATAGGCAATTCTTGTGCTAACAAAAGTTATAAGGTTGGCGTTTAAAATAATTGTTTCATAATCTAATAGATCTATATGAGTTTTGATAAAATACATCAAGTTTATATGTAATCGAATTAATGAACAAGTTTAAATTCATAAGTTTAGTTTTCACTTTGTTCATATAGTTTTTAAATGTATAAAAGGGTTTCTCGTTGTATGTGTAATGACAAACCAACTTGGTTTATAAGTTAAGTCGACTTGTTTTAAAAAAAAAAATCATGTTAAGTTACTAGATATGTTGCATGGTTTGAATATATATTTATATATAGCGAGATTCTAGTAATGAAGTGTAACGAGTTGATAATAAGTTGAGTTGTTTTTAAGTCGTGAAATATAAAGTTTGAAATAATCGAGAAAGGTCACTTGGACGATGGCGACAACAACTCGTGTTCCGAAACAGATTACTCAACCCATTCTTATGTTGGGATTTTGGCGAATTGGGCTGTGGCCCAATCATGGAACAGTGATATCGACTCTAGATTGGACTGATAAAAGCTAAACAGACTCTATTCTTTGATACATGGGCTTTGGCCTGGTAGAGTATAAATGAACACCACAAGTCCTTTTGGAGTTTAAATAAAAGTTTCGGCCCAATCATGGACCAACAAAGAAAGTCCAGTACACCAATTTATAACAAGTAAATGCAAACAGCTTCTTTGAGTTTTAAAAGTTTGATCCACCCTAAGTGAACAAAAGAAAAACCCATTATACAAAATCTCACAAGTCTTCGTGGGTTACGAACTGTTTGTGCAGAACAAAGTGTGGGTGACTCGAGCACACGAACTCGACCTTGTGAACAAGACACAACCCAAACGTGCCCTTATTATAAGGGTGTGAGACCCTTTTCTGAACGAGCAAGAATAACACCCCCATGGGTGTTTTAATGACCAAAGTGGTCGAACCAACAAGGTAAGAAAAGAACCCGTCAAATAATCGAGTTAAGCTCGCATGACTTAAGTCCATGGCCTCTCGGCTCACACCACAGCCGAGACACATTAGAAGGATCGGTTTTATACTAGTCGTTATTAGTCTCAACACACAAGACCTCGAAGTGTTTGTACTTTTTACTTTGAGTATTTGACCTTCTGTTTTCCCTTTCCACTTAAATAAAGAAAACACTTTAATATTACAAATTTAAATGATGAAATGGTGGAAGGTTTGTAATTTTGTATTATTGACACATCAGGGGTTTGGTTAAACCGTATAACCCGTGATGCACACTGTACAAATAGATGATGCGTGCAATGATTGAAAACCCTCCTTATGAGAGGGTCCAAATAACTTGCCCCATGGTGAAATTGTAAATTTTTGAATAAGTGATGTATAAATCAATAAATCATCATCAAATATTTTTTAAAAGTAAATTGAAAAACTCACTAAATACAAATACAAAATGATTCACCTACTTGTTACAATTAAGATTCAAACTTGTAATTATTTAGTTGAAATCGTCTCTCACTTTTAGTTAATTATAAAGTAAGAGTACATGTTATTACAATGTCATCCAAAGGTGCAAACAAGTCGAGTCGAGTTGAGAGCTACTAAGCTCGAGCTAAGCTGACTACTAAAACTCGAGCTCGAAATTTGATTTTGAGCTCTTTCGAGCTTGGGATTCAAGCTCGAGCTAGACTCGTCATTTAAAAGTTGAGCTCGAAACTTGACTTGAGCTCAATTATCTCATTATTTCAAGCTTGAACTTGATAAAAAAAATGGCACGTCAAGCTCGCTTCGAATCGATTTTTATGAAATTTAAGTAATAACATGTATATAAAAAGTGAAATTTCAATGTAATCAAATCTAGATAAGGCTCGCGAGCCTTACAAGTCGAGTATTTTGGAGCTTGAACTTGACTCGAAAGTATACTCGAGTAGCTCAAGCTTGAGCTTGACTCAGTAGATCGAGTCGATTTCGAGTACTTTACCATTCATTCTCAAATAGCTCGTGGACTGTCTCATCTCATTTGGGTGTGTATATTGATGTTACTTTTAAGTTTGTGTTTGGTGTGTACAGGTGTGTTTCGATGTCGTGAAAACATTAAAAAATCATGGGATTCTTTTCGAAAGCTGCTTAACTATAGCGATTTTTGCTTTACCCAAAAAACTATACCGATTTTCGATATCACCATGCGCAATGCTCTTACATATCTTGTTAAACTATGTCTATTGATAAATTTCTTTATTTTGAAGAAAACAAAAGTGTTTTGTTTTGTAAAATGGGTTATACAAGGAGTTTAGACCCTCGAGTGTTGTCGCGGGCCGTTTGAGCATATGTGTTTACACAAGCTAACTTTATGTGAGTTTTAATCTCTTACTTTCGCATAAACATGAAAGGATTCTATACATCCGTATACATGTACCGGATCTGGAAATTCGTATAAAGGCAAGCACTACCTAATAAAAATTCTCCCATAATTAAGGAAACAAAAAAAGAAAAGTTATTTTCCTGGTTCGGGTTTTAGGGTCATGTTCGGGTTTCGGGTTTTGTATTCCAGTTCGAGTTTTTTGTTGTCTGAAAATTCCTATTGGGTTTTTCATGTATTGTTTTATGTAAGTGAGTTGAATGTCGTTTTGTGAAAGAGTAAGCATGTAAGATCATATACAAACTAACAAAAATCCTTTAACCCTTGAAACAATAACCACTCTCACATTGTTACTTAACTCATACAAAGTCCGTCTAGATTTTAAGATATCCTTTTTGTACACAACTTAACTTTTTTTTAGATAACTAAACCATTTGCAAATGGCAATTCTTATAAAGAAATCCTAAGTAGACATACAAAATAAATTCAAAACGTGACTAATATTTCTTTTAAAGATACTCCACTGTATATATAGTACAAGAAATTAAGAGCATCTCCAATATTGGCACTAAACGTGCTTTTTGCACTAATTTAGTGCTAAAAAGTACCCACAAAAAAAAAAAAAAAAAAAAAAAAAAAAAAAAAAAAAAAAAAAAACTTTCTCTAATGTTGTCACTATCTTTAGCACTAATTTAGTGATGTGAATAGTAAAACACTAAATATAGTGCTACACTATATTTGTCACTAATACTATTCATCTTATTTAAACTCCATTAGCTGATATAAGCCCAAGCCCGATCTGTGGGCTTATGGTACATTAAGGTTTATTATACTCTATAAATATTGGTGATTAATAAAGTTAAATCTACACAGTTTCAATGTAAACATATAGTCAAACATGGTATCAGAGAGTAATACCGATCCTTTAAAACCCTAAAAACACCACTGTCGTTTCCCAACCTCTCTGTACAAACCAATTCTTTTTGCCGTCATCAATTCTTCATCAGGGCAGTTTATCTGGACCCCCCTATAGGGGGTATGCAATCATTGCACGCATTGGGCGGTTATACTGTGTACATCGCGGTATTGTACTGTGTGTTTCGTAGTTTGTACGTTTGACTTATAGGGGGTATGTATAGTGTCCCTCTTCTTCATCCCAAAGCATCAAGTGTTGCTTGCTTGCTTAATTAATTCATTAGATCATATATATTGAATTATTTCACGTGCCGTACAAAACCCAAAACCATTAATATATACTACTGCTATTGCATTACGTCCTCCATCCTCCCTCTTATTCTAACGTGACACAGCCATCATCAAAATCATAGATAACACACAAAACCGATTCACAGCCTCTTCTCCCTCCCCTTTTCTGCTGCACACAGTGTATTCATCACCATCATAATGACTAATGGTGATCTCCTTCTACCACCTCCTACCCTCACTTTCGTTTGAAACAAAACCTAAAGGTTTTTTCTTGTGTTCTCTTTTCATCGTATCGTAACAAGATTGTTAGTTATGAAAAAAAAAAAAAGTTTGACCTTCATTGTTTTTTTTTCCCTCTTAAAGTCGACTAAAGCTCGACTTGTCTCCACCTAAAGTCGATTAAAGCTCGATCAATGGTGTTCCTTCATTCAATAAGCCGCATGAGGTTATTACTTTAAGAATCAATGTGAAACATTTTGATGTCCTAATGCACGTCATTGGTGAATATACAAGTTCTTCGACAAGTACCGCTTTCTTTGTTTGCTTTGCTTTCGCTTGCGGTGGATGTCTTCATCAACAAAAATAGTTAGAGCTTTACTATTTTGAGTGTCTCCAGTCCGACCTTTTGCTATTTCGTCGCTCGGACTGCAGGGGAGTATTAGCCAATATAAGCCTAAGCCCGGTCTGTGTGCTTAGGGTACATTAGGGTTTATTGTACTCTATAAATATTGGTGATTAATAAAGTTAAAGCTACACATTTTCAATGTAAACATACAGTTCAACAAAACTCAACATATTTGTTAAACATTGATACTTAACTATGAAAACAAAAAATAGCTTATATAAACTATATTGTTGTAAGAGCACTTTCAACCATAACTCGGGGTTAAACTTTAACACACTGTCACGTCAGCTTTAATTTACCCACCTTTAACTAAAAAAAACTCTTTCAATCATAACTCACCCTTAACTCACATTTAAAAGAGGCGAAAGTGATTTTTTTTTTTTTTTTTTTTTTTATTTTTTTTTAAATTTTATTTTATACAAAGTACCCTTAACGCAACTTTAAGGGGTTAACGCACACCATTAACATTATTTCCGTTAGGGAATTCAATGTTCAACAATCATATGTTGGTTCACGATACATATAATGCTAATATAACAAGTTTAACAATTATTTGTTACTTTTCAGTTTACAAAAACGTTACAAGTTTCATAATGCCAACAATAGTTTAAAGAGTTATTTGTTTCTTACATTTAATTATTACACCTGTATAAAGGGTATTTTGTTTGGGTGAGCTAAATCTTATAAATTAATCGGTTAAAAGGTAAAACAATGATTACTTACAAAGTATAGAGTATTTTGCAAAGTAACAAAATAAGGGTCATATTATACTCCCTCCGTCCCATTTTAGTTGTCGTGAGACCTAAAACACGGTCTTTTTGCTTCAACTTTGACCGTAAATATTTTTGTTTGTATTATATAATACTTGATGAAAGTTATATCATTGAAAAGTTCGTATATAACTTTCATCAAGTATTATATAATACAAACAAAAATATTTACGGTTAAAGTTGAAGCGAAAAGACCGTGTTTTGAGTCCAATGACAACTAAAATGGGACGGAGGGAGTATTATACTAAGACCACTTACATCGGACGTTAAACCAAAAGGCAAACCCACGTTAAAGTGGGTAAAAGACAAAAAAAAAGCTACAAACCCACGTTAACGTTGCGTTAGTTGTTGTGTGCTATCCACGTTAACGCAGCGTTAAGGGCTGCGTTACCCCCTTAACGCTGCGTTAAGGTACTATTTGTAAAAAAAAAAAAAAAAATCATTTGCCCGGCCTTTTAAGGGTAGTTTGTGTAAAAATATTTGATATAAATGTGAGTTAAGGTGTGTTAAAGCTGAGTTATTGATGTGTGTGTTAAAGCTGAGTTAAGTTAAATGGTGAAAAAGATGACGTGGCATGCCTTAAAATTTAAAGCTGAGTTAACTGATGTGAGTGGCCTAACACCTCCTAAAAAGTAAAACCTACCTATATTAGTCAAAATGTATAAATTGTAAAGCAGACAGTACAACCGTCCGATGTATTCAATCATTACAAACACCTCTATGGGTGTGTAGTAGTAAGGCTAGAAGATAGGACAAAGCAAGACTACCAGAGTAGAGCCACTGTGACTGTGTTTCACATCTTTTCCGGTTCCTCCATAGTTTGACAGTCAAATCTTTCAAACTAGACTGCTAAAGTATAGTCATTGTGACTTTTTCACGTTTTACCGCTTTTTTATGAAGAAAAAATGGAGTATAGTACAAAATGGTAAAATTGTAATTAAAACGATTTATTATATATATATATATATACTAAAGATGGGTATGTGGAGTGTGCACAGTAGTGTGAACACAAAGTTATTACACAAGTTATTACACATATTACACATGTAATTATAGGGGTGTTAGGTTAAAACATGTGGCTACAAATAAGCAATTACAAAAAAATTACAGATAAATGTTGTTGCAATTAGACATGTTACAAAATCCTATTGGTTTTGCTACTGTTTGAAGCACTGTGCGAAGCACTGTACACCAGTAATTAATCCCGTTTGTTACTGTGCGAAGCACTGTGGATCTTTGATTACTGTTTTTGTTTGGTATACTTCTCAAAAAATACATCCATCTTAAGTAGTACATGCATCTTTTTTTCAAATCATTATCTTCCAAAATATTGCAAACACCTTCTGCACTAACCAATACGCTGCAATCCAACTTTGACAACACACAACATAAACGGCTTGGCTGTCGAGAAGCAAACAAAACAAACGGACCATAAATATTAACAACACTTAAATAAAAACAACACAACGACAAGAGATGAACACAAGAACAACCAATATATCATAAACACCAAACCCTCACTGAGTTGACTCGGTGAGTACATGAGTCGACTGAGTCAACTCAGTCAACGAGAAGGGATGAGGGGGAGCGTTTCCACACGAGGGTTTTAACAAGTTTAACAACCATTTTTATTAATAAAACAATATTCGGTATAAAAAAATACGAATTATAGTTTTATAAAAAAAATTATTTAGGGTTTGATAAATTTTAAAGAAAATAAAGAAATAAAGCGCGTGTAGGGGTTTTTACCGACAAGAAGATGAAGAGGAAGGTGGTGGTGGCTTGCGGTGATGGTGACAGTAGGCGGTGTGTCGCGTGGGTGGTGTTGTTGTGGGAACCGTGAGCTCAAAGTTTCCAGAAATGAAGTAAATAAGCCGATCTAATGATTCGGCAAAGAAAAGGGTTCGCCGGAAAAATTTTCCGGCACGGTGGTTGCCGGAAGTTGGGAGAACCGGCGGTGTAGAGAGAGAGATAAGAGAGAGAGTGGAAAGAAATAAAATGAATTAACTAATTATTATAGTTTATATACTTTTGAGGTAGGGTTTAAAATGAAAATATAAAAATGAGGGGTGGTTGTGTAAATATGGGGCGGAGGGGCTATAGTTGCCAAGTTGACTAATCTTTTGATGAAAACAAAGCGGAACCCATTTGACGTACCAAACGGACTCGAAAATTAACGAAACTTGCGCAATTATTCACGAAATAATTTTTTCAATAAAAACGATTATAAACATGCAATATTTTCAAAAATCAATATTTTTGACAAGTAAGGACAATATTCTTATATACTAAAACGTATCATATCCTGACATTTTGAGCACAAAAAAAAAATATATGTACATTACCAAAAAACACGTTAAATTTTTTTTTTTTTTTTACAAACCCGTACATACAAAACATAACTTTCTTACAAAACACCATGCCACACACACGTATTTTAAAACCCATACATACAAAACATATAACACAAACTATGAACACAAAACGTCTTACAAAACACCCCGCCGCAACGCGCGGGTTTCCCAGCTCGTTAGTATGAAATTGTGAAATACACCTTCCAAATTAATTGTGCTTCGACTAAAACACACAATTAAAAAATAAAAAATAAAAAAATAATTAAAAAAAATCATAATTATCAGAATTACCGCCTTTACAGTTTTACTATTAATTAATTAAGGCCAAATGGCACAAAAAGTCACTAAACTTAGGGTCCATTTCCAATCAGGATACTCTTCTTTTTTCTTGCAAAAAAAGGCGCCTAACAAAAATTTTCAGCCGATTTAGGTTTTTTACTAACTTTCGTTAACCTACGTCGTTATTAAATTACATGTTTGGTCCTTGAATCGTATAATCATTACATGTTTGGTCGTTGAATTTTTTTTTCAAATTTTTTTCTTTAACTTTTTTTTCCAAATTTTTTTTTTTTTCTAAAACATTTTTTTCCAAATTTTTTTTTCAAATATATTTTGGAAAAAAAAATGTTAGAAAAAAATTTTGAAAAAAATTTCAAAGAAGAAATTTCAAAAAAAAAAATTCAAAAACTTTTTTTTTGAATTTTTTTTTTCAAAACATTAAAAAAAATCAAATTTTTAGCGACGACATGTGTTTCTAAAAAAAATTTCGAAAATATTTTTTCGAAAAATAATATTAGAAAAAAAAAATTCGAAAAAAAAGTTATAGAAAAAAAATTTCAAAAAAATATTTTTTTGAAAAAAAAAAATCAATGACCAAACATGTAATTCACTAACGAAGTGGGTTAACGAAAGTTAGTAAAAAATCTAAATTGACTGAAAATTTTTGTTCGTCGCCTTTTTATGCAAGAAAAAAAAGAAGAGTACCCTGATTGAAAACGGACCTTAAGTTTAGTGACTTTTTTTGTCATTTGCCCATTAATTGATTACTATTTTTTTAAAGCTTGTAATAATTATATCAAATATGGATAATATGATAATCTACATCAAATTTTCTTAATTAATTTGAGCCATTTAACAAAAATTTGAACAGTAATATTGAGACGGAAAATCTAACCACATCTAAACATAACATTTTGCGATCATGTCACAAAACTCAACTTTAACCTAGACAAACTCTTATTAAAGCTCATGTTACTTTTTAAAAAATTTAAAGGCTTAACCACATAAATGTGTTCACAGTTAATCTGTTTGATTCTTACCTAATTCGAATATGAATTGTTCATTAAATGAGTTAGGTAGTTAACATATCTTTTCACGCAAGTCCGTTATCCCTAAGGCCACTCCCAACAATAACTCAGCTTTAAACTTTAACACACTGCCGCGTCAGCTTTAACACACTCATCTTTAACTCAGCTTTAACACACCCAACAATAACTCAGCTTTAACACCTTAACTCACCTTTATATAAAATATTTTGAAATTCAACCCCTAACTTATAAATTACTTCATTTTTTAAAAACATAACATTACATACTTAATTGTTGGGTCCTTCAGTACCCAAGAGTCGTTAAAACTGGATTTGAATACAAATTAAGCTAAGTGTTAATTAAACCGAAAACATTCTAAGTCACTGAGTGAACAGTCACTCAGTGAGTTACCTTCAAGATGCTCAGGACGAGTCTAAGAAGAAAGACTCACCAATTCAGGGAGGCGGATCTCCCTGAAGTGTTACTTGAGACAAAGAAGGAGGTAATGGGATCAGTGAGCGTTAGACAAGAGCTCACTGAACCCCAGTCTCCTCAACAACAATAACTGAAGATTGAAGACTGAAGGCAAATGGCTGAAGAACCTAAAAGCCTGAAGGAAATGAGGGATTGAGCGGGAAGGTTTGAGAAGATAAGAACAAGTCTTATCGGGGTCAGACAAACCATCCCTCAAGTGGCTAAAAGTCGAAGAAGTGTCAGGACTGACACTCGAAGACTTTTTAGCGCAATCCTATTGGTTCTTGGAAATGACAATTACTGTTGTAGTTGTCAGACACGCCTTCCTATTGTTTACGTAGTTTTAATCTTCAGTACTCTTAACATGTTTGCCTATAAATAGCAAACAGATGGAGAAAAGAGGGTTATGTATTTTTGTGCAATAAAAGCTTAGACTTTCACAATACCCCTTTTTCTCCTACAAAGAGTAACGTATCCCTGAGATAGCTCAGTGGGTCGAATTGTTACAACTTAAAGCATTGCTTAAGTTTAGATAGGAGACACTATACCTTGTCTATTCAATCCCAAGTGTTTGTTCCGCAAAACACTTGGGTAATAGATTCTTTGATTCATTTCTAATAAGAATTTAAACGTTGAAAATACTTTGTGTTTTTATATTAACGTTTCATTAACTATTAGAATTAATCAATACATTGTATTAGTCATAAACACAAATAGATTAACTTTCTAGTTAACTCTAAGCGTGTTAAGGGAACAACAAGTGGTATCAGAGCCTCTGGTTTATAAAATCTTTCAAAATTAACCAAGAGTGCTCAAGGTTTTTAAAAACAAGATCCTACTATGACTGATATAAATGTGCCCCAGCTAGTCGACAAAAAGGGTGAAAGCTTTTCAGCTGTTGCCCCACGACTTGAAGCTGGTAAATTTAGCAAGTGGAAAAAGCGAATGCTTTGCTACTTGACTGGTATGGAACCATACTACATCGCTTGTGTCAAAGATGGTCCCTATGTCCCAAAGATTGCTGAAGGGCTAAACAAGTCTGAGGCTCAATAGACTATTGATGAGAGGAGGGTGGTCAATCAAGACCAACGCCTAAAAAGCATCATTATATCATGTCTACCTGAAGATATAATGGAATCAGTCATCAACTGTTCAACAGCCAAGCAAACTTGGGATGACTTGGTCAATAGCTTTGAGGGTCCCTCAGATACCAAGGAAAACAGGGTCATGGACCTGAAACTTGAGTACAATACTTTCAGGGCAAAGGACTCTGAAAGTCTCTCACAGACTTATACCAGATACAAGACTTTGATAAACGAACTATCAAATGATGGTGTAGTGTTGTCTAAGCATGAGACAAATGTTGGCTTTGTCAACAGTCTCCCTGAGAAGTGGCTAAACTTCTCACAAGGCCTCAGGAATGCTAATCACATTCAGACCCTTGAGCTCCTGAGATCTATGGGAAGTTTGTCTATGAAGACAACTTAATCTCAAGGAGATACCCAGACTCAAAAGCACTTGAGTCCAAAAAGGCCTTGACCTCCACACCCATATCAACTGCTTTTTATACTAATGGTGTTGTGCAGGATTTTCAAGAGGATTATGAGGATGAAATTGATGAAAGGACTAGTGATGAGTACCTAAATGATTTAAACTTGGAATTCCAATAGAGGGCACTCCTTGCTAGTTCAAAACGTTTCGTCAAAAGAAATCAGTCCAACTTTTCTAAAGCAAAAGCAAATGAAACCACTGAATGCTTTAAGTGTGGTAAAAAGGGTCATTTTGCTAGGGACTGTTATTCTAAAACCATCTCAGAACCCTCTTACAAATTTTCAGGAAACAGTTTCTCAGGAACTAGCAAGTTTCAACCTAGAATGTTTCAGTCGACCCAACAATTTCAAAACAAGGGTCAAAAAGACTTTGAAGCAAAATATAGGAAAGCTAAGGCTAAACTTGCACTTCTTGAAACTAATCCCTTAATGTCTCAGGCTGCTTAAACATCCAAACCTGTTCAGACAAAGAACAAGGTTTTAGTAGCTGAAGCATATAATTGGGATGAAGAAGAGGTCTCCTCAGAAGATGAGGAAATTAGAGTGAGTGCACTGATGGCACTCTCTGAAGGTGATCAGGTGGCTGTTGGGAAAAGCCATGCAAGGAATGGAGAGTGGGTAAACATCACCATGAAGAAGGTAAGCACTTTACTTTCTATGGATGATGATTCTGATTGGCAGTCCTACATGAATTATATTTGTGTAGATCTTAAGTTTGTTGAAGAACAAAGGCTTAACCTGTTTTCAAAATATAACAATATTGTGTCAGAATTGAATAAATGTAGAGATGAATTGCTTGTACTGAAGCAAGCCAAATTAGAAACAATTACTCTACAAATTCAAAACACTGAAATTTTGAAACAAAACCAAGCCCTACAAACCGAACTTAACAAAGAAAAGGCTATCATTCAAGGCTGGGCTAAAAAGAACCCCAAGGTCTTTGATATTGTGGGTTTAATTCCTAGGAAAACCATAGGAATTGACCATCTCATTGATAACCCCAGTGTGAGTCACAGTGAAATGACCTTTATTCCAGCAGGCATATCTTTTGAGCAAGAGATGCTACCCAAGTCAAATGACTGGATTGTCAGGGACAACCCAGTCAGTAAGTTACCAAACTTTGAGACTGGAAAGATCTTGCTTCCTGAAAGTCAGGCTTTGAAAAATATGCTTGGACTCTCTGAACAACTCAGTAGTACTGAGTTAGTAAATGAGCCTGAATCAGAATCATCTCCACCACTCCCACCTCTGAATACCCTTCAGGGTGCTACACCAAGCTCAGGCCTTACACCAATGGTCTACTCCCAACATTCTCCAAAGGAGAAGTCAGGATTGGGAAAAACCATCCTGAAAAGACCAACCCTTGAAGTCTCAGTAAATACTGATGACTCATCAACTTCAGTCCCTTCTAAAGTAATAACCCAAAGCCCTGACTCAAAATTTGATCAGTTGGCTGAAATGGTCAGGAAGCTGAGTGAGAAGATTGAATCTTCTGAGAAACCTTCTCAATCCAAGAAGAAGGAACAAAAACCAGCTTCCTCAAGCACCAAACCCAAACCCTCAAAACCCCTGAAAAGATGTGAGCTATGTCACTATACCAATCATTTCACTGATGATTGCTATAGAATCCTTTACTGCATGATTTGCCAAAAGGATGATCACAGGACCTCTGATCACAAAACATACTCAGTCACATCAAAGATGGCAGGCCTTAAAGCTCAGTCTTTAAACTACCCTTCTGATTCTAAACAGAAACAGAAACAAAAGGCCAAGCCTTTTGCACCTTGCCATCACTGTGGGTTCAATGACCATCTTCCTCAGATACAATTTGATCAGTGTCAATCAGCTATGTGATGCTAAATACATAGTTCAGTTTGATGATAAACAAGGAATCATCTTCAATGCTAATAAGGAAGTTGTCCTTATTGCACCAAGAAGACATGATGTTTATGTGTTGGACATGTCCAGTCTGACTCAGAATGGAACTTGTCTCTTTACCAAGGCCACTGAAACCCTTAACTGGCTTTGGCATAAGAGACTCTCCCACCTGAACTTCAAAAACATAAACAACCTTGTGAAACAAAACAAGGTCCTTGGCTTACCATCACTTGTGTTTTCAAAGGATAAACCATGCTCAGCCTGTGAAAAAGGTAAACATCACAGAGCATCCTTTAAAACCAAAACTAACTTTTCCATCAGGAACTGCCTTCATCTTCTCCATATGGATCTCTTTGGGCCCATTAGTCCTAGATCCGTTAACCATGAGAAGTATACTCTGGTCATTGTGTATGAGTACTCAAGATATACTTGGGTATACTTCCTGATCAAAAAGAGTCAGGCAGCTGAAACAATTATGTCCTTTGTCAGGAATATTGAAAATCAAAATGACATCAAAGTCAAACAGATTAGGACTGACAATGGAACAGAGTTCAAAAATTATGAACTTGAATGTTTCTGTGATGAGAAAAGAATTTCCCAAAAATTTTCCTCACCTTACACACCTGAACAAAATGGTGTGGCTGAAAGGAAGAATAGAACACTCATTGAAGCAGCCAGGACAATGCTAAATGGATCAGTCCTTTCCAAACACTTCTGGACTGAAGCAGTAAAGACTGCCTGTTACACACAAAACAGATCCATCATTGTCAAGAGACACAGCAAAACTCCCTATGAGTTATTCAAGGGAAGGATCCCTGATATCAGCTACTTTCATGTCTTTGGGTGTCCTGTATTTATTCATAATCACAAGGATCACTTAGGAAAATTTGATGCCAAAGCTGATGATGGATACTTCCTGGGATACTCCCTTGTCTCAAAGGCCTTCAGGGTGTTCAATACTAGGAGACAACATACTAAGGAAACATTTCATGTTACCTTTGATGAGAGCACTGATTCAATCAGTGTCTCTAACAACTCAGTGGAAGAAATAGGCATTGATGAATCATCAAGATACCCTCCTGATGAACATCATCCTGAAAATGGTCCTTCCACTCAGTACCAAGCAAATGCTGACATCTCCTATTACATCATTCCCCACAACCTTCCTTACCCAACCATCACTGAGTTTGTTGAAGCACAAAGAAGTACTGATGAAATCATTCAGTCTGAACAAAGTGCTCAGGAACCAAACAATCACAATGATGAGTCAACTCACTCAGACACTCAAGATGCTGAAAATCATCATTTGTCTAATCCTGATCCTACCCATCAGGCCTCTACAAGTTCTAATCAGTTTCCAAGACCTCAGGACAGTTGGACTAGGTCTCAGGATATAGAACTTGTCAATATAATTGGTGAGCCTACTGAAGGCATGCTCACAAGAAGCAGGGCTGCACAACAGAGAGCAGCCTCAGCCAATGAATGCCTATTTGTGGATTTCATTTCCATAATTGAACCTAAAAGTGTCAAGGAAGCACTTAATCACCCAAGTTGGGTTCAGGCCATGAATGATGAACTAGAACAATTTGACAGAAACAAGGTAATAACCTTGGTCAAGTGTCCTGAAGATGTTTCAGTCATTGGCATGAAATGGGTATTCAAAAACAAATCTGATGAAAATGGCATAGTCGTTAAAAACAAAGCCAGACTTGTAGCCAAAGGCTATAACCAACAAGAAGGCATTGACTATGAAGAAACATTTGCACCAGTAGCAAGGATGGAAGCCATCAGGATCTTCCTTGCTTTTGCTACCTACATGAACTTCAAGGTGTACCAAATGGATGTTAAAAGTGCATTCTTAAATGGGTCACTGAAAGAAGAAGTTTATTTTCAGCAACCTCCTGGATTTGAAAGCCATGAGTTTCCTGACTATGTCTGTAAGCTTAATAAAGCCCTTTATGGACTGAAACAAGCTCCCAGGGCATGGTATGAGACTCTCTCAGCCTTCCTGATCCAAAATAAATTTGTCAGAGGCAAGATAGACAACACCTTGTTTATCTACAAGACAAATACTGATGTCATACTTGTACAAGTGTATGTTGATGACATCATCTTTGGCTCAACAAGTTATAAACTTTGCAAACAGTTTGAAAAACTGATGGCAAAGAAATTTGAAATGAGCATGATGGGAGAACTGACTTACTTCCTTGGTCTGCAAATCAAGCAGACTGATAAAGGAACCTCTATCTGTCAAGAGAAGTATGTCAGGAGCCTACTGAAGAAGTATGAGCTCAGTGACTGTGCCTCAGTCAAAACTCCCATGGTACCCCCAAACAACCTTGGTCCTGACCTGACTGGAAAACCAGTAAATCAAACTCTTTTTAGAGGAATGATAGGATCACTGATGTATTTACTTGCATCAAGGCCTGATATCCAATTCTCAGTCTGCTTATGTGCCAGATATCAATCTGACCCAAGAGAATCTCATATCACTGCTGTGAAAAGGATATTCAGGTACCTGAAAGGTACTCCAAACCTTGGTTTATATTATCCAAAATGTTCAGGCCTTGATCTCAAAGGATACTCAGACTCTGACTATGCTGGATGCAACATGGACAGGAAAAGCACCTCAGGCTCCTGCCAAATCCTTGGTGGAAAACTAGTCTGCTGGAGTGCTAAGAAGCAACAATCAGTTGCCATGTCCTCAGCTGAAGCTGAATATGTTGCAGTAGCAAGTTGTTGTCCAATGTACTCTGGATGAAAAGTCAACTCAGTGACTATGCAATTCAGTACAAGATGGTTCCCATCTTTTGTGATAACACAAGTGCAATTGCCATCTCAAACAACCTTGTTCTTCATCAGAGAACAAAACACATTGATATTAGATATCATTTCATCAGGGACCATGTCATGAATGGTGACATTGAATTACACTTCATTCCTACTGAATATCAGCTAGCTGATATATTTACCAAACCATTGGATGAACCAGCTTTCACAAGACTGAAAGCTGAACTAGGAATGTTGGATATTGAGATTCAGTCCACTGATTGAATCCATCCAACCTTGTGTAAATTCTGAAAACTCAGATCCCTGACTCTATGTGTTCCTCAGTGAAAAGGATCACTGAACCTCAGGAATTAAACCCAAGTTCCTGAACTCTTGGACCTCAGGAATTAAAACCAAGTTCCTGAACCATTGAACCTCAGGAACTAAACCCAAGTTCCTGAACCCTTGAACCATCAGGACTAAACCCAAGTCCTGAATAAGCTGGTTCACTGAATGAAGAATCATTCAGGGCCCTCAGATGACATTCAATGCTAACTTAAATGCTCTAAGTATCTAGTTAGTAAATGTCCGAGGTTGGTAACTGAATTCTTATTTAATATAAGAATATTTGTTCTTTTACCTTTCTGGTATACACCTCATGGGCCACCACATTCCCACTTGGCATTTAATGCCTCTCCAATCACATAACAGATATGTGATGACTCAACTCTGCAAATTACACTTTTTGCAGACGGCACAACTGTTTGCCTTGATAGTTGCGCAATACAGGGATAGTGGAGGGGTTGGGCATTAAATGCGGATCTCAAACGTTTTATTCAAAACAATATATTTTGAGAAAATAACCGCTTAATGCCTAAAATACCCCCCCACTTCACTTCCCTATAAATACCCCACAAAAAAAAAAGAAAAAAAAAAAAAAAAAAAAAAAAAAAAAAAACACACACACACACACACACACACACACGTCTTTTAGAAATTCTTAAGCAAAATCTTGCCCTTTTCTTTAAAAAAAAAAACTAAATTTTGTGTGTGTGTTCATAGCTTTAAGAAACCCAGACCATTTGTTGTTACCCAGACTTACCCAACAAAATGGCTTCTTCTAATGCTATTACATACGCCCCTAATGTGGAATTCCAAATTGAGGGCGTAGATATGACCAAGAACAATGTGGTAGGTAATTTTGCCTATCCCCAAAAGTTTTAGGCGTACAAGAATGTAGTCAAGTATTTACAAAACTGCTTTCTTGCTACGACATTTACAAAGACCCCCTCTGTCATATATCATGACTACTTGAGGGAATTTTGGTGTACTGCTGTGGCAACCAGCCCTGAAGACACCAGGGACTCAATCATTACATTCACAGTGATGAATGGGAGAAGGACCCTCTCCCTTGATTACAAAACCTTTATCAAAGCCACTGGCCTTGATTTCGCTGTGAATTTTGAGCCCAACCCCACTGACCAAGAAGTTAAAGCAAAATTGCTTTTTCTAGGGCCACATGACCCCAAACAACCTGAAGTGGCCCCAGGTTCGTTATTGGCCAAGGCACCAATAATTAAAACTTGGTTTCCCCCAGCCTGGAGGATCCTGATGACTTTCGTCATTCAGGTCCAGGGAGGCAATAAATCCTCCACGGAACAGTTGAACTCATCACAATAATTAATGGTGTTCAGTCTCCTGGAGGGTAGAAAAATAGACATCGGAGGAATAATCTTCCGAGACCTTGTGTCCAAGCTCTCTGAAAAATATAGGCAAAAACACATGTCGTACCCTAGATTCATTTCTTGCGTGCTTAAGGAATTACTTCGCACTGATTATATGAGGCCTGACGCTCAAGGTTCTAAACCTGACGTCCTACACAAGGCAAATTATACTAGTGGCGTTACTGAGGTACAACCAGTAGCCCTGACTAACTATATGCTGATAGTCATTCAGGGTGAAAAGGCAATATCGCCCATTCCTTCTCCTGAAAAGCAGGAGAAGAAGAAGAAGAAGGCAGGGACCAAGAAGGTGGTGAAACCCACACCACTCGCCCTTGGATCTACTGCCTCAAAAGGAGGAAAAATGGCAAAGACCTCAGAGACACCCATCATTGAGACCATCTTGACCCTAAAAGAAAAGCCAACGGAGGGTACTGAGAAATCATCCTCAGTATCCTCGGGTAAACCCTTTCCTCATGATTCCACTGACATAAACAAGTCAATGGGGTCAGGAACCTCCTCCGAATCACATCCCGATGAAGGCACTGACAAGTTACAATCAGTGCCTGAGGGAGAAAAGCGTCCTGAATCCTCGGTAGGGCTACACTACTCTACTGAGAAGGAGACCCACACCCAATCACATCCCGATGAAGGCACTGACAAATCACAATCAGTGCCTGAGGGAGTCAAGGATCCTGAATCCCCAAAAAAGCAGTGCAACCCTGTTAGAAATTAAGCTTAAGCAGTTAGTACGGCTGAATGTGGAAGTTAGTACTGCTAATGAGTTTTGAAGACAAGAGCAGTTAGTACGGTTATATGAAGAAGTTAGTACTGTTTATGTTTTTGTAAAAGATAATTATAGAAAATATATTGTGTATATCTTATACGATTAGGTGATAGTTATCTTGTAAAGGAATCCTTAGTCTATAAAAGGATCTCCTAGGTTTAAGGTTAATAACGATTAGAGAATTAAGAGAGATAGAGTTTTTGTTAAGATTCAAGGTTGTAAACCCTAGTACTAATTAAGAGTACTCATATTATTCTTTAATAATATTGAATCGTTGAAGTTGAATTATCTTTTCATTGTTCATTCACTGTTACATACAAATCATACAAAACACAAACAAATAAATCTTCTAAGTGCTAGCTAGTAAATTCCGCGTGCTAGACTAGACATCATACAAAGTATCTATCTAACACAAGGAGTGTGTGTAGATCCGGTCAAGTGGTATCAGAGCCAGGTTGCTGATACTTTGTTTTAGAAGATCCAGACGAATTTGTTTAAGAAGAAGATGGACATGGAGACAACTACAAGTCAAACCAACATTGCTGCCAAGCTACCAATGCTAAAACCCAATGAGTTCGATATGTGGAGACTAAGAGTTGAACAATTCTTTCAAGTGCGGGATTATGCACTTTGGGAGATCATAGAAGATGGGAACTCGTTCAAACCTCCATCCACTTCCACTACAGTTGACGGTAAGACTGAGACAATTGTGCAGACCAAGCCAGTGACTACTGAAGAGAAGGCTCAGCATAAGAATGATGTTAAAGCAAGGAGCATGCTGCTGATGTCAATCCCCAATGATCAATTACTAAACTTCAGTAAATACAAGTGTGCTAAAACTCTCTTTGAAGCCATTGTTGCAAGATATGGTGGGAATGATGCCACCAAGAAAACTCAGAAGACTCTTCTTAAGCAACAATTTGAGAACTTTTCTGCTACAAGCAATGAGTCACTAGATCATATGTTTAATAGACTGCAGAAACTAGTGAGTCAGCTTGCTGTTCTAGGAATTGAGATGCCACAAGAAGATCTCAACTCAAAATTCCTAAGGAGTCTACCATCAGAATGGGCCATGCATGTGGTTTTCTAGAAGAACAAGCCATATATTGATTCTATGGATCTGATGGACCTTTATAGCAACTTCAAGATTGTTGAACATGAAGTGAAGAAGTCTGCTGGATCAAGCTCAAGCTCAAGTTCTAGAAATTTGGCCTTTGTGTCAACTCCCAGTACATCAAGTCAAGCAGATGCAGTGCAAGTTGCTGGAGCAGTTGGTACTGCTAACTCTAACAGTGGTACTGTTAGCAGTACTAATGGACTTTTGACTGAAGACACTTATTGTGCTTTCCTTACTACACAGCACAATGGTACTATGTTGACTCATGGAGATCTTCAAGAGATTGATGAAGATGACATTGAAGAGATGGATATCAAGTGGCAGCTCTCTCTTCTTAGCTTGAGAGCTAAAAGATTTTTGAAGAAGACTGGCAAGAAGATTGTCATAAACAGCAATGATGTTGCAGGGTATGACAAGTCCAAGATTGAGTGCTTTAATTGTCACAAGAAAGGTCACTATTCAAGGGAGTGCAGACTGCCAAGACAACAAGATGGAAAGAGAAGCATCTACAGAGATTGCTCTCATGGCATTTTCAGACTCTGAGGTACAAGTTTCTAAGTGTTCTAAATCTTGTGAAGCATTAAAAGATCTAGAAACCCTTAAGAATAGATATGATGCACAGAGAATAGAGCTAACCCAAACCAGTTTTAATTTAGCTAATCATAAGAGGGCTTTAGCTGTATTAGAAGAACAGATAGTACACTTTAAGGAAAATGAGTCTACCTTTAGTGATACTGTAGCTGTTCTTAAGAGAGATTTAATGTTTAGAGAAAATGAGATTAGTGTGTTAAAACATGAGCTGGATCAGGCTAAGAAAGCAAATCAGAACATTCAAATGACTGTTGACACACTAGAATTTGCAACTCGGGGTGTTAGTAAGATTGTTGAGTGTCAGATCCTCAATAAAGCTAAGTCAGACCTAGGTTATAAGTCAGTTCCACCTCCCTATAGAGGAATTCCAACACCACCAGGCATAGACCTAGAACACACAGGACTTCCTGAATTTCAACTACCCGAGCTTAAATATGGTCCTCAACCTAAAGAGAATGTAGTTGATAAACTTGTGTATGAGAGTGCAAGTGATGCCTCACTTTCTGAGGATAAGGTGTCCTCAGCTAAGGACTCAGATGCTCCAACCATTGAGGACTGGACTTCTGATGATGAGGATGATCAGGCTGAAGTTAAGCCTATTAGTGTTAAGGTGGAGGAACCAAAAGTTCCAAAGATGGTTAAAACTGAGACTGTTAGGCCTAGATCAAATGCTAAAACTTTTAGACCAACAGTTAGGTATGCAGAAATGTATAGAACCACAAACAAGCCCAGAGGTAACCAAAGGAATTGGAATGACCTCAAATCTCACCAACTAGGTGATGATTTTGTCTGCTATAGGAAAGCTTGTTACTCTCGTGGTAGCTTTGACCATCTTGCAGCCTTTTGTGATAAATGGGTAACCATGTATTCAACCCCTAGGGTGAACTCAGTAAGACCTCCCTCTCACCCTACAAATGCTAAGATGATACCAAGGTCAGTTCTTTTGAGGTCTGGACTAAGAGAAGTTCATACTGATAGACCAGCAGTTCAAACTGTCAGACCTATTAGACCTGTTCACCCAAAATCAACAGTTCAAGGTGCACAAATAGTTTTTAAACCAGCACAAAATATTGGCAACAGAACCTTTTATCACAGAGAAGTAGTAAAAAACCAAGTTTGGAAACCCAAGGTAACAACTACCAAGCCAGCAGTTCCAACTGCTAGCAGAGTAATTGGTACTGGTGTTAATAAAAACACTGCTAAGGGAAATATGGGTACTGGAGTGAATGCATCAACATGTTAGGTTTGGAGACCCATCAAACCCAATGGTGCTAAAATTGTTTTGAAAAGAATGAATTATGTTGATGCAAGAGGAAAGCCCAAGTATGTTTTGGCTTGGGTTCCACAAGGAAATTAATTTTTCTTTTTGAGTGCAATGTTAGTCATATACTTTTATATTGTGAGACAAGTTCTTTGTGGCTTGTTTCTTTGTTTTTGGACTAACTGATGCGTGGTTTTGTAACCTTACAACAGGTTTTACCTCTTGAGGGATCTCAAGAGGCTTACAACCCCACCAGGCAGTGTACCTGACCGATGTAGTATAGTGTAGTGGTAAGTACGGGGGATTGATCGTTCTCCACAGGGAATAGTGTTCGTTAGGTATGAAAGACTACTCTAATAGGTCTAAGGGTTGAGGAAGATTCTTTTTATGTTTTTATAATTTTTATGAAAGCAAGTAAAATCTCGGGTTTGACGGAGTGGGCGGAATTAGTTGCTAGTCAACTAACCCAAATTACTACGAATGCAAATAAAATAAAATAACAAAAATGAAAATGTGGTGAGAAACTTATGTGTAGAGAAATGTGTTTACTTAGATTTCCTTACTCCCTAACTATCTTTTACCGGTTAATTAGTGTGTATTAGTCGCGTGGATGACGGGTGTATTCCTTAATACCATTCGTGGGGTGGCGTACTTACTTCCCCAACTCTACAAGCTCCTACTTCACTCCTATGTCGAGCCGGCTAGGAAGCTCCTAACATGGGATCACTAGAATTCGCTTGTGCATTAAATACAACCATAAAAACCTTTAGTACGCATTTGGTTCATGTTTCTTAAGACGTTCAAGCAAGTTACCGAATAGGAAGTTAGCCAGTTTTCTTAAGCCTAACATAGATAAACAATCATCCAATACAACTAACAACACACTAATAACCAATAATCAATAGCTAGGTTTCATTAGATCTAAGCAAACACAAGATAAATTTAGCCTAACATGTTAAACAAAAGACAAGAATAAGATAGAATCAAACAACACATAGACATATTGAATGATTAATTGATAACTTATCTTTCAATGTAACATGGAAGATCTCAAGGCAAAAAGCCTTGAAAAAGATGCTAAAATCGTCTTAGGGTTTTCTCCCAAAATTCCACACACTAAGCTCTCCTTTAATGACAAAAAATTAGAAAACTATATATAGATTTTTGGATCTGACGGCGTCACCTTATGGAGTGTGACGCCGTCACCTCGCCGCTTCTAGGGTTCCCGGATGACCTTCTTGAAGCCGTCCCTCTTTAGCTCTTCAAAAATCCATTCTGGCTTATCAAGGCTTGACGCCGTCGAACCTTGAACGTGACGCCGTCCCCTTTTGATTTAAGCCGTGACGCCCTTGATCAGGTTAAAGCGTGACGCCGTCAGAATTCACATGCTATTTTCACTGGCTTATCATGAGTAAATTTCACATCCACTTTTTCTTGCCAAGGCATGACGCCGTCTAGAGTTAATTGTGACGCCGTCATAGGTAACTTTTAGCCGATTTTTGAGACTTTGCTGTTTTCTTCACTTTTATGCTCCAAAAACGTCCAAAATGCCTCCTTTTCCAGATTTCTCCTCAAAAGTACCTAAAATGACAAAAGGAACGATTTAGGGCAATATTTGATCAAATAAATACGATTTAGGGCTTAAATGACCCCTTAAAAGCGGTACACTTTTCGCTTCATCAAATAACCTTACACTTGAGATTTGCTTGTCCTCAAGCAAATGCGCTTTTATTCTAATCAAAATACAAGTTAGGGGTCATTTAATGCTAACATAAAAGTAATTACAACAAATATTCGTTCCACTTTAATCATAATAAGCACGGAGATTACAAACTAGCACCTCACAAGTAGTGTTTAGATACTCACATCTCTCAAGTGTCATCAAAATAAATCTCATAAATGAAAACGGATAATATCTCTCACTACCTGTCATAGCAAATAGATTACCATAGGCTTGGGAAAGGATCGAAAACCTCCTCCACTAGGCGTAAGCACCAAAGATAAACTATCAAAGAGGGCTTTTAAATGGGTTATAACGTTAGGTGTAGGGAAAAGGAAAACACGGTTTTGTTGGATAAGGGATATTTTACTGGTGGCGAGTTAAAAATCTTGATCAATTACATGTACTATACAATGTTGCTAAGCCAAGACTAGACTCGATCTTAAGCTAGAAATGAAATAACAAAATAACAAAAACATAAAACAAACATAAAATGAAACGGGATGGTAGTCCGTATGTTTTTTCTACTTTTTCTTTTTCTCCTTTTTTTTTTTTTTTTTTTTTTTTGTATTTTTCTTGATTTTTTCGATTTTTTTATTTTTTTTTTTTTTTTTTTTTTTTTTTTTTTTTTTTTTTTGCATACACTCTTGCCCTACCATCCAAAATAATACATCATAGGGGCATTGCATTCCCCTTACACTTGAACTTTTACATAACTTTACAAATACTAATCTAATGACTCGAATTAAGATTATCAAAACACTTGGAGTAGTTTTAAAATATTTAGCACATATGGGGGTAATAAATGATGTTCTTCCCCATTACTCCATTACACTAGTACTTTACCCATGAGTCCCAATCGTCCCAAAACAATATGTACAAGGATATGACTCGACTTAGCAACCATGTAATCAACTAGATAATTAACTTGGGGTTTAACAAATGTTGTAACAATAATGCACTAAAAATGAGTGCATACAAGGTAGGCTAAGGCGATTTGGGTGTACATTTAAGTGGGGTGTAACAAATTCTTCCTTTAAGTAAAATGCTTAAAGGTCGAAACGAAAAGATAGGCTCTGAGGGGTGTACTAGGGGTATCGTGTACTAAAAATGAGTACAACGCAAAGGGTGTGGGAGAATTACTTGACCAATGTAGCCAATGTAATTATAACAAAAACACAGGTGTAAAACAACGGGTTAATCCTAATGCCTCTTATCACGTAGTAAATCTAACTACACGAATGTAGTCTCACTTGTGGCCTTGGAATGGTCCTAACGCAAGTTCTAGAATCTAAGTGCTACCGGTACACACATCATAGCATAAATGCTTTTCCTACCAATTCTAGGGGCGAACCTCACATATTTGGGGGTGGAAAATTTTTTAGTGGTACGGTTTTTGTGCTAGTCATATAACTCCTATCCGTGAGACGCTCATTAAGATCAAAGTTTCACTCCTATATGTTGTAAAAAAAATTTTAAATTTGGCACTAAAATTGCCCTAACAGGTATTTATCTCAGTTTTATTACACATCTACCATTTAAACAAACAAAAATCAAGCGTAATAGCATTCTCTAAAATCGTACTTTTACCCCCCTTACACTTAAGATGAACATTGTCCCCAATGTTCAAATAACAAGATGTAAAAGAATAAAGTAAAAGAATGAAATCAAATACTCCCCTGATTCACTCGGTGGATAATGAAATTACACGGTTAAATCTTCCTCCAAAGAGAATGTTGAAACTCCATGACTAATGCATCGCCATAAGCTTGATTCCATAAACATCTCCTTGTCCAAAATAACCTGTTAAACCTGAGAAAACAAACACGAAAACCTGCATAACATCGGCGGGATAAAATCTATATATAAGGATATAATGCTTGTGGAATGATAACTTTGCAGATTCCTGGAGATTATAAGTTGGAGATTTTAATAAAAACTTTTTTTATGAAAACAAAACTTTCAAAAATTTCTGGAAATTAAATCTGACGCCGTCAGGTTATAAACCCTGACGCCGTCAGAAATGACCTGACAAAAATTTTCATTTTAAGTTTCCGGAAAATTTCTGGAAAAACCTTTACCTTACTTCCTGGAAATCCTGCAAAACATCATTATGACTCGATACAAGCATTTGACTCAAACAAATACTAATATGTATGTTAATTTATTATTATTACGATTCATGTTAATTTGTGTTCTAATAAACCGATTTAGATTTCCCTTACACTTAACTTTTGCAAAATACCTTTATATGTAGTTAAGACGAAGTTAAAAACAACATAAAGCATTTTCACAATTTACTTTTGAACATGAATCAATAATGATAAAAATTAAACATACATACGGAAGCAAATAAAATCAAACAAACAAATAAATAAACACACAAAGCAAATAAAACAAACAAAGCTTGGGTTGCCTCCCAAGAAGCGCTTTTCTTTATTAATGAGTCTTGTAGCTAGACTCAAAGTCACGTACATTACGTGACTCCATCATCGGTCACGGTTCCTAGGCCATTCTCCTTCCCGGTTTTATATTCCGGTCCTAATTTCAAACAATCCTTGTAGAAACCGAATATCCTTTCCATAACATAGTCTACTCCTTTACTTCTATCCTCATCATTCCTATAGTAGACCGCTTGCTTGAGCTCCTTCTCAACATTTGACAAGTGTTGGAATTGTTCTATCTTATATGGCATTTGGTAGCTTACTTCATCGGTCTCATCCTTAAATCTAACTATCCCTAAGGAAGGTTCATAAGTCATTCTAGAGACCTCAACAAATGGTTTTCCAAAAACCACTTGAGTCAAGGATGTATCGACTATTGGGCGGATATCTTCTACAATTACAAAGTCGGTGACATAGGTGAAGTTTCCTACATAAACCGGTAATCCCTTAACTCTTCCCGTGAAGTTACTCATCCAACCCTTGTCAGGGAACATCCTATACCCAAGTTGATTCTTCATTATCAAGTTGTAGTGGGCTCTAGTCATGATGTTTATGGGCGATCTAAGGTCGATGTAGGCTTTCCACACATGCAAATGTCCGATGTTGCATGGTATGTTGAGATTAGAAGGGTCGCCTATCTCTATGATTGGTCTACCTAGGAAGTATGGTGCCTCGGGGTCATCGAATAAGTTTGTATGATATGCGCGCTCTTCCTTAGTGGGTAGCCTATTGAAGTAGTCCTCATCATTATCTACTTCCTCTACTTCACTTTTCTTAACTTCTTTATCAACCTCGACTTTCTTAACCTCATCCTTGGGTTCAATTTCTATCCTACCCTCATTCTTGTCACTTCCTTCCATGCTCCTATCGATTGGTTTAATAGTGACAACGTTGACGAAGTGGACATGTTTGGATGAAGAAGGGTCTTTGACTTGGGGTCCGCTATTTGTGTTCCTAGCGTCCTTATGTGGAGGTGATAGCACTTGGTTATTGAGGGCTTTCAACAAGTTGTCAATTTTATTGGTCATCTCAGTTTGTTGTTGATTGAATTCGGATTCGAATCTAGCTATCCGAGCTTCTTGAGATGCCATAAATTGGGACATCAATCCTTCAAAGTTATTGGTACTACCATTGCCGGAAGGATTGTTGTTGAAAGTACGGTTCGAGTTGGAACCGCTTGATTGGAAACGATTAGGTGGGTTGGAAGAATTGGTTTGTTGTGCGTTTTGGTTTTGTTTCCACCTAAGGTTCGGGTGATTTTTCCATGAGGGGTTGTATGAATCACCATAAAGGTTTGGCTCGGGTTTGAAAGTGTACCACTTGTCTCCCGCTCCGTCGGTACGCGAGGATGCGTAGTCCACAAAAGCTTGTTCGGGGAGTTCCATGCAATCACGAGTGTCGTGGGGACCACTACATAATTCACATGAAGAAGTGATTTTGTTCACTTGGCTTGAAGGTTTAGGAGCCTCGTAGGATTTCATGAGAAACTTGACTTGGTCCTCAAGTTCTATGATCCTACGGTCGGAAGTGCTTGAATTGTTCAAAGGCAAAGATATTGCCTTGACCGTTTTATTCAAATCACGGGGATCACTCCAACTTTCGTTGTCATAAAGAGCAAGATCCTCTAGGAGAGCCCATGATTGTTCCGCACTTAGATCACGTAGCTTGCCACCGGCCGATTGGTCAATGGTTTGCCTCGTGGAGAGATTGATATGGTCATAGAAGATTTGGACTTGGAGCCAAAGTTCTATGCCATGGTGGGGGACTTTTTGGAGTAAGTCCTTGAATCGAGTCCATGCCTCGTAGAGAGTTTCGCCTTGACGTTGTTGGAACATCAAGATATCATTCCTTAGCTTGGTAGTTCTTCCCGGTGGGAAAAACTGAGCAAGGAAACGAGTGGTGAGATCATCCCAAGAGGTGATGGATCCTGCGGGTTGACGTTCTAGCCACTGACTAGCTTGGTCCCGCAAAGAGAATTGGAAGAGACGCAATCGGGTCGTCTCTCGAGTGGCAACATCAAGGTCTATAGAATCAACGATTTTAAGAAAGTCCTTGAGATGTTGATTAGGATCTTCAGAACGAAGTCCATGGAATGCGCATCCGCTTTGCACCAACCGGATGGTGTCGGATCGCAAGGGTGTGATATTGGCTCCTTGAGTGAGCTCAATGGTGTTTCGATAGCCATGGTGGCTAGGACGGGAATACTCTCCTAAAGTACGGGCTCTAGGAGGTGGTGGTGGTTGTTGTGGTGGGTTGTTGGGATTAAGGATATTACCATCTTCCATGATGTCGGATGGTAATGGTTACGAACAAAGACACGAAGAAAATAGATAGACTAAAGAAAACCTAGAAAAATAAAATAAAAATCTCACTAGAAAGGAATCTAGTGAGTAGACCTAATAGAAATAAAAATTCAACCTAAACAATAACTATTCCCCGGCAGCGGCGCCAAAAACTTGATGCGTGGTTTTGTAACCTTACAACAGGTTTTACCTCTTGAGGGATCTCAAGAGGCTTACAACCCCACCAGGCAGTGTACCTGACCGATGTAGTATAGTGTAGTGGTAAGTACGGGGGATTGATCGTTCTCCACAGGGAATAGTGTTCGTTAGGTATGAAAGACTACTCTAATAGGTCTAAGGGTTGAGGAAGATTCTTTTTATGTTTTTATAATTTTTATGAAAGCAAGTAAAATCTCGGGTTTGACGGAGTGGGCGGAATTAGTTGCTAGTCAACTAACCCAAATTACTACGAATGCAAATAAAATAAAATAACAAAAATGAAAATGTGGTGAGAAACTTATGTGTAGAGAAATGTGTTTACTTAGATTTCCTTACTCCCTAACTATCTTTTACCGGTTAATTAGTGTGTATTAGTCGCGTGGATGACGGGTGTATTCCTTAATACCATTCGTGGGGTGGCGTACTTACTTCCCCAACTCTACAAGCTCCTACTTCACTCCTATGTCGAGCCGGCTAGGAAGCTCCTAACATGGGATCACTAGAATTCGCTTGTGCATTAAATACAACCATAAAAACCTTTAGTACGCATTTGGTTCATGTTTCTTAAGACGTTCAAGCAAGTTACCGAATAGGAAGTTAGCCAGTTTTCTTAAGCCTAACATAGATAAACAATCATCCAATACAACTAACAACACACTAATAACCAATAATCAATAGCTAGGTTTCATTAGATCTAAGCAAACACAAGATAAATTTAGCCTAACATGTTAAACAAAAGACAAGAATAAGATAGAATCAAACAACACATAGACATATTGAATGATTAATTGATAACTTATCTTTCAATGTAACATGGAAGATCTCAAGGCAAAAAGCCTTGAAAAAGATGCTAAAATCGTCTTAGGGTTTTCTCCCAAAATTCCACACACTAAGCTCTCCTTTAATGACAAAAAATTAGAAAACTATATATAGATTTTTGGATCTGACGGCGTCACCTTATGGAGTGTGACGCCGTCACCTCGCCGCTTCTAGGGTTCCCGGATGACCTTCTTGACGCCGTCCCTCTTTAGCTCTTCAAAAATCCATTCTGGCTTATCAAGGCTTGACGCCGTCGAACCTTGAACGTGACGCCGTCCCCTTTTGATTTAAGCCATGACGCCCTTGATCAGGTTAAAGCGTGACGCCGTCAGAATTCACATGCTATTTTCACTGGCTTATCATGAGTAAATTTCACGTCCACTTTTTCTTGCCAAGGCATGACGCCGTCTAGAGTTAATTGTGACGCCGTCATAGGTAACTTTTAGCCGATTTTTGAGACTTTGCTGTTTTCTTCACTTTTATGCTCCAAAAACGTCCAAAATGCCTCTTTTTCCAGATTTCTCCTCAAAAGTACCTAAAATGACAAAAGGAACGATTTAGGGCAATATTTGATCAAATAAATACGATTTAGGGCTTAAATGACCCCTTAAAAGCGGTACACTTTTCGCTTCATCACTAACACTTGCAGGATTTGGATGAAAAGCACCAAGGAGTTAATATGTTTTGGACTATATGGTGATTTGGAGCTCAGTGTGTTATCTGTGCACACAACAAATGGTAATTGGTTCACCATGTCTAACCCACATAAGAATCAACTAGTCCAGAGCAAACGGTATCTGGTAAAGATTTCTCAAATCCGTTGATGGTTGACAATTTACCAAAAATTATATAGTTATCAGCTCACCATATCTAACTGTGAAGAGTTGGCTAGTCCAAAGCAAACGGCTATTGGTAAAGACATATCAAATCCGTTGATAGCTGATAATTTGCTAAAAACTATATTTGAGCTATGGTATTTTAAATCTTTGAGTTAACTACATTTTTGGTCCTCGTGGTTTACCGGGTTTAATACTTTTGGTCCGAATCGTTATTTTGTAACGGATCCAGTCCAAGATCCGACGACCCGTAACACTTTTGGTCCACTAGTTTTAGAAAAAACGTGCTATGACTAAAATACCCTCGAAGTTAACCCCAGAAATTGCACCATTCGTCCCTGAGCTAACGGCCGTTAGTTCCGTTAGTTATTATTTGACAACGTTAGTCCATTTAGCCAACGATTATTTGCAACGTTAGTCCTTTATACATTTTTGTCCGTTTTTCTTACATTTTCATACGGTTTTCATCCGTTTTTCTTACGTTTCATACGGTTTTGTCCGTTTTTTTACGTTTTCGTCCGTTTTTCTTACGTTTCATACGGTTTTGTCCGTTTTTATTTGTTTTTTTTATTTTTCGTTTTTTGTTTCGTCTTTTTTTCTTTTTCCGTTTTTTTTACGTTTTCGTTTTTGTTGTTTTTTTTTGTTGTCCTTTTTGTTTTTTTTTTTTTACGTTTTCGTCCGTTTTTCTTCGTTTTTCCTTACGGTTTTGTCCGTTTTTTTTACGTTTTCGTCCGTTTTTTCTTACGTTTCGTTTTCTATTATCGGTTTTGTCTTCTTTTTTTTTACGTTTTCGTCCGTTTTTCTTACGTTTCATACGGTTTTGTCCGTTTTGTTTACGTTTTCGTCCGTTTTTCTTACGTTTCATACGGTTTTGTCCGTTTTTTTTTTACGTTTTCGCCGTTTTTTTCTTACGTTTTCGTCCGTTTTTCTTACGTTTATACGGTTTTGTCCGTTTTTTTACGTTTTCGTCGTTTTTCTTACGTTTCTAGGTTTTGTCTTTTACTTTCCGTTTTTTGTTAGGTTTTGTCCTTTTTTTTACATTTCTCCGTTTTTCTTACGTTTCATATGGTTTTGTCGTTTTTTTACGTTTTCGTCATTTTTCTTACTTTTCGGTTTTTCGTTTTTTTTACGTTTTCGTCCATTTTCTTACGTTTCTCGGTTTGTCCCTTTTTTTACGTTTTCGTCGTTTTTCTTACGTTTCATACGGTTTTGTCCCTTTTTACGCTTTCGTCGTTTTTGTTACGTTTCATACGGTTTTGTCCCTTTTTTACTTAAAAGACTTAACTAGTTATTTTCGGTTGATATTAATAACCGAAGGAGTACTCATTTATCTATTACCATTTCTCATGCAATCACAACACACTCAATAGTCTTTAAGCTTATTTCGCTAAGTACTTGAAGTCCAGAAGGTTGGGTTCGATCGGGGTATAATATTTTCAAGTCGAAAGAAATGAATTCCTTATAAACGGTTTAAGGTTTTAGCGAGCTCTAGTGATTCTGCCTATTTCTCACGTACCGCCTTCATCTTTACACTCTTGTAAGACACAAGGAACTCTAAAACATGTTGGGTTACGTTAGAATAAGTCATGCATGTTTCTTTGCTTTCTATTCGAACGTATGTGTTCAAAATATATTTATACGTATTGTGTTTTTGAGATACTTAGTTATTGTACGTGTAGATTTAACATGAGAACTCAAAAACAACATTAACTAACGTATGCTTAAGTTAGAAAACTCAAAAACGAACCAAGACCACAACAAAGTCAAACCGAGTGTATTTGTTTGTTTAACTTAGAAAAAAAATTTTCTAAGATTTTAGTTTGTGTAATATTGCCCCGAAACAACCTCTTTATGTCTCGGTATTTTCAAATTTTGACATGCAACGTAGGTATATTTTTACGTAAGAAAAATGGACGAAAACGTAAAAAAAAGGGACAAAACCGTATGAAACGTAAGAAAACCGGACAAAAGCGTAAAAAAAGGGGGACAAAACCGTATGAAACGTAAGAAAAACGGACGAAAACGTAAAAAAAAAACAGACAAAACTGTATGAAACGTAAGAAAAATGGACGAAAACGTAAAAAAAATGGACAAAACCGTATGAAACGTAAGAAAAACGGACGAAAACGTAAAAAAAAACGAACAAAACCGTATGAAACGTAAGAAAAATGGACGAAAACGTAAAAAAAACGGACAAAACCGTATGAAACGTCAGAAAAACGGACGAAAACGTAAAAAAAAGGGACAAAACCGTATGAAACGTAAGAAAAAACGGACGAAAACGTAAAAAAAAGGGAAAAAAACCGTATGAAACGTAAGAAAAACGGACGAAAACGTAAAAAAAAACGGACAAAACCGTATGAAACGTAAGAAAAAGGACGAAAACGTAAAAAAAAACGGACAAAAACCGTATGAAACGTAAGAAAAACGGACGAAAACGTAAAAAAAACGGACAAAACCGTATGAAAAGTAAGAAAAACGGACGAAAACGTAAACAAAAGGGACAAAACCGTATGAAACGTAAGAAAAACTGACGAAAACGTAAAAAAAAACGGACAAAACCGTATAAAACGTAAGAAAAACGGACGAAAACGTAAAAAAAAATGGACAAAACCGTATAAAACGTAAGAAAAACGGACGAAAACGTAAAAAAAAACGGACAAAACCGTATGAAACGTAAGCAAAACGGGCGAAAAACGTAAAAAAACGGACAAAACCGTATGAAACGTAAGAAAAACGGACGAAAATGTATAAAGGACTAACGATGCAAATGATTGTTGGCTAAATGGACTAACGTTGCCACATGATAACTAACGGAACTAACGCCCGTTATCTCAGGGACGAATGGTGCAAATTTTGTGCGTAAATTCGAGGGTATTTTAGTCATGTCACGTTTTTTTAAAAATACTGGACCAAAAGTGTTACGGGTCGTCGGATATTGGACTGGATCCGTTACAAAATAAGGTTTTGGACCAAAACTGTTAAACCCGGTAAACCACGAGGACCAAAAATGTAATTAACTCTAAATCTTTTCAATAAGTTCATACGGCTCAATAAAATTTTTCCAGCAATTTGTACTGTTCGTTAAAAGTTGGTACGACTCAACTAGCCATTGTAAAAATCTGTTAGTAATTAATTTCTAGCCGTTGGGGTAAAACCGTTATTTTGAAGCATACTTATAGGGATTTTTCTTGAGATAATTATCTTTTTATCATAAATGGATATTTTTTATACATACCCTCAATGGAGATTTTTGATACATACCCTTTTACATTGTTCAAGTCCTAAAAAGACTGCTTGGGAGCAGTTCAGTAGCAATATTGCTATTACTCTCATTTGTCTATCTACAAACAAGGTTTTTAACTTTTCAAAATTTATTTTTGAGGGTATGGCATCAAATGTAAACGGCAAAACCAAGTTTCTAATGTATCCAAGGTTTGTTCAAACTCTTTTGAATAAAAAGACATACATGCTTACAAAACCAACAGAAACTTTTGCTACTCCTAGCCTTCAATCAAAAGTTTTTCAAAACATGGCTATGGCTAGTAGGCTTTTTCAAGGAGTAGTAGTTCCATTGTTTCCTGAAATGCTTCAAACTGAAGTGGGTGAAGGTTCAGTACCACCAACTGATCCCCATCACACATCTACTTCAGCTCCTGAAAGGACCCAAACATCCCAAATTCACATCACTTATAGGAGAAGGGAAACACCCAAAGTGATTCCTAGATCCTTTCCCCATGATTCACCTCTCCTAGCAGGTAACACAGCTATAAGTGATGAGGGTAGTACTTCACATACTGCATTGATGGAATTGTGTACCAAACTAGTTGAGAAGGTAGAAACTTTGGAGGAAGAGCTAAAGAAGAACAATGAGGAACTCAAAGCTCACAAAAAGAATTTTGCCCAGGTCTACTCCAAATTGACTCTTAGAGTGAAGAAACTTGAAGAGCAGTTAAAGAAGAAAAAGGCAAAGGTAGTTTTGGATTCTTCTGATGATGATGACTCAGATGATTTTGATGGTGATGATGGTGATTCTCCCAAACAGGGGAGGAAATCAGATAAAGGCAAGGGAGATGGATCAGGTTCTCAGGGGAGGTAAAATGAAGAAGAAAAAGAAAATTTTGATATGGGTTCTGGTAATGTTGATATGGAAGTAGAAGAACAGAAACATGAAGCAGTTCAGACTGGTACTCAAGTAGCTGAAGAAGTTCCAACTGTTGAAGCAGTTCCAACTGCTGATACAGAGCATGAGACAGTTCCAACTGGTGATACTACGGCTGAAGAAGAATATGCTAGAAAAAGGGAAGATAAGGGTAAAAAGCCTATGACACTAGAAGAAGCTGCTCAAGAACAAGAAGCTGCTCAAGTATTAGAAAAGCTCAAGAAAACAAAACCAAGAACTCAGGCTCAAATAGACTTTGATGCAGAAGTAGCAAGAGAGATTCTAGACAAGGATTTAGCTGATGAACAAGCTCAGATAGCTCAAGATGCAGAATTAGCAAGGAAGATAGCTGTAGATGATGTAAGGGATATAGCTGAATTCATGGATAGAATAAGATCTGAAGAAGTTAATCAAGAGGAGTTCAATGAGCAACTACAATACTTGTTGGATTCTGATTGGATTGTGAGAGCTCATGCTGTAATGATTCTTAAAGACAAGGAGTTAAGTGAAGAAGAAAAGTCAGAGAAACTCAAAGAGTTCATCTTGTCAAAGAACAAATAAGTTACTTGGAATGACTTAGTGCAGAGAATTAGAGAAAGGAAAGAGTCAGGATACAAGACAAAGTTGCCTACCAAGAAAGAAAAAGTCAGTTTCATGAAACATTATTTGAAAAATCAAGCAAATTACAAGATGAGTGACTTCACTGGAAGGTCAGATGCTGAGATTGAAAAGACTTTCTTTGAAACATATGCAAGACTGAATACTTCAATCAAGGAGGATATCACAAAGAAAAAGAAAAAAGAACCACAAGTTCTGGAATCGGATATTGCAAAGAAGTTGAAGTCTGGTGAAGAAGGTTTGACCAATGAGCAAATCAAGAATATGATGGTGATAGTTCCAGAGTCTACAAATATCAAACCATTAGAAGTCAAATATCCTATCGTTGGCTGGGAAGTTTTCACTGATGGAAGGATGATGGGATGGAAGATCATAAGACTTGGAGGTATTACTGAGAGATACAAGCTGTTTGAAGATCTACTAAAAGGTTTTGATAGAGAAGATCTTAATCAGTTGTGGAGCTTAGTAAAAGAAAGATTCAGAGTTCAAGATCCGCTTGAAGACAAAGATAAAGAGTTATGGGTACAGCTGAAAAGGATTTATGAACCTAATAGAGGAGAATCAATGTGGAGATTTCAAGCACAAATCGAAGATGTCTCTTGGAAGTTATTTGAAACATGTGGAGTGCACAGAGTTTCTACTAAGGATGGCATAGAAATCTATATGTTAGTGGAAAAGGATTATCCACTCAGATCAAGTGTTTTAATGTCTATGTTGTATACAAAACTGAGGGTTGAAGAAGATTCTGAAATGGCAGATTTGTTGGTAACAAAGATTTTCAACCTTGCAGAACAAAGAAAGATCAGTAGTAAGAGACAGTTATGAAAGGTGTTTGGAAGAATCCCCCTCATATAGGAGATGAAGCTTAATTTGAAGAAACTTAGTGATTTGGGAAGAAATCATAAGTTTAGGAGAGGATTGTTAGGAATTAAGCTTAAGCAGTTAGTACGGCTGAATGTGGAAGTTAGTACTGCTGATGAGTTTTGAAGACAAGAACAGTTAGTACGGTTATATGAAGAAGTTAGTACTGTTTATATTTTTGTAAAAGATAATTATAGAAAAGATATTGTGTATATCTTATACGATTAGGTGATAGTTATCTTGTAAAGGAATCCTTAGTCTATAAAAGGATCTCCTAGGTTTAAGGTTAATAACGATTAGAGAATTAAGAGAGATAGAGTTTTTGTTAAGATTCAAGGTTGTAAACCCTAGTACTAATTAAGAGTACTCGTATTATTCTTTAATAACATTGAATCATTGAAGTTGAATTATTGTTTTCATTGTTCATTCACTGTTACATACAAATCATACAAAACACAAACAAATAAATATTCTAAGTGCTAGCTAGTAAATTTCGCGTGCTAGACTAGACATCATACAAAGTATCTATCTAACACAAGGAGTGTGTGTAGATCCGGTCAAACCCTGATGGAAAGGGGGTCCATCAATAATCACAAAGTGTACCTCATGATAGTGCTGAAAAACACCCGTCAGTACTTGAAGGCGCAAAGGGGGACAAAGACTCAGAGGGATTAAAACCACCCGCTGATATGGAACCCATCACCCAATCCAGTCTCTCGAGAACTGACCCCAAACGCCAGGCTGAGGAAACCCACTCAATTATTATGGCAGGGTCAGGACCTGGCCAAACCCCGTTGTAGATTCAGTCGATGGCGGATTTTCAGGCGGTTCTTTTATCTGATGAATAGCTCAGTATTGAGAGTGAGGAAGAAGTGTATGAGGCAGGTGATTATATGGAGACTGATGCTCAACCCACTGAACAATCGCATCAGTCCTCTCCACATGGTGAAGAATCAGAATCTCAGGCTGATCATTCTTCAGACTCTGAATCATCCTGCCTTCCAGAACTCAGAAAGTATGACAACATTCTTCCTCTCACTGAAAGACAATTGGTCAAGTTCCTACAGAAGGCCAACAATGCTCTCTTTACTGGGCTAACTGAAGAAATTTTTGACCAACATTGTGAAGCTGTTGTTCACTATGTCAACCTAAAGAATCAATGGAATCCTATCATGATGACGTTAATGAGCACAAGTCATCAATCTCCTTCTCCCTAACAAATCTTGATGAGAATCTTAAACTGTTCAACGAAGCTCTCACCAACATACACAAGAGCGTTGCAACTATTCAAGAGTCAGTGAAAGATGACCCTGAGCTTAACATGAAAATTCTTCAGGCTTCTGAGACTTACCAGCAACAGTCAACTCAGTTAACTAAGCTGGTCAACATGCTGAAATCCTCCAATCTTCAGGGACTCAGCTCTACAGTGGACTCCATTAAGTCTTCCCTGGTTCTTATGGAGTCACACTTGGCATCTTGGGCTACATCTTCTACTTCCTTGGCTTGGAATCTTGGGCCAAGGATGACAGCAATAGAGGCTTCTCAGGCTTCTCTTGAGGCTAAGGTATCAACTCTTCAGCAGGACACCTCAGACATCAAATCAATGATGACTGAGATATATCAAGCCTTCAAAGGTCAGGCTGCTCCCTCAACTTCAGTGAGCGCACCAACTCTTGCTCTCACCATAGGTCAAGCAACAGTTGAGGGGGATAAAGTCACTGAAGAACAACCTGAACAACCTCCTGTCACTGAAGAACAACCTCCTTCTCACACTGAGGGGGAGATTCCTGAGACAGCCCATCTTCATCTCGCCAAAACAAAGGCAAAGGCATTCTCACAACCACTGAGCCTGAGCCTACAATCTTGGTGCCTGCTTCCTCTGAAAGAAGGCCAGATCCTGATGAACTCATCAAGGTCCCTTATGAGATCAATGGAGTGATGCACCTTCTCACTGAGGCTAAAATTTAGGCTCATATGGAGAAGGAAGAAGGGTTGAAGAAAGCTGCTGAGGAAGAAAGGCAGAACAAGTCTACCATCATCCAAGTGGTCAGAGAAGAGGCTGAGAAGATTGGACTTGAGCCTAAAGCCTTTGCTGGAAGAAAGGGTGGTGAGAGCTTTGTGAAAGCTCAGGATGATGAAATGTCTGCTCTCAGGAAGAAAAGAGAAGAAAGGCTGAAAAGGACTGAGGAGATAAGGCAAAAGAGAATTGAGAAGTACCAATGGGTCATGACAAGCAGACTGAGACCTGAACCCATTACTGATGTAAAGATTCATCAGAACACCAAGCCTGCTGTCATCACTGTTTTCAGAGGTCCTGACAAGAGGAACTTTGAAATTCATGAACCCTTTAGGTTCGCTGACTTTGGGATCACTGAATTGGATGAACTGGGTCCAATCATATTCAAGAAGTCAAATGTGAACTGATGAAATCCCTGAAGCTAAGATATGAAAAATTGACAGCAACACCTGAGGAACTTGGTATTCCCTCACTTCTCCCAGCTCCAGCCAGTCAGCCTGCCCCCTCTCAGACCTCTAGAAGAAAGAGGAAGATAATTGGATCTGAGCCTGAGATCAGAGTCCCTGGCCTTGAATGCAACAGAGCCCTCCCTGAAGGAGTTACATTCGTGAACAACAAGGTCATTGAACAACCTGAGAGAGGGATATTCTTCACTGATGAGTTTGGAGATCCAGCCTTCCAAAGATGGAGTGATATTGATCAGGCAGGAATTAAAGCCATGCTTGGTTTTCTCATGATGGCCTCACCAATCCAGAGTCCTGAAAATGTGAGGTTCTGCCAAGACCTAAGAACCAAAATTCAACTTCATCCTGATCAACATGAGCTGGAATCCAAGCGACCCAAGCTTGAAGCCCTTGGATACAAATTAGACTGAAAATCTACAACACCTCTATCATGTACATTTAGTAGTTAGGACCCTTGTAATGAAATTAATAAAATGAAGTTTCTTTGTTTTGTTATTTCAGTGTCCTTATTTACTTTCTAGTACATTCAGTATGAGCAGAAGTCATTAGCTCACTCATGACTGATCAAAAACACTTAAGCATAATTTATATCCAAATAGGGGGAGATTGTTGGGTCCTTCAGTACCCAAGAGTCGTTAAAACTGGATTTGAATACAAATTAAGCTAAGTGTTAATTAAATCGAAAACATTCTAAGTCACTGAGTGAACAGTCACTCAGTGAGTTACCTTTAAGATGCTCAGGACGAGTCTAAGAAGAAAGACTCACCAATTCAGGGAGGCGGATCTCCCTGAAGTGTTACTTGAGACGAAGAAGGAGGTAATGGGATCAATGAGCGTTAGACAAGAGCTCACTGAACCCCAGTCTCCTCAACAACAATAACTGAAGATTGAAGACTGAAGGCAAATGGCTGAAGAACCTAAAAGCCTGAAGGAAATGAGGGGTTGAGCGGGAAGGTTTGAGAAGATAAGAACAAGTCTTATCGGGGTCAGACAAACCATCCCTCAAGTGGCTAAAAGTCGAAGAAGTGTCAGGACTGACACTCGAAGACTTTTTAGCGAAATCCTATTGGTTCTTGGAAATGACAATTACTGTTGTAGTTGTCAGACACGCCTTCCTATTGTTTACGTAGTTTTAATCTTCAGTACTCTTAATATGTTTGCCTATAAATAGCAAACAGATGGAGAAAAGAGGGTTAGGTATTTTTGTGCAATAAAAGCTTAGACTTTCACAATACCCCTTTTTCTCCTACAAAGAGTAACGTATCTCTGAGATAGCTCAGTGGGTCGAATTGTTACCACTTAAAGCATTGCTTAAGTTTAGATAGGAGACACCATACCTTGTCTATTCAATCCCAAGTGTTTGTTCCGCAAAACGCTTGGGTAATAGATTCTTTGATTCATTTCTAATAAGAATTTAAACGCTGAAAATACTTTGTGTTTTTATATTTACGTTTCATTAACTGTTAGAATTAATCAATACATTGTATTAGTCATAAACACAAATAGATTAACTTTCTAGTTAACTCTAAGCGTGTTAAGGGAACAACATTAATAAAAAAAAATTACAACGAAATTAAAAAAACATAACATTACATACAAATAACAATACGATACAAAATTTTATATAGATTTGTAATTGTCGATAAGATCCGACTTCTCCTCCCACACTTGTAACACCTGCTCCCTAACCATCTTCAAGGCGACATGAAGTTGCAGATCTGTTTCATCATTTCTTAATAGAGTTTCTAGACCGACCCTGATAGCTGGATGGTCTTGAGGCAACTCACGCAACCTTTCGACCTCTGGAGCACGATTATGCATCTGTAGCATAATACGAGTTATCTTGGGCGGGATATATTTATATCCGTTTCAAATTCAAACTCATTTTAAAAAACGTGTGGATTTCTAGCCTATAAATACCCATACTTCTCAAACACATCTCACACACAAACACATTCAGACTGCTAAGATATTCAAGATCCAAACTTATTCATTCCCCAAACTGCAAATGTCTTTCAAAAAAGATTTCTCACAACAATTTTCAAGTCCACCTCGCCAAGATTTTTCACAACAATTTCCAAGTCCACCACATGAAGAATTCCATACTCCACCTGAACATATCTTTCCGGTTTTCCAACCGGAAAATGAACCGGTGAACAATCCACCGGAAAATGAACCGGTGACCAATCCACCGGTTATCGAGCAAGACCCAAATCCGTTTGGTTTAACAGAGGAACAACTCAGACTTATGGAGCAAGATATAGAAGTCTTGCAAGAAATGGAACACCGTGAACGAGAAGAGGAAGCTGCTCGTTTGGAGCAACAAGCCAGAGACGAAGAACAACGTAGGAAGAACTGGGAAATGGGTTGGTTCTCACCTGATTTCTCTTCGACTGAAGATGGTTACCCAGACTCAGATGATACCTTCCATTAATTTGTAGTTTCATTTCAATTTCCGTATCGTAGTTTCATTTGTAGTTTGGTTTTAATTTCCGTATCATAGTTTAATGTAATTTCTATTTGACGTTTAATGTATTTCTATTTGATGTTTAATGTATTTTAATTTCCTACTTTAGAAAACGTTACAAGTTTTTAAAAAACATTACATAACATATCAAAGAGGAAAAAAAAGACAAGTAAAAAAAAAAAAAAAAACACTTTTGTATAAAATACAAGGGGCAAAAATGAACAAAAAAAAAAAAAAAAAAAAAAAAAAAAAAATTCGTCACAAACACAAGGGGCGAAAGTGATTTTTTTTTTTTTTTTTTTTTTTTTTTTTTTTTTTTTTTTTTACAAAACAAACCCTTAACGTAGCGTTAAGGCTGCGTTAACGCAGCGTAGCCCCCAACAATTAACGCACGTTAAGGCTGCGTTATGCGTTGGACATGGTCTAACCATTGGGGATTTTATGCGTTAAGGCTGCGTTATGCTTGAATTTTTCTTGTAATCACTTGTGTTAAAATTGACATCTTCATTAATTGATTTGCACACATAAAAAATTAATGGGTACACTCAAATGCATGCATTAGAGACTTGTATAGTATCAACATTTGCTTTAACTGTTTGTACATTTAAGTGTGCAAATAAAAAATTAAATTGCAAATCATCATCTCCCTAGGGGTGTTGGCAACAAAAGGGAGGACGCCAGCGACTTGGGGGGAGGTCGCCGGCGAACACCGCCGCCAACCCCCTTGCCGCTAGAATCCTGTGACTCGGAGTCCTCCTCAAGCCGACGAAGCATGGAAACTTTGGGGGAAAAGACAAAAAAAAAAAAAAAAAAAAAAAAAAAAAAAAAAAAAATTGTACCATTGGGGATTTTTTTGCCTGTTTGGGCGTTTAATTTTGTTTTTTAATATATATATATATATATATATATATATATATATATATATATATATATATATATATATATATATATACCACTCAACCTCATTTTATACATCATATTCACTCATTTTACTCTCAAAATTTATACATTTTCTTATTCTTCTTCACCATGAGTTCTAGCTCCGACTCGTACCCGCAGACCGGCTCATCGAGTGAAGAAGAGTCATCCGAAGATAGTGTCGAGTTTTTGTACCAGGTAGTTAAACAGTACCGGGTGATTCAAGACACCGCAACTTCGGCATGAGCATATGTTAGGCGTGATCGCGACGAAGCTGAACAAATGTTGATGAGAGATTATTTTGACGAAAATCCGACCTACAACGACGCAACCTTTCGCGAGACGTTTCGTCTTCCAAAGCGTTTATTTTTAGAGATTGTCGAGCGAATCAAGGCGAGTGGCAATCCGTATTTTCAAGAAGGGTATGACGCAAGGAATCATAAGAGTTTCACGGCGATACAAAAATGCTTGTCAGCGGTATAACAGCTCGCCGACGATGGTGTTGCCGCTCAAAATGATAAATATTATAAAATGGCAGGTAGGACGGCTCATGAATGTCTTCAAGAGTTTTGTGATGCGGTTAATGAGTTATACCGGCGAGAGTTCCTACGTAAGCCGAATGCCCACGACATTGCCACTCTGCAAAAAGCTCACGAAGAGCTACACCACATGCCGGGGATGATCGGTAGCATTGACTGTACACATTTCGACTGGAGGATGTGTCCTAGGCGCTTGCATGGTCAATACAAGCGAGGTTACTACAAACACCCGACGATTATGCTTGAAGCAGTGACTTCATTGGATTTATGGTTTTGGCATGCGTACTTCGGTCCTCCGGGCACGAAAAACGATAAAAAATTCTTAAACACATCTCCGCTATTTTTGCGAGAACGGAATCAAACAGCGCCTCCGAGTTCATTTGTCGTAAATGGTAGAAACTACAAACGGGGTTACCTTTTAGCGGATGGAGGCTACCCAAGTTGGTCGGTTTTCGTTGAAGCATACAAGTACCCGGTGGATCCGAAGGAAGTAAAATTCAAGCGATTACAAGAAACGGCAAGGAAGGACGTCGAGCGAGCTTTTGGAGTTCTCAAATGTAGATGGGGTATACTTAATCGCACACTTCGGCATAAAACGATAGAAAGGATTTCAAAGATCGTGTACACGTGCATTATTTTGCACAACATGCTTATCAAAGAAGACAGTCGTACGATATCTCCGGTTCATATTATGGACCCACCGGTCCAACCGCAGTTTGACGAAGACGCACTCATGGAGTTGCGAGACGAAGAAGTGGGTTCACGACTACGATTTGACCTTACCGAGCATGTTTGGCCTCAAGATTTGCCATACCTCAACGCGCCGCACGACTAGCTTGGTTTTATTTGTTGTATTGTCGTTTTTATTATTTTCCGTATTTGTCGTTGTAACCGTTTTTTTTAATGAAATAAATTGTTTGTTTTTATCTTTTAATGAAATAAATATAATTTTTATTATTCATATATAAATAATAATGAAATAAATTCTTTTATATATAAATAATAAAAAAATAAAATGAGGCATGATTTCAAATCCTCTAGAATTCTCCTACTGCAAACACTTTTGGCTTCAGAATCCTCATTTTTTTGCCTGCCACATGACAGTCTGTGATTGGTCGGTGAGAATCCTCCCATGATTCCGAATCCTCCATTGCCAACACGCTAAGAAAATGGGTGAATAAGTGAACCTTATATTCTCCAACTTAAGTGCCAAAATTGTCATACTTTTTCAAAGTTCAAGTACTTTTAAATGCAAAAGATATAATAACTTTTAACATAATTTGAAACGATGGCCTTTTTATATTTAGGAAATATAAAATTGACCAAAAACAAAACTAACAAATTGTCGAGAAAAATTACGTACCCAAGAAAATAGAAGTTATTAGCTTTTTTTTATAAGTGAAAACAAGATTGACGGTAGCGTTCATGAGAAAACCACCCGTTATTTGAACATGTCATCCTTTAGTACATACCTCTTTAACCAAGCGTGGAGTCACTAATTAGAAAGTGGTTTGATCATCCGGACACCAAACAAAATTAATTTGTTTTATACGTGTGTGAGTTTGTTGTGGTGTATTTTGTGTTTAAAAAGAGTATGTTCGTGTGTTGCGTTTGGTGTTAATCACTACATGTGTTTGCTGGTGGGTGTGTATGATGATATGACGCTGATATCACTGGCGGAACTACATGTAAGCCAGGGGTAGCGGTCGCTACCCCTGAACTTTTACCCGGTAGTGGAATTTTTTGCGATTTTTGGCAATTTTTGGCTATTTTTTGGCGATTTCGCTACCCTTGAACCAAATTTTCGCTACCCCTAAACAAATTTTCGTATTTCGCTACCCCTGAACCGAGCTCCTGGTTCCGCCGCTGCCGCTGATATAACCATGGATTTTGGTAGTAGGTGTAGGTGAACTACTAATACTATTCTAAACTTGTAACTCAAACAGTGGTTGAGATTTGCTTATTTTCTAGAGAAAATAAATGCATTAGGCGTTTTCAACAAGCTTACCCAAGAAATGCTTTGAATCAATTAACTCGATCGTTAATCTTACTAATATTCAATTCGTTCCCTAATAACCAATTAGAAGCTCAGCTTATTTGAAGTAAACTGAATATCATATTCAACCATTGTGCTACAATTACAAATTTTGGTTCTAATAAAATCTTCTCGCAACCTCACTAGTACATTCAGACGCTCCGGCGTCGACTTTTTTTCCACCGTGCCGACGTCATGAAGTCGGCAACATACCTTCTCGACGTCATGTCGTTGGCAACAACTAGTCGACAGAGCCACGTCGGCAACGTCCATACCGACGAATGACGCCGATGACAGAGTGGGACCCACATGTTTTTCGGTAAAACGTTTGTTTTTGTTCGACAATTTGTTACCGACGCCGAGTCGTCGGTAACATGATAAATATTTAATGCCTTAATTAGATTAACTAAATAGAGTCAACGAAAGTCAAATATTAATGTAAATGTTGCCGACGCCCTTTTGTCGGTATCGTTTGCAATAGTCAACGAAAAGTCAACAAATTGCAAAATTTTGCCGACGTCATTTGGTCGGTAAAGTTTGAAATATCAAACATATGTATTATTCTACCGACGCCATGCCGTTGGTATGGAAGTTATATTGCAGCTGCGCAGCTGCACTGCCCAGATTTTTGCCGCAAACATGTGCAGCAAAAATCTACCAATTCCACTTTCAATCCTGCTGTTATAAACCACACATTCCAATACAAACAACGGCTAAAACGGCTATAAAGTTTATAACGGCTAAAACGGCTATATATAACCACTAAACACTTAATAAACTTTACAAAACGGCCATAAACTTTACAAAACGGCCATAAACATTATAACACCCTCAAAATACATCATAAAGTTTACAAAATGGGTGTTATAATCGCTAAACCTAGCTACTATATGTACAAATGTTGCAATATCCTAAGTGTTCAAAGATAATAAGATTGGGGTCGTCAAAAATATAGTTCCAGAGACAAAACAACACAAAATAATACCTCTACAGCCCATCGTCGTCATCAGGATCATCATCATCACTCCCGCTGCTAGAGCCACTCCCGCTGCTAGAGCCACTCTCGCCGCCTGAGCCACTCGCGAGATCGCCTGAGCCGCTCTCTCCCGCGCCGCTCCCACTGCAGCCTCCAGCGTCACCTCGAGAACCAACCTGGGTAAGAAACGCGTCCCAGTCTGGGTTCCTCGAGATATAACGTGTCAACAACTCGAGCTTCTTCTCATTTTTCTTGGCTTTCTTCTTCTCTTTTTTCCTCTTTTTCTCAGCTTCAGCCAGACTCTTTTTAAATTCATCAATCTGCCCCGTAGCTTCAGCAAGCTTCCCTTTAAGCTCGGACGTACCTATAAACGAAATAATCAAAATTTAAAAACGATCATTTCAATACATATATAAGATGCGTCATTTAATATTATCCAACTGTACATACCTGGTGGAGCTGGAGGCGGCATGTCTACCCGTGGCCTCTTCAAGTAGGGAACCACCCTGCCGACGCCGGGTATATGACCACGCTGCTTTCCCCCGATCACCCGAGCAAATATATCCTCCTCCGTGAGGCACGGCTCGTCTGCCGGCATATCAGATCTAGGCTGCCTCAGCCGGACCATCTCTTCCTGTGTAGTTGAAAAAAAATGAGAAAATTAATATATTAGTCGGGTTAATTACTAGATTATGTTTCAATAAATCACTAAGTGCGTGTTTGGAAAAAAAAATAAATAAATAAATAAATAAATAAATAAATAACGATACTTACAAACCGAGCTCTAGCCTCATCCTGCAACCATGCACCATTCTTGCAGTGGGTGTCAAGATATGTATCGAACATGGACGGATACTCCTGGCTCCTCTCAAACTGTATAAATATATACACATGCATATAGGATGAAACAAATTAAAATGACAAATCAAACAACATATATATTTTACTTAGTATAAATAATTTTAATTAATATATTATTAAAATTAAATAATCTTATAAAAATAAAATGTGTCTTACATATTCATGTCGAGATGCCGCAAATAACTTCGAACCGTGGCGGCTGAGAATCTTGTTCTTCTTTCGATTCTCTTTGTTCACAGCCGATCTTTTCTGGGCCGCCTCCGACATGTACAAATCGACATACTTGTTCCACTCAGACATCTCCAAGCTCGGAGGAGGATTTCTTCTAATCTCTTCCACTCTAGCAGCCCCACCCTTTCTTGTAAAGTAATCGCGTTTCATATCATATTTATTGTCACGGTATCGACCAGCGAAATACGATGTGAGCGCCGAGCGAATGGTATCCCAGTCTGGTCTGCTCCGCTCCTGTGGCGTTCCAAATCGAACATAAACTGCAATCAAATATAGTTAAAATTAATATAAAGATATAAATAAATAAACAAATTTTAATAGATGTACACATTCAAATAATTAAATATAGAGATATAAATAAATAAACAAATTTAAATAAATATGCACATTTAAATAAATAAACATGATAACATAACAATATATATAAAAGGAAAATGAAATAACTGACCCCGAGCTGCGGAAGGAAGTCAGCCGTCTTCTCCGGTTCTATATCGTACCAGGAGGCATAGGAGAGCGGCAGCCTCCGAATGAGCTCGCCGACATAATTGCTAAACCATGTCGAGTTCGGGCCCACATGAGTGTAAGTCCCCTTATCACCAATCTCAAACTCAATCGACTGCGGGCCACCATCTCTCACGGCGTTCTTGAGCTTCACATTCTTATTTTCTTCGCGTGGGTGCTGCCTACCGCCACTCTGATCTCCCCTACCCCTGCCTCCCCCTGGCCCGACCTCCTCGGCGGGGTCGCCCTGATCCTGCAATTGGAGTGAGTGAAAACGTCATAAAGTAACTTATATAGATATATGTATATGTATGTATATACATATATGTATATATATTTTATATATATATATATATATATATAATATATATATATATATATATATATATATATATATATATATATATATTTATATATATATATATATATATACATACATATACATATATGTATATGTATATATATATACACACATATATGTATATACATAGATGTATATACATATATGTATATACATACATATATATACATATATATATATATATATATATATATATATATATATATATATATATATATATATATATATATATATATATATATATATACATACATATACATATATGTATATGTATATATATATACACACATATATGTATATACATAGATGTATATACATATATATATATATATATACATACATATATATATATATATATATATATATATATATATATATATATATATACATACATATATATATATATATATATATATATATATATATATATATATATATATATATATATATATATATATATATATATATATATATATAATCACACAAAAATATAGATATATGTATATATATACATATATAGATATATGTATATATATATATATACACATATATCTATATATATACATAATATGTGTATATATATACATATATATATGTAATCTAGAAATTCTTACCACCAGCACGGTGCCCGCCCTCAATCTGACGGGTAGGGGAAGGTGGTGGATCACTGGCACCGTCACCACCATGACTGTGCGCAACTGCTGCTGCCATCTGTAAAAGTACAAGTTGAGTAACATATAGAAATTCGGGAACAAATTAACATAAGCATGCACACATTCAAATACATACACATTCAAAAGAAATATACACTTTTAAACAATCCATAACAATTTCATTAAAATAAGTGTCGTTTTACAAGTTACATTTTAAGATCAATCTGCACAATCACAATCACTATCATAAACAACATTAGTCGCATCAACTTCATCATCAGAATTGTTTGCGACTTCATTATCAGAATCTACTAAATCATAAGGATCTTCGTCTTCATCATCAATAAAATCATCGTCGTCATCAACAGGAATGATTGGTGGTGGTGCCTCAACTAACGTTGATTCACCATCGATATTTAAGGTTTCAAGTTCTAAATCATTCAAATTAGCAGACAGTTGGAGATCGGATGAGTTGTTGCCATGTATCACATCATCATCGTCTTCTACCACGATGACATCCCAGGTTGAGTTGTGATTTACTTCTTGGACGACCTTCCAATGGAGTGGTCGTCTGGCAGGATCTTCATGGTAGAAGACTTGTTTTGCTTGTGTTGCGAGAATGTAAGGTTGATCTTCGAATGCATAGCTACTTGCTAAAATTTGTGTCATGTTGTTTCTAGTGGTAAAACGTTGGACTCTACGGTTTTTGTTGCTTAAGTCGAACCACTTAACTCGAAACAACACAACTTTGAACTGGGAATATGCGAACTCTAGAATTTCTTCTAGCTGACCATAATACATTTCTCCCTCCTTCTCATCAGGTGAACAAATTCTGCTGTTTTGAGTTGTACGTTTTATATCGCGGCTGTGTACGACAAACCTCACAACCGTTGACTACGCAAGAGTTGACTGAGATTGGGTTCGGTGATGGTCCACAAGCCAAAGCGAATAAGTCGGGAGTACAGCTTGGGTCATCGGCTATGTAAAGTTTACGGATCTATGAAAAAAGATAAGAATTGATGGAGATGAGTAATAGTCGTTATTTATACATGGAAATACATACAATAAGTTTACCTTCGTCTTAAACCAGCCCGGAAATGCTTGTTGCATGTCGATATGAGGAAATTCCCTGAAAATGTTCATGATATTAGAATAAATCGAAAAGATAACTTGGGAAACATAAATTTCAAAATATAAACGCATACCTCTCGAACTCGTCCATGTACTTGTCGATCTCAGGACTGTTATGAAGTACATACCATATCACTCTCTTCATTTCTTGGAGACCTAACTTAATCAATGTCTCTTTACCAGAATTGGTACATAGTGATCGAAACACCTGGAAATCACTTGTTGGGCGAGGACGGTCCTGAGATGCAGCGGGATGATTAAATTTTGTCCCAACACCACGAAAATAACGATAACAGAAAGTTAATGCTTCATCTGCAACATAACCCTCCGCTATTGAACCCTCCGGCTTAGCTTTATTTCGGACATAGTTTTTAAGCTTCTTCATGTATCTTTCAAATGGATACATCCACCGAAATGAAACAGGCCCGTCTTCAATAGCCTCTTCAGGTAAATGCATAACCAAGTGAATCATAATGTCAAAAAAAGCAGGAGGATATATTTGCTCGAGACTGCACAAAATATTGATCAACTGGTCTTTAGCTTTCACCATGTCTTTCACCATCAAAGTTCAGGCGCAAATTTGTTTAAAGAAGAAACAAAGCTCGATCAATGGTGTATAAGTCTGTGCGTCCAAGTATTGCTGAAGTCCATAAGGAAGTAACCGTTGCATCATTATATGACAGTCATGAGACTTCATGCCCGTTATACTGTTATCATCTTTGGTCACTTTTGACTTGAACTTGGATCCGAAGCCATCTGGTAGTTTAACTGTTTTGATGTATTGACAGAAGAGTTTTCTTTTATCGGGTGTGAAGGAGTACTTTGCATGAGGCTTCGAGCACTTCCCGTTTTGTTTGTTTCCGAGCCACAACTCCTGTCGAATGCCCAGAGCTTGCAAATCTTGTCTTGCCTTCGCGGTGTCTTTAGATTTGTCATTCATTAACAAGGTGTTCAAGATACTCTCCAACACATTTTTTTCCGATATGCATGACATCTAAATTGTGTGGTAGAGAAAGAAAAGACCAATATTCAAGATCGTATAAGATAGACCGTTTAGTCCAGTTCAGCTCGACTGTATGATTACGTTTTATCTTCCCACCCCCATAATCCGGATGTTTCCCCGGCACACGTGTGGGCAATGTCGCAAGTTGAGTCAATATATCAGCCCTATTATCTTTTCTAGGAGGATCTCTATAATCGGGTTCACCATTGAATGTCGTACAGTCCCCCTCCATTTATGGTTTTTTTTAAGAATCTTCTATGACCAACATAAGTTGTTTTGCTTATCACACGCGTAGCCGGAGTGTCTACTTTGCATGTAGGGCAAACGTAGTAGCCTTGCCCTTGCCAACCAGACAAACTACTTCGAGCAGGAAAATCATTGATGGTCCATAAAAACATCGCTCTCATGTGAAATTGAGTGCCTGTAGCAGCGTCCATAGTCAAGATACCTGGTTTTTTCCATAATTCCACAAGGTCATCAATCAAAGGCTTCAAGTAAACATCGATGTCCTTCGCCGGTGATTTAGGGCCATGAATCAACAACGTCAGCATTAAAGAAGTCTCTTTCATGCATAACCACGGAGGCAAGTTGTATGTTGTTAATATAACCGGCCACATGCTGTAAGTCTGACTAAGGTTTCTGAATGGATTGAAACCATCAGCAGCCAACCCTAATCGAACGTTTCTTGGTTCTATAGCAAAATCCGAATATTTATTGTCAAACTTCTGCCATGCTTTACCATCAACCGGGTGTTGCATCTTACCGTCCGTAGACTTTCCAGTAGCATGCCAAGTCATATGTTTTGCAGTGTGAATAGACTTGTACAAACGTTGTAGTCTAGAAATGATAGGAAAGTAACGCAACACCTTGTTAGGAACTTTTTTCCCCGTTGTTTTATTGTCTTTCCATCTACTCGTTTTGCAAACCGGACAATACTCCAAATCTTCGCCATCATCCCCCCGATATAGAAAGCAATCATTTTCACAAGCATGTATCGACTCGTACCCTAACCCGACCTTTTTAAATGTCTTCTTTATATGATAGTATGACGGTGGGAGATTGTAACCTAACCTGGGCGGAAATACCTCCTGGAGAAATTTTAGCGTTTTGTTAAATGAAGTATCACTCCATTTACCGCTGACCTTGAGATGTGTAAACTTTGCCATAAAATCCAATGTTGTCATAAAGTCACAACCCGGGTACAGAGGCTGGTTGGAACTTGCAAGTAACTCTTCATACTCGTTACGCAGAGGAGGTGTCGCTGCTTGAGTAGGCTCGTTACTTGTCTCGCCAATATTTTCATGAGTCGGCTCATTATTCGAAGGAATATCAAGAATATCATTTTGATCATTATTCGGAGGAATATCAAGAATATCATTAAGGCACGCACCCATGTCACTCATCTCACGTTATGTTGTGTTATCAAGAATATCATATTGATCATTATTCGGAGGATCCGGTTCACCGTGATCCTTCCATTGTGTATAAGTTGGGTCCCACCCATTGTGGCCTATGTGGTATTTAAGACCTTCGAGAGATACCCATGGAACATTACGACAACGACGACACGGACATTTTATGTTTCCGGAACTATTCAATTACGGTTTGCAATGATCGAGGAAGGCGGCAAGACCATCAAGAAATTCTTTTGAACCACGATGCTCTATACGGGTCCAACTCTTATCAATTATCATAACTGCATTTTTATGATGCAATCGGTTATTATATGCACTTAATTAATGATTACGAGTTGTTTTGTTCACCTAGCGCAACTATGGAAGTAAATCCTAACCCACTCTTTGAATGATTTGTCCCATATATGAATGCGTATAACTGATTTACTATTTGAGAAAATTTAGGCAGCATTTCCCCTCAACTCCCCAAATATGTGCATTAAGGACATATTCGTAGGAGTAAAGGAGAAACACTGTCGAAATAATCTCAAATAGTAAATCAGTTATACGCATCCATATCCTAAATGAGACAAAACATTCAAAAAGCAGTCCCAAACAGGGGACTTTCCGAAATTAATTTCTAATAAATTAATTCCGGACGGGTTTTCTATAGGATGATTAACTTCGGACGGGGACTTTCCGAAATTAATCACTAAAATCCTAAAACATTCACAAAAGTCTAACAATATGATAAAGTTATGATAAAGTTAAACAATTAATAGAATATAAATACATGTTACACTTTTGCAATTGATTCACCACAAAACGTTATGATAAAGTCCAAATCACAGTCCATATGATAAACTCTAAAATGCTCGAAAAGTTCATGCCCATCCATTTGTTTTGTATCATAACTAAGTGTCACTTAACGCCCTATTTGTGCAGAAAATAAGCGGAACATTTCACGCAACATTTCACAAACATTTAGCAGCTAACGCGCCCTACTTCTATCCTACACCAACTGATTTTTAAACGCAACATTTCACAAACATTTCACGCAACATTTCACAAACATTTAGCAGCTAACGCGCCCTACTTCTATCCTACACCAACTGATTTTTAAACACAACATTTCACAAACATTTCACGCAACATTTCACAAACATATTGATGAACTCAAATAAGTACATTTTATTACCGTCATTTATCCTATTTATTTGACTTGTTTTATTATATTATCTGTGAGAATTGATACGTTAATGTTTACTTTTGTAATTCTCAGGTAAAAACAAGTATTATGTGAAACTTGGCGACTTTGGACTAATTATGGAGCAAAACAAGCAAGAAGTTAAGAGTCTACTGAAATGTACAAGATCAAGACATTCTGCTCCAGATACGCCGCATCTTTCTTATTACATACGGCGCATCACTATCAAGATTTCACAAGATATTATCCAAGACGGCAAAGGACATGCGCCGCATCTAAGATTGGAGTTACGCCGCATCTTCTGGCGGTGTACGAATATTCCTGAATATATTAATCTTGGACCCCACGCGAAGTTAAGTCAATGCGCCGCATCTACTTATTAGATGCGCCGCATCTTACCCTCAGACACAAACTATAAATACCCCAAGACCAGACGAATTTCGTAGTCTTTTGGAGAGCAGAATACAAAAGAAAACCGAAGACCACAGAAACCTAAGGCCGAATTCAGTCGACATAGCAGCACAAGACACACCTTGAACGAAGATACGAGAGCTGTAAGAAGGTCCTGCATGTATTTAATTCATTAAGTAGTTTTGTTTTATTGTATTAGTACACTTTAATTGGTCAGGATTGATGGGCATGTGATCATGGATAACCATGCACTTCGACTCCCCTTAAAATTGCTTTCCCATTAATTAAAGTTTATATGATTGATGTCTTTGGTGACTTTTATTAGTGCATTGATAACCTCTGTGTCTAGCTGAGCATTGCTTGGGTCGCCATGCCCCTTCCTCGCCTATTTATTAGATCTCCTATGCATTCTATCGTCTGTAGAAAAGTAGGAAGAAAGATAAATGGGATAGTCATAAGTAATCATTAAGGGTTTACTCGCCGATAAGATTAGAACCAACGAGAAAGGACTTAATCTCGGTGCGTTGCATCGAACTATACACTTCATATAAAACTAGCAATAAAACAAGTGACAAGCTACTTAACTATCAGGACAGGTCTTCTTATTGTCTCAAGTATTTATCTGTGTACGTGTATACTATTCGCTGATTCGTGCTCATTAGTTTAGTTTATTATTTAATTGCAACCAAATCGTGCCAGTCTCTCAGGCTGAACCCCCTTGCGTTAAATTAGGTTGTATAGCTAACTTAATATATTAAAATACAGATTAGGATAACTAGATAATACGTTCCACTCTTAGTGATCGACACTCTGCTTACCATTATATTTTATACTGACCGGGTACACTGCTCGTTAAAGTGTGTGTGTTATTGATAAGTCGGCTAAATATAAATTTAAAACTTGAATACTGCTAAAACCACAACGATATACCGTGGGTATAAAATAGAGCACGCGCACGCACGCATCACATATATAACAACATACTGTCTCGGCAGTCTCGGGCTCTTGGCTGTGGTCTCGGGCTGCGGTCTCGGGCTCGGGCTATATTAAAAGAGAGCATATTAATATATAAAAAGTTATAAAAAAACTGTTGTCGGTGACATGTCGTCGGGATACCAAAAGTTTAAAAAAAAATAAAAAAGGGACAACATTACCTCTAAGATTAAACAAAATTAACAAAAAACAAAACTAATAAAAATCAAAATTACCTGCTGTGGTGTCTCGGCTGTTTTGTAGAAGAAGAAGAAGTGGGGAAGAAGAAGAATTAAACAAAGGAGGGGTTGAGGAGTGAATTAAACATGAGAGGAGGAGGAGGAGGAGGAGGTGCACAGTGGTGCTCGTGTAGTTGTGGTGGAGCTGTGGTGGAGCTGCGGTGGTGTAGGAGGTGGAGCTGTGGTGTCGTAGGTGGTGGGGTGTAGTGATGGTGGAGCTGTGGTGGAGCTAGAGTAGTGGTAGTGGTGGAGTAGTGGTAGTGGTGCACACTATAATAATGGTAGTGGTTGAGTAGTGGAGCTGGAGTAGTGGTAGTGGTGAAGTAGTGGTAGGAGGTGGAGCTGTGGTGTCGTAGGTGGTGGGGTGTAGTGATGGTGGAGCTGTGGTGGAGCTGGAGTAGTGGTAGTGGTGGAGTAATTGTTAATCGCCGGCGAGATGAAGTCAGTAGAAGAATAAAAATTATACATTTTTTTTCTAAGTGTTGACCAGATCTACTTTTGATATAACTTTTAATGTTACCGACGTCATGTCGTCGGTAACGTAAAAGAATTTTGTCGTTTATGGTTTGGCGGGACGTATAAAATTTTGGTGAAAATTTTGGCGGTTATATTACCGACGACAAGTCGACGGTAATATTATAAATACTTTTATAAAATTATAAGAAATAGTTTTATAAAATAAAAAAATAAGTAGTTAAATTTTTTATTTATTATAAATACTTTTATAAAATTAAAAAAAAAATTATAAATAGTTTTATAAAATAAAAAATAAGTAGTTAAATTTTTTATCATTATACACTAGATGTTTAACGAACGAGCCGAGATGTTATGGTTATACATGAGATGATTAACGAACGAGCCGAGCTGTTATGGTTGTACACGAGATGTTAAACGAATAATCCGAGATGTTATGGTTGTACACGAGATAATTAACGAACGAGCCGAGATGTTATGGTTGTACACGAGATGATTAACGAACGAGCCGAGATGTTATGGTTATACACGAGATGATTAACGAACGAGCCGAGCTGTTATGGTTATACACTAGATGATTAACGAACGAGCCGAGATGTTATGGTTATACACGAGATGTTTAACGAACGAGCCGAGATGTTATGGTTATACACTAGATGTTTAACGAACGAGCCGAGATGTTATGGTTGTACACGAGATGTTTAACGAACGAGCCGAGATGTTATGGTTATACACGAGATGTTAAACGAATGATCCGAGATGTTATGGTTGTACACGAGATGATTAACGAACGAGCCGAGATGTTATGGTTATACACTAGATGTTTAATGAACGAGCCGAGATGTTATGGTTGTACACGAGATGTTAAACGAATGATCCGAGATGTTATGGTTATACACTAGATGTTTAACGAACGAGCCGAGATGTTATGGTTATACACGAGATGTTTAACGAACGAGCCGAGATGTTATGGTTATACACTAGATGTTTAATGAACGAGCCGAGATGTTATGGTTATACACGAGATGATTAACGAACGAGCCGAGATGTTATGGTTATACACTAGATGTTTAACGAACGAGCCGAGATGTTATGGTTGTACACGAGATGTTAAACGAATGATCCGAGATGTTATGGTTGTACACGAGATGATTAACGAACGAGCCGAGCTGTTATGGTTGTACACGAGATGTTAAACGAATGATCCGATATGTTATGGTTGTACATGAGATGATTAACGAACGAGCCGAGCTGTTATGGTTATACACGAGATGATTAACGAACGAGCCGAGATGTTATGGTTATACACGAGATGTTTAACGAACGAGCCGAGATGTTATGGTTGTACACGAGATGTTAAACGAATGATCCGAGATGTTATGGTTGTACACGAGATGATTAATGAACGAGCCGAGATGTTATGGTTATACACGAGATGTTTAACGAACGAGCCGAGATGTTATGGTTATACACTAGATGTTAAACGAACGAGCCGAGATGTTATGGTTATACACTAGATGTTATGGCGCCAAAACTTCCCTCCAAAAGATCTATTTTTTTTACCATATATAACAGTTAGCAGATCTGCTCTTAACCACACAAACACATTATACACTCTCAAATCCTCCCAACCACAAACACACACTGTTATCATGGTGATGATGGCGGAATTTGAAGCTTTTGCTTTTCCTTGTGGACGAGGAGACGTAATTCTGCGACAATCGCATCGACCTCACTCCCGTGGTAAACAATACTATGCGTGTCCTTTATCCAAGGTGAACAATTACATACTTTTTTGTGTGTTATTTAAATAATTTGGTTCGTCGTTAAAAATTATAGTTTTTACTCTTTAACAGGGTGGGACAAAGGAGTATGGATGCGATTTTTTTTATGGAAGGATGAACGACTAGCCAAAATGACCGCTTCTGTTGGAGCTTCAACGCCTCCAACTCATTCCGCAAGACCATCCACAACTCCAACTCGATACACTGCAGGACCTTTAACATCAAGTCCTGGAAATACAGAGTGCTCAAACTGCATCAAACTGAATCACCAGATAATGGTACTCAATAAAATGCTAGAAGTGTATATGCATCCAAACAAACACACAACTGATTCAGCTGCCTTACTTCACGACCTTTATAATGACATGGTAGGTGATATGGGAAATCTTCGTATGTAGGTTGTTGTTGTTGTTGTTGCTGTTATTGTTGTTGTTGTTGTTGCTGTTATTGTCGTTGTTGTTGTTTGTTGTGTTATTGTTGTTTTTTAATAAAATATTGTTGTTGTTGTGAAAACTGATGTCGAACGTGTTTTATATTTTTAATTTGTACGCTTTAATGTTGGAGGCGTTGTGAAAACTTAAGTATCCATCAAGATTCAACCATAAGGGGTCGTTTGGTTTATGATGTCCAAACAGGGCCGTTTGGTTTATGTTGTTTTCTTAACAACAGCCCACAAGAGCCGTTTGGTTTATGCTGTCCAAACAGGGGTGTTTCCTGCACCAAAAGGGTGTTTTGGTTTATGACCTTATTTGAAGAAACAACATCACAATTAACAAACACGAATGCACACTGATGAAGTGAAAAGTGTACTGCTTTTAGGGGTCATTTAAGCCCTAAATCGTATTTATTTGATCAAATATTGCCCTAAATCGTTCCTTTTGTCATTTTAGGTACTTTGGAGAAGAAATCTGGAAAAGGAAGCATTTTGGACGTTTTTGGAGCATAAAAGTGAAGAAAACGACAAAGTCTCCAAAGCTGCTGGAAAAGTACCTTTGACGGCGTCAAGACCAAGCCTGACGACGTCAGACCTTGACGCGCCAGAGAGGATTTTTGATGTTTAAAGGGGGACGGCGTCACCAAGGTTGTCAACCCTTGATAGGCCAGAACGGATTTTGGAGGATTAAAGAGGGACGGCGTCAGGAAGACCATCCGGGAACCCTAGCCGCGGCGAGGTGACGGCGTCACCTCCTACAACGTGACGCTGTCAGCCCCTAAATTCTATATATAGTTTTGCAATTTTTATTCATTGTGTGCAACTTTGTGAGGAGAAACCCTAAGGACGAATTTTCTGCCATTTTTAAGGGTTTTATACCCTTGGATCTCCCATGTTCAATTGAAGATAAGTTATCAATTAATCATACAATATGTCTATGTGTTGTTTGATTATATTTTATTCTTGTCTTTTAATTAACATGCTAGGCTAGATTTATCTTGTGTTTGCTTAGATCTAATGAAACCTAGCTATTGATTATTGGTTGTTGGTGTGTTATTAATTGTATTGGATGATTGTTTATCGATGTTAGGCTTAAGAAAACTGGCTAACCTCCTATACGGTAACTTGCTTGAACGTCTTAAGAAACATGAACCAATGCGTACTAAAGGTTTTTATGGTTGTATTTAATGCATGAGCGAATTCTAGTGATCCCATGTTAGGAGCTTCTTAGCCGGCTCGACATAGGAGTGAAGTAGGAGCTTGTAGAGTTGGGGAAGTACGTACGCCACCCCACGATTGGTATTAAGAAATACACCCGTCATCCACGCAATTAATACACACTAATCAACCGGTAAAAGATAGTTAGGGAGTAAGGAAATCTAAGTAAACACATTTCTCTCCATATAAGTTCCACCAACCTTTTCATTTTCAGTTATTTTATTTTATTTGCAATCGTAGTTATTTGGGTTGGTTGACTAGCAACTAATTCCGCCCACTCCTTCAAACCCGAGATTTTACTTGCTTTCATAAAAATATAAAAATACAAAAAGAATCTTCCCTCACCCTTAGACCTATTAGAATAGTTTTTCAATCCTAACGACACTATTCCCCTAGAGAACGATCAATCCCCCGGTACTTGCCACTACACTATACTACATCGGTCAGGTACACTGCCTGGTGGGGATTGCAAGCCTCTTGAGATCCCTCGAGAGGTAAAACCTGTTGTAAGGTCGCAAAACCACGCATCAAGTTTTTGGCGCCGCTGCCGGGAAATAGTTATTGTTTAGGTTGAATTTTTATTTTATTAGGTCTACTCACTAGATTCCTTTCTAGTGAGATTTTTATTTTATTTTTCTAGGTTTTCTTTAGTCTATCTTTTTTCTTCGTTTCTTTGTTCGTAACCATTACCATCCGACATCATGGAAGGTGGTAATATCCTTGATCCCAACAACCCACCACAACAACCACCACAACCTCCTAGAGCCCGTACCTTAGGAGACTACTCCCGTCCTAGCCACCATGGCTATCGAAACACCATTGAGCTTACTCAAGGAGCCAATGTCACTCCCTTGCGATCCGACACCATCCGGTTGGTGCAAAGCGGATGCGCATTCCATGGACTTCGTTCCGAAGATCCTAATCAACATCTCAAGGACTTTCTCAAAATCGTTGATTCCATAGACCTTGATGTTGCCACTCGAGAGACGACCCGACTGCGTCTCTTTCAATTCTCTCTGCGAGACCAAGCTAGTCAATGGCTAGAGCGCCTACCCGCAGGATCCATCACCTCTTGGGATGATCTCACCACTCGTTTCCTCGCTCAGTTTTTCCCACCGGGAAGAACTACCAAGCTAAGGAAGGATATCTTGATGTTTGAACAACGTCGAGGCGAAACCCTCTACAGGGCATGGATTCGATTCAAGGACTTACTCCAAAAAGTCCCTCATCATGGCATAAATCTCTGGCTTCAAATCCAAATCTTCTATGACCATGTTGATTACCACACCAAGCGTGCCATCGATCGAGCCGCCTAAGGCAGATTGCGCGACAAAAGCGCCGAGGAATCATGGGAAATCATTGATGAGCTTGCATCCGACGATGATGAATTGTGGCAAGTTTCCCACGACGTACGCTCGGCAGTCAAGACATATTCATCGCCCGATAAAGCCAATCAAATCACCGAGGAAAGCGTTAGTGAACTTGAGAAAAGGGTTCCATATCTTATGGACAAGCAAAAGAGACCCTTAAGTCCACAAAAAGCAACAATTAACTCGGTCTCAAGCGTTAAGCAAATACCATTGTCCGAATCACCCCTTAGGGAAAATACTAAACCCTTCCATAAGCACGCTCAACCCATCTCACCATCTCAGGAACTTAGTCCAACATTCGAGGCTCGAATGAGAGAATACATGTCAAAACACTCCGAACGGTTGGCAAAATTTGAGGAAGCCGTCTACAAACAGAAGGAGCAAATGGAAGAGAAGATGGCGGAGATGATGAACCTTTTGAAAGAATACACAAATACAAAAGCTCCTGAAAAAGTGCTGGTGCGGAATGACGTTGAAGTTCCCAACACTAAATGTGTCAAGGCCATCTCCGTCGTCCAAGAGAGTGAAAATGATGGAAGAGGGAAATCGATAACTATGGAAGTTAACAAAATTGACCTCGTCCCACTTAATGATGGAAAGACCAATGCCTGCAACTGCGATTCAGACAAAGGCAAGGAGGCGCCCTCTAAGGAGCGCCAAGTGATAGAACCGCCTAAGTCACAACAAGTGAGGCATTACTTGAAACACGAAATAAACGAGGAGACCATAAACGATTGGGTGAGAAACTATCGACGTACTCATCTACCCAACAAGGAGTCCAAGAGAATGGAACCGGATGATGAATCCGACACATTACCCGGAGGGCAATTGTATGAGAGCCTCATAAGACAAAAGTTAGTGGAAAAGCAAGAATTCTACGGGGTCTTCGAAATACCATGTAGCATTGGAAAACTCAAGTATCTGGATGCGGTAGCTGACCAAGGTTCCGACGCAAATTTGATGCCTTTATCCGTTTATGTCCAGTTAACCGACGAACTGCCATCCATCACCCGTACTAAACTCTCCTTTGCAAAACATTCTTATGAGTACCCGTTAGGAATCGCGGAAGATGTGTTGGTCAACGTTGCCGGATTCCTGTATCCGGTCGACTTCATGATTATTGAAAGAAATGATATGAATATGCCAATAATCCTTGGGGCACCCTTTCTCGCTACCACTAGGGCACAAACCGATTACGGAAATAGTGCCATCCTAATGAAGAAGGGGAAGAAAACAATAAACTTTCCAACGATCCCACGTCATATACGAGATGTTGCTCTACAAAAGAAGATGGAGGCGAACCCCAATATACTCCGTGGTAATGTTCGAGAGAAAATCCTTGCATGGGAGGCAAGGATTAAGAATTACAATGAAAATGAGATTAGAGAATGTAAGGGTGGAAATAACGATTATATTGAGGCTGATGAGCAGATCCATAACCCCGTTGAATTTACAAAAGGAGACTCAGTGCTCCTAAGGCATTCAGAAACAAAAGCACCTACCGATGAACCAAGTCCCTGGTGGTACGGACCATTCACAATTAAAAGTCTACATCAGGATGGGGTAGTAAGCTTGATCAGCAAGGGAGGAGGTGAAGTGAATGCGAATGTCGAGCGATTGAGACACCACCACCCTGATAACAAGGATTATATCTATCAGGGATACGTCATTATGAATGATGGAATCACGTAATGTACGGTGACTTTGAGTCTAGCTACAAGACTCGTTAATAAAGAAAAGCGCTTTTTGGGAGGCAACCCAAGCTTTATTTGCTTTGTGTGTTTATTTATTTGTTTGTTCGATTTTATTTGCTTCCGTATGTATGTTTAATTTTTATTATTATTGATTCATGTTCGAAACTAAATTGTGAAAATGCTTTATCTTGTTTTTAACTTCGTCTTAACTACATATAAAGGTATTTTGCAAAAGATAAGTGTAAGGGAAATCCAAATCGGTTTATTAGAACAAAATGAACATGAATCATAACAATATTAAATTAACATACATATTAGTAATTGTTTGAGTCAAATGCTTGTATCGAGTCATAATGATGTTTTGCAGGAATTCCAGGAATAAGGTATAGGTTTTTCCAAAAATTTTCCGGAAACTTAACATGAGAATTCTGTCAGATCATTTCTGACGGCGTCAGGACTTACAACCTGACGGCGTCAGGTGTTAATTTTCTGAAATTTTTGAAAGTTTTGTTTTTCTTCCGGAATCATAAAATGCTTTATTAAATCTCTAACTTATAAACTCCAGGAATCTGCAAAATAATCATTCCACAAGCATTATATCCTTATATAAATTTATCCCGCCGATGTTATGCAGGTTTTCGTGTTTGTTTTCTCAGGTTTAACAGGTTATTTTGGACAAGGAGATGTTTGCGGAATCAAGCTTTTGGCGATGCTTTAGTCTTGAAGCTTCAACATTACCTTGGAAGAAGATCTAACCATGTCACCTCTTTATCCACCGAACGAATCAGGGGAGTATTTGATTTCATTCTTTTACCTTAATTTACTTTTACATCTTGTTATTTGAACATTGGGGACAATGTTCATCTTAAGTGTAAGGGGGGGGGGGGTAAAGTACGATACTTCAGAAAATGCAATTACGCTTGATTTTTGTTTGTTTAATGGTAGATGTGTAATAAAACTGAGAGAAATACCTGTTAAGGCAATTTTAGTGCCAAATTTAAAATTTTTTACAGCATATAGGAGTGAAACTTTGATCTTAATGAGCGTCTCACGGATAGGAGTTATATGACTAGCACAAAACCGTACCACTAAAAATTTTCCACCCCCAAATATGTGAGGTTCGCCCCTAGAATTGGTAGGAAAAGCATTTATGCTATGATGTGTGTACCGGTAGCACTTAGATTCTAGAACTTGCGTTAGGACCATTCCGAGGCCACAAGTGAGACTACATTCATGTAGTTAGATTTACTACATGATAAGAGGCATTAGGATTAACCCATTGTTTTACACCTGTGTTTTTGTTATAATTACATTGGCTACATTGGTCAAGTAATTCTCCCACACCCTTTGCGTTGTACTCATTTTTAGTACACGATACCCCTAGTACACCCCTCAGAGCCTATCTTTTCGTTTCTAACTTTAAGCATTTTACTTAAAGGAAGAATTTGTTTACACCCCACTTAAATGTACACCCAAATCGCCTTAGCCTACCTTGTATGCACTCATTTTTAGTGCATTATTGTGACAACATTTGTTAAAACCCCAAGTTAATTATCTAATTGATTACATGGTTGCTAAGTCGAGTCATATCCTTGTACATATTGTTTTGGGACGATTGGGACTCATGGGTAAAGTACTAGTGTAATGGAGTAATGGGGAAGATGTAATACCCCCATATGTGCTAAATATTTTAAAAGTACTCCAAGTGTTTTGATTATCTTAATTCGAGTCATTAGAATAGTTATTTGTAAAGTTATATAAAAGTTCAAGTGTAAGGGGAATGCAACGCCCCTATGATGTATTATTTTGGATGGTAGGGCAAGAGTGTATGCAAAAAAAAAAAAAAAAAAAAAAAAAAAAAAAATCAAGAAAAATACAAAAAAAATGAGAAAAAGAAAAGTAGAAAAAACATACGGACTACCATCCCGTTTCATTTTATGTTTATTTTATGTTTTTGTTATTTTGTTTTTAGCTTAAGATTGAGTCGAGTCTTGGCTTAGCAACATTGTATAGTACTTGTAATCAACCAAGATCGTTAACTCGCCACCAGTAAAATATCCCTTATCCAACAAATCCGTGTTTATCATATCCCTACATCTAACGTTATAACCCGTTTAAAAGCCCTCTTTGATAGTTTATCTTAGGTGCTTACGCCTAGTGGAGGAGATTTTTGATCATTTCCCAAGTCTATGGTAATCTATTTGCTATGACAGGTAGTGAGAGATATTATCCATTTTCATTTATGAGATTTACGTTTATGACACCTGAGAGATGTGAGTATCTAAACACTACTTGTGAGGTTCTAGTTTGTAATCTCCGTGCTTATTATGATTAAAGTGGAACGACTATTTGTTGTAATTACTTTTATATTAGCATTAAATGACCCCTAACTTGTATTTTGATTAGAATAAAAGCGCATTTGCTTGAGGACAAGCAAATCTCAAGTGCAAGGGTATTTGATGAAGCGAAAAGTGTACCGCTTTTAGGGGGTCATTTAAGCCCTAAATCGTATTTATTTGATCAAATATTGCCCTAAATCGTTCCTTTTGTCATTTTAGGTACTTTGGAGAAGAAATCTGGAAAAGGAAGCATTTTGGACGTTTTTGGAGCATAAAAGTGAAGAAAACGACAAAGTCTCCAAATCGGCTGGAAAAGTACCTTTGACGGCGTCAAGACCAAGCCTGACGACGTCAGACCTTGACGCGCCAGAGAGGATTTTTGATGTTTAAAGGGGGACGGCGTCACCAAGGTCGTCAACCCTTGATAGGCCAGAACGGATTTTGGAGGATTAAAGAGGGACGGCGTCAGGAAGGCCATCTGGGAACCCTAGCCGCGGCGAGGTGACGGCGTCACCTCCTACAACGTGACGCCGTCAGAACCTAAATTCTATATATAGTTTTGCAATTTTTAGTCATTGTGTGCAACTTTGTGAGGAGAAACCCTAAGGACGAATTTTCTGCCATTTTTAAGGGTTTTATACCCTTGGATCTCCCATGTTCAATTGAAGATAAGTTATCAATTAATCATACAATATGTCTATGTGTTGTTTGATTATATCTTGTTCTTGTCTTTTAATTAACATGCTAGGCTAGATTTATCTTGTGTTTGCTTAGATCTAATGAAACCTAGCTATTGATTATTGGTTGTTGGTGTGTTATTAATTGTATTGGATGATTGTTTATCGATGTTAGGCTTAAGAAAACTGGCTAACCTCCTATACGGTAACTTGCTTGAACGTCTTAAGAAACATGAACCAATGCGTACTAAAGGTTTTTATGGTTGTATTTAATGCATGAGCGAATTCTAGTGATCCCATGTTAGGAGCTTCTTAGCCGGCTCGACATAGGAGTGAAGTAGGAGCTTGTAGAGTTGGGGAAGTACGTACGCCACCCCACGATTGGTATTAAGGAATACACCCGTCATCCACGCAATTAATACACACTAATCAACCGGTAAAAGATAGTTAGGGAGTAAGGAAATCTAAGTAAACACATTTCTCTCCATATAAGTTCCACCAACCTTTTCATTTTCAGTTATTTTATTTTATTTGCAATCGTAGTTATTTGGGTTAGTTGACTAGCAACTAATTCCGCCCACTCCTTCAAACCCGAGATTTTACTTGCTTTCATAAAAATATAAAAATACAAAAAGAATCTTCCCTCACCCTTAGACCTATTAGAATAGTTTTTCAATCCTAACGACACTATTCCCCTAGAGAACGATCAATCCCCCGGTACTTGCCACTACACTATACTACATCGGTCAGGTACACTGCCTGGTGGGGATTGCAAGCCTCTTGAGATCCCTCGAGAGGTAAAACCTGTTGTAAGGTCGCAAAACCACGCATCACACACATTTTATTTAAAACACGCAAGAGTTCTCAAACGAAAAACTCGTCAACCAAACGAAACAACAAATTTTTTTTTTGCGGCTACTTCCCGCTTTGCTGGAACTCGCACCATCTTTTCCCTTCCTTGCTCTCAGTTCCTTGATACGTGCAAACGTAGCTTCGAGATTTGTTACTCTATTTTTCAGATTACCAAATTCGGTTTGAGGTCCAACGTGCTTTCAGCTTCATCGTCACCTCCAACAGCAGCAGCTTGAGCTTCAGCAGCACGTTGAGCTTCAGCAGTATCTAGCTCTTCCAAATACTCTCTATAGTACGGCTTTCTCCTCATCCATTCCAGAATTTTGTCCCTCTGCCACGGTGCACAGTTCTCATAAGAACCATATTCATCAAAAATTTCCCAGCCCCAATGAAGTATAATTTCATTATACAGGAGCTCGTGTGATAAAGCCTTCGACCATTCCTGTTCCGGCGTTAAACCATCCATTGTTATGTGTGTTTTTTGTGAGAATTAACGTGTTTTGTGATAATTTTATTATATGATATATATATAAGTAAAAAATTGGCGGGGTGGGGGGAAATTTTGGCGGGAAATATCACCGACGACCTGTCGTCGGCATAATAAAGGCGGGAAAAACCCCGCCCAATTTTTCGCTATTATTCACAAGAGGGAAAAGTCAAAAAATTTGACTTAAATATGTGCCGACGTCATGTCATCGGCGTCATTAAACTAACGGCAAAACAATTCCTAATCATTCGCTAATCCCACGCTAATCACAATTATTTTTTGGTTTATACTATGCCGACGACATGACGTCGACATAGTTTTGGCGGGTCAAATTCCCGCCCAGGTTTTCACCAAGTCAAACACTAGAATCATTGTACCAACGACCCGTCTGTTGGAAAATTTAGTGCACTTGAGGGATAAGTTTACACCTGGTAATGGGTTTGGAGGTATGGAGTATACACCCATCAGGTCAATGAACACCCTGACTCATTTATGTGGTTATGTTGTTTTGTAGCTAGTATCATCATGGTACTGCTGATACAAAACAAGGTACTGCTAGCTAATAAAGGTACTGCTAGCTTCATTGCTGCTGATTACCTTCATTGCTGCTGATAGCATTATCATTCCTGCTGAAAGAGTTATCTGTTTCTGCTGATAGCTTTATTGCTACTGATGCAGAACAACTCTGCTGATAGTGTATCAATTCTGCTGATAGTGTTGTTGTTCCTGCTGATGGTACAATAACTCTGCTGCTGAACTGATGGATTCTGCTGATAGGCAACAGACTTTGTTGTTGGTATAACCACCGACTCCTACATTTATGGAAAATATTATGGATAATTAATGGGCCGTTAATTATACATAATTCCATGGGCTAGGGTTTTGAGTAGACTCTATTATAAATAGAGATCATCACATGGCATGAAACACACGACATAAAACCCTAAACACTAAATACGATCGGTTCTTGATCTGTGCCTAGAACAAGAGCTTCACTTGGTTTTATCCCATAGAGATATTCGTGCAACCCAGGCATAGGGTCGAATAGTTTCTATTGGAAAGTGATACCACGACTTCAAGTGAATATCCGGTACCCTTGTTTGATTATCTTTACCCTGGTTTGGGTACACTACACACTCACAAACCAACAATCAATAGAAACTATTCTTGAGATAATCAATGGCTGCTGCTATGAGACAAATAGCTGCTAACTTTTCTAAGCTAGAAAAGTTTGAAGGTGTGGATTTCAGACGATGGCAGAAGAAGATGAAGTTCTTGTTGACTAGCATGAACGTGGCATATGTTCTGACCACTCCTATTCCTGCTGATTATGGGGATGATGCTACGATGGAACAGATGAGGGCCAAAAGCAAGTGGGAGAACGATGACTATGTCTGCAGAGGTTTAATCCTCAATGGTATGTCTGATACTCTATTTGATATTTATCAGAATGTTGAATCTTCTCAAGAACTATGGGATTCTCTGGAAGCCAAATATATGGCTGAGGATGCATCAAGTAAGAAGTTTCTTGTAAGTAATTTTAACAATTACAAAATGGTCGATTCTAGACCGGTCATGGACCAATACAATGAACTTCTTAGTATACTTGGTCGTTTCACTCAACACAAGATGAACATGGATGAGGCTATTCAAGTCTCTTGTATCATCGATAAGCTACCCCCTTCTTGGAAAGATTTCAAGCACATGCTTGAGCATAAGAAGGAGGAGTTAACTCTTACTGAGTTGGGCAGTCATTTACGCATTGAGGAATCACTCAAGGTGCTTGAAAGTGACAAGCCAAAGAGTAGCACTGCTGCTGGTCCATCAGTTGTCAATATGGTGGAGCATAACAACTCCTCCAGGTACAATGACAACAAGGGCAAGCGTAAACATCAGGATAATACCAAACCTGATCCTAACAAGAAGTCAAAGGCTACTTGTTGGAAGTGTGGTAAAACTGGACACTTCAGGAAGGATTGCAAAGGTGGTAAAATTGGCAATAAAGCCAATGGATCAGGCACAAGTGGATCTGGGAATGGTAACTCCAATTCCCTGAAAGGTCAGAATATATTTAATAAGTCTTTTTGGATTTATTATGTTACATATATATCTGAATTGTTCTTTGTGCGGGATGATGATGTGGCTTGGTGGGTTGACTCTGGAGCAACAGTCCATGTGTGTAAAGATAGAAGCTGGTTCAAGACCTACGAGTCAATGAATGATGGTTCTATTCTTCATATGGGAAATGAGTCAACAGCCCTGGTGCATGGAAGAGGAAGTGTTGAGTTGAAGTTTAGTTCTGGAAATATTATTACTTTGTTGAACGTTTTACATGTTCCTGATATTAGAAAAAACTTGGTTTCTAGTGGTATTTTAAATAATTGTGGTTATAAACAAGTTATTGAATCTGATAAGTTTGTTTTGTCTAAAAATGGTGTATTTATTGGATTTGGTTATTTAAGTAATCACATGTTTAGACTTAATGTTGTTCATGATGTGATTGATTCTGTTTGTATGTTGTCATCTAAACGATTTGATTCAACCCTTTGGCATGCTAGACTTGGCCATGTACACTTCAAACGTATGCAAGATATGTCTAAGGATGGGTTAATCCCAGCATTTGACATGGACACTAAAAAGTGTAATACTTGTATGTTGAACAAGATAACTAAGAAACCATTTAAAGATGTAAAACGTGAAACTAATGTGTTGGAATTAATACATAGTGATTTATGTGATTTGCATGCTACTCCCTCTTTGGGGAATAAGAAATACTTTGTTACTTTTATTGATGATGCTTCTAGGTATTGTTATGTTTATCTTTTACATACTAAGGATGAAGCATTAGATAAATTTAAAGTATTTAAGTCTGAAGTTGAATTGCAACAAGAGTCACTAATCAAAAGGTTAAGGACTGATAGGGGAGGTGAGTACATGGATACTCAGTATTTCCAGTCTGTTGGTATAATCCATGAAACGACTGCCCCTTATACTCCTCAGCAAAATGGAATTTCTGAAAGGAAAAACCGAGTGCTGAAGGAGATGGTTAATTCCATGTTGTCCTACTCTGGACTGAGTCAAGGGTTCTGGGGTGAAGCTATGTTAACAGCTTGCTATTTGCTAAATAGGGTTCCCAACAAAAAGAACAAAACAACTCCTTATGAACTCTGGACTAAAAAGAAACCAAACTTGAATTATCTCAAGGTTTGGGGTTGTAGGGCAGTTGTAAGACTCCCTGATCCAAAGCATAAAACTTTGGGTGAAAGAGGCATTGAATGCATCTTTGTTGGATATGCTGAGCATTCCAAGGCTTATAGGTTCTATGTTATTGAACCTAATGAATCTGTTTCAATTAACTCTATAATTGAATCAAGGGATGCTAATTTTGATGAGAATAGATTCTCTTCAGTCCCTAGACCAAGTCAGAGGATTCCTAATGGAACCAATGATGTTGGTGTATCAGAAGCCTCTGATGAGGTCCCTTATGAGGTTGTGGAACAACAACCTGAACCTGAGCTCAGAAGGAGCACAAGGGTGAGGACTCCAAAATCATTTGGACCTGAATTTCAATTGTACTTGATTGAAGGAATAAGGGATGAGGTCTCTGACCAACACTCCTATTGCTTTAATGTTGAGGATGATCCCAAAACATTTGATGAAGCAATGAAGTCCCAAGATGTTGCTTTATGGAAAGAAGCAATAAATGATGAAATGGATTCCATCATGGGCAACAACACTTGGGTGTTGACTAATCTACCTCCAGGTTGCAAGCCTTTAGGCTGCAAATGGATTTTCAAAAAGAAAATGAAGGTAGATGGAACTGTTGAAAAGTTCAAGGCAAGGTTAGTCATTCAAGGCTTTAAACAAAAGGAAGGAATTGACTACTTTGATACTTATGCCCCTGTGGCTCGTATCAGTACCATAAGATTGCTGATTGCCTTGGCATCAATTCACAATCTGATTATTCATCAGATGGATGTGAAGACAGCATTCTTGAATGGTGAATTGGATGAGGAGGTTTATATGAACCAACCTCAGGGCTTCATCATGCCTGGCAATGAAAAGAAGGTGTACAAACTGATTAAGTCCTTATATGGACTGAAGCAGGCACCTAAGCAATGGCATCAAAAATTTGATGAAGTGGTTTTGTCTAGTGGTTATTCACTTAACCAGTCTGACAAATGTGTATATAGCAAATTTGATGAATCTGGTAAAGGAGTCATCATTTGTCTATATGTTGATGACATGTTGATCTTTGGCACTGACCAAAATCAAGTGGACCTTACAAAGGAATTTTTGTCATCAAGATTCTCCATGAAGGATATGGGGGAGGCAGATGTTATCCTTGGTATTAGGATTAAACATGAAGGTAACAAAATTTCTATCTCTCTGTCTCATTACATTGAGAAGGTGTTGAGGAAATTTAATTACTTTGATTGTACTCCAGTGAGTACTCCTATGGATACAAGTGAGAAGCTAATGCCTAATACTGGCAAAGCTGTATCTCAACTTGAGTATTCTAGGGTAATTGGCTGCTTAATGTATGTCATGACTTGTACTAGACCTGACATTGCTTTTGCTGTGGGTAAATTGAGCAGGTATACTAGTAATCCTAGTGCTCATCATTGGCAAGCAATTCAGAGGGTACTGAAGTATTTGAAGAAAACTATGGATTATAGTCTCTCATATACTGGTTATCCTTCTGTACTAGAAGGGTATACTGATGCAAGTTGGATCAGTAACACTGAGGACAATTCGTCTACTAGTGGCTGGGTATTCCTACTTGGTGGAGGTGCAATTTCTTGGGCATCCAAGAAGCAAACCTGCATCACCAGTTCAACCATGGAATCTGAATTTGTAGCCTTAGCTGCTGCTGGTAAAGAAGCTGAATGGTTGAGAAACTTGCTTCTTGAGATTCCATTGTGGCCTAAACCTATAGCACCTATATCTATCCGTTGTGATAGTGCTGCTACATTGGCAAAGGCTTATAGCCAGATGTACAATGGGAAGTCTAAACACTTAGGTGTCAGGCATAGCATGATTCGTGAGCTTATCATGAATGGGGTGGTATCTATAGAGTTTGTTAGATCTCAACAGAACTTAGCTGATCACTTGACGAAGGGTTTGGCTAGAGACTTGGTTTTTAAGTCTGCAAAAGGGATAGGTTTAAGTTCACCTTAGTCACTGAATGTAAAGACACCCAACTCCCTCCTGAGGAAACTTTGGAGTTGAGTTCAATGTGGAAAGCTGATCATTTAGTGGACTGGAGCACTATTTTATTTACATCCCAAGGTTGTGCTCAGAACCTGCTGGAAAGGAGGATGAAGTCTTCACTTCTTAATGGTTAATTTCTTTGAAAAAGTGCTTAGCAGGGGCATGATTAAAAGATGAACCACCTATGTAAATGTTGAAGTTTTGCCGCTTCAGGAAGCTTTAGGACTTTTAGCTTTTACAACATTTATTAATTGGATATGGACACATGGCTTGTATAGTGTCAGGAGTATTTTAGTGTTTGAAAATGTATGTGTATTTTATATTCAGGTATTCAAATGGGTTGAAGGGTTCAATTCTTAGAACACCCTGATTCTCGAATATTTGAACTTGTAAGGTACTAAGATGAGAATTCAATCTTCAAGATATTTTCATTTATGCATATATTTTGTTTTGTGTTTAATTTTTCATGCAAGGAAGTGAACTAAATTTGGGGAGGATTGTTGGAAAATTTAGTGCACTTGAGGGATAAGTTTACACCTGGTAATGGGTTTGGAGGTATGGAGTATACACCCATTAGGTCAATGAACACCCTGACTCATTTATGTGGTTATGTTGTTTTGTAGCTAGTATCATCATGGTACTGCTGATACAAAACAAGGTACTGCTAGCTAATAAAGGTACTGCTAGCTTCATTGCTGCTGATTACCTTCATTGCTGCTGATAGCATTATCATTCCTGCTGAAAGAGTTATCTGTTTCTGCTGATAGCTTTATTGCTACTGATGCAGAACAACTCTGCTGATAGTGTATCAATTCTGCTGATAGTGTTGTTGTTCCTGCTGATGGTACAATAACTCTGCTGCTGAACTGATGGATTCTGCTGATAGGCAACAGACTTTGCTGTTGGTATAACCACTGACTCCTACATTTATGGAAAATATTATGGATAATTAATGGGCCGTTAATTATACATAATTTCATGGGCTAGGGTTTTGAGTAGACTCTATTATAAATAGAGATCATCACATGGCATGAAACACACGACATAAAACCCTAAACACTAAATACGATCGGTTCTTGATCTGTGCCTAGAACAAGAGCTTCACTTGGTTTTATCCCATAGAGATATTCGTGCAACCCAGGCATAGGGTCGAATAGTTTCTATTGGAAAGTGATACCACGACTTCAAGTGAATATCCGGTACCCTTGTTTGATTATCTTTACCCTGGTTTGGGTACACTACACACTCACAAACCAACACCGTCGTCGGCATAATACTGACATAAAAATTCAACGCAACCTTGGCTTGGTCAAGTCATTTTTTTGTCGTTTATCGAATACTGCCGACGACACTCGGTCGTCGGCACGGTGTCCGTCGCCCGAGCTATGTTTTCTTGTAGTTCCTGTTTTGTGCGAAAAAAGTAACATATATTTATTTGTATATGAGGAGATTGCACTGTACTAAATTGCTAGTAACTTGAATTGAACAAGCATAAAACAATTGAATGGACAACAGATTTGAGCATGAGCTTCAAACATAAAACCACTTAAGCCAAATACCAAAACCAACTAATAAATCCATTCATGTGTGCCATAGTGTCAAAAACCTTGTGACCATCATCATAAAATAAGAGAGATATCAAGTTCAATTATTGTTACGTCCAAATAACCTTGAATTGGTCACGCCAACCTTCTGAATAGGGAGGGTCCTATCTAGTTTGAGTCTGTGTAGTCGGTCAAAAGGTGGGAAACCATAGTTGACAAAAAAAACAAACCCAACTAATAATCTCAAGACACCAATATCTATAGCAAAATATGTATATTTGTTAAACTTAGTTACCCTGTTATGAATTTTCGGACTAATCAACCAATACAGATTCCAAATGAATTATTAGAAGATTTTACTTTGGTCTGAATATGTATGGCATAACAGAAGTATACCATGCGCAGCACCTCAAATATAACAGAATGCAGTTGGTCAGTGTTCAACGATGATAATCTGAGACCAATCCCAGTCTATAGAAAGCCTTTTAATATCTTCCTAATGAAAAGATTTTATTTCGCTATATAGATGATATCGCTTGCTTTTGATGGGTTGACGCTTTGGCTACCATGTAAAAGCTTACAAATGACCAATAATTGTGCATATATAAATGAAAATCTTCCCAGAAAGAGATTTTGGAACTTGATCACCTTATACACCTCGGAGACAAACTTTAAAATAAGAATCAAGGCATATTTAGCGTGAGTTCAACTTGAAAATCACATAATATACAAATGGTTCGATCCTTACCAAATCAGTGTACACTCAAAAAGATAATCCCAACATTTACATAGTGTGTCCCTGACACGAGTTGGAGGTACCGACTTCCTATCAAATGATTCTAGAGACGGCACTGATTATAAGCACCACGTGAAAAACTTCAATTAGTCATGACTTACAACACAAATATACATGTCATGTTACATTGGCATAACTTAACACTCGGTTCTTTAGAAGCAGTCTCTCTACCCTTGGGTTTTCCTTGGGGTAGGGGTAGGATCTGTCTACATCTCACCTCCCCCACACCCTGCCTTGGCGGGATTGGGTATGTTGTTGTTGTTGTTGTTGTTGTTGCTTAAGCCTTCAATGCAAATACTTCTGGAGTCACACTTGACATCAAATCAAATCAGCAAAAACAAGAGATTTTACTTCAAATTCTAAACTAACTTGATATCCATATGCATGAGTCTTTACAAAGGTAGAAGTTAGGCATGTAGCTCTCCTAACTTGATCATTCAAAAGACATATTCAGAAACTTGGAGCATATAATACATGAGATCAAAAGTAATTAAGAACAACAATCCATTAAACAAAAAACAAAAGATAGACATAAGCTAAAAATCCCAATGTTCAAGGACCATATTCTGAGACCTAAAACAAGGGCTTGCAAACGAATTCTAGGTGTACCTTCTGGAGTTGGAGCTCGGCAAGAGATGCAGCTTGATTTTCTTGGAGCCAATTGGTCGTGTTTTCAATGGCACACTTGATTAGCTTCAAGATCTCTGGGTCAAGCCTCTTCATGATATTGTAATCTGAAACTTTATTATTTATTTTGTATATGCAATCCTCTAACTCATTGTAAGCATTTGCCAACTTCTTGAATTCTTGGTCCTCAGTTCTGTATTTCTGAGCATCATTTACCATTTTCTCAATTTCTTCCATGGATAGTCTCCCACTTTCATTGGTAATTGTGAGTTTCTCCGTCTTACCAGTGGATATTATCCCAGCAGTGACGGTGAGGATACCATTGGCATCTATTTGAAACCATTCCATAACTGAAGATACTCCTTTTGGAGCAAGTGGTATACCAGAAATTGAAAATTCCCCCAAGAAATGGTTAGCTGTAGCTCTGACCCTTTCCCCTTGATAGACCGCGACACTTACGGTAGATTGGTTGTCACGGGTTGTGCAGTAATCACTGGACATAGTTGTAGGTATTTGAGTGTTACGTGGTATCACAACACTCATTAGGTCTCCAAGTGTATCTGTACCCAGTGACAAGGGAGTTACATCCAAGAGCAGCAAGTTTTCAACAGTCTTATCACCCTTGCCACTTAAGTTTGCAGCCATAACGGCTGCACCATATGCAACAGCTTCATCAGGGTTCACAGTCTTGCATAACTCTTTGCCATCAAAAAGCTCCTGCAACATTTGTTGAACCTTCGGTATCCTAGTTGAGCCACCTACAAGAATCACCTGATTTATACATGATTTCTCTATCTTAGCATCATTTAAACATGTCTCAACAGTCTCGATGCACGTATTGAACGAACCCATGTTCAGCTCTTCAAATTTAGCTCGACTAATTTTTATTAAAAAATCAATCCCCTCATGCAAGCCATCTAGTTCGATTGAAGTCCGAGTAGTGGATGAGAGACTCCTTTTTGCTTTCTCACAAGCAAATCTCAGCCTTCCCAATGCTCTTTGGTTCCCAGTCAAGTCCTTACCAAATTTCCTCTTGAATTCCTGAACACAATGACTCACCATACGGTTATCAAAATCCTCACCTCCCAAATGAGTGTCACCAGCAACAGCTTTCACCTCAAAAGTACCCTCTTTTGTAATGGTCAATATAGAGACATCAAATGTGCCACCACCTAGATCAAAAACAAGGACATTCATCTTACCAGAGATATCAGATTTATTGTCCAGACCATATGCAATTGCAGCTGCAGTAGGCTCGTTGATCATGCGTATGACATTTAATCCAGCAATAGCACCAGCATCCTTGGTTGATTGACGTTGTGAATCGTTGAAATAAGCTGGGACTGTTATCACCGCATTTTTCACAGTTTTACCAAGGTATGCCTCAGCAGTTTCTTTCATCTTGACAAGAATCATAGATGAAATTTCTTCGGCAATAAATTCCTTAACTTGACCTTTGTAGCTCACAACGATCTTTGGTTTGTCCGCAGACCCTTTTATGACCCTAAAAGGCCACAACTTCATGTCTTCTTGAACTTTAGAATCACTGAATTTTCTTCCGACCAACCTCTTAGCATCTGTAATTACGCTTAAATTAAAACAATATATAGCTATGAAAAAAAAACAGCCTATATGTCCAAAATATTTAATTCCATTAAGAAATAGCACTGTCCTCAAAAGGCCACGGAAGCTGCAACCTTACATTGCCTCTAAACATTTGGGGCCCCAAAATAACCTCCAATACTTGTCTATAAAAAGATAAGTTCCCGTAGGATATTAGTTGTTTGGTCAAACTATCAGTAGTTACATTATTTAACAAATAATAGAAAAAGGCATATTTGCCTCTAAAGAAGAGTTGCAAGTATATGAACATGGCAAATTTTCCACCAATTTGTTATGTCCTTATTTATTACGAGTACTAAAGAATAGTTTTTCCTCTTTCCCTTTTAAGGTTGACAAGGGTGCGTTTTAGGTACTGTGTTGGTGTTTTCATATACATTTGAAAAAACAACGAAGGTAAGTTATCTGATCACTCCTTATAAGGCATAAGTTAATGAATCGACCAACAGAAAACCTATGGTTCCCTCGATTTATCCTCACTTTTTATCCAACATCAGTCTCACATCAGTCATTTCATATTTTTTTCTGCATTGACTTGTCTACTTCAGTTTGACAATATTCTTTAACATAGACATAACAAGTACAAAAAATGCATCTATAATCCACGTTAAAACACCAACATCAAGGTTTGATCCAATTTATCCTTAGTTTTTATCCAAACAGCAGTGCATCCACCTTAAGACAGCAATATCAAGTACCAAAAAATGCGTTTCTGCTGATGTTTGATATAATATACACAAATAGAGGCATTCTCAAATGATCAATAACAAATTTACTTTGAACGACAGATTTGTAACTCTAGCAATGTTTAGTGTCTCAGGTGTTTCGCATTGCTTATTTTATGGTGAAATAAGCAAATAAACAATTTTGTCAACCACTTAAAACTGCGTATCTGCTTTATATATAAGTAGATAGATGAACAGACAAGCACTTAAAAAACCTATCCCAAACAATCTCTTTTGCTTTCTAGATGTCAATGACAAAATTGCCCTTACGCATAAGTTTTCGATGACTCATTTGCTATTTCACATGTGAAACAATTAAACCCATGGCCACCCACATGTGCAGGGGTGTTTGGGATTCCTTCATTTTTCGAAGCAGTTTGAATGTTTAGATTATCCAAACTGCTTATGCTTATCTCCTTATTTTGAAGTAAAATAAGCAGTTGTCGACAAGGCTCTAGCCCGTTTGGCCCGTTGCCCGTTAGTGCTTTAATATTTGTATAATGTGCTTTATTATTTGTATTAGTAACATTTAATGTAGGAATTGTGTTTAAGTTGGTTATACAATATGCTTGATAATTTGTATTTCTTATGTAAGGGGTGTTTTAATAACTAAATTAATTGTATTTATTGACCAATTAATTAATTGACTACATTAAATATCTTGACCAAATTAGTAGTGCTTTGTAATTAAGACTGTAAGTCTTAAAACTAAGATTGGTGAGAAAGATCATTAATAGTGCTTTTGTGTATTGTACAATAAGCATTATAGCTTGTAATTGTTAATTTTAAGACCAAGAGGAGAGAGAGACATTTATGCTTTATATGTCATATAGATATTTTCATGGCACATAAGTAATTTAACATGATATAACTTCACAATCTAGTCTGGGTGGTGTAGTCGGTTATCACGCTAGTCTCACACACTAGAGGTCCCCGGTTCGAACCCGGGCTCAAGAGAAAAACCTAAAAAGAGAAAAACTAATTAAAGTTCTAATCAGATAAACAGATAATAACAATTCACTCCCCGGCAACGGCGCCAAAAACTTGATGCGCGTGATGTGTCGTTGCGGTTTAGCAGTATTAATGCCTACTCAAGTTTTAAATTTATATTTAGCCGACTTATCAATAACACACACACTTAACGAGCAGTGTACCCGGTCAGTATGAATATAATGGTAAGTAGAGTGTCGATCACTAAGAGTGGAACGTATTATCTAGTTAACCTACTCAGAATTTTAATATCCTAAGTTAGGTTTACAATATAATCTAACGAAAGGGGGTTCAGCCTGAGAGACTGGCACGGTTTGGTTTTATTAAACAGTAAATAAACTAATGAGCACGAATCAGCGAATGGCAACACGTACACAGATAGATAATAGAAGCAGAAGAAGGCCGGTCCTGATAGTTAAGCAGCTTGTCACTTGTTTTATTGCTAGTTTTATATGATGAGTATCGTAATCTAATATGTCTCGTTGGATCCTAAATATAGGCAAGTAAACTCTTAATGATTACTTATTTCTATCCTACTATCTAGACACTAGATAAGTAGGCGAGGAACAGGTATGGCAGCCCACAGGCTCAGCGAGACACAGAGGTTATCAATGCACATATACAAGTCACCAAAAACATCATCATATAAACTTTAATTAATGGGAAAGCAATTTTAAGGGGAGCAGTATGGTGGCCACAAGCCCATCAATCCTGTGAATTAAAGCGTACTAATACAATAAAACAAAACCACTTAATGAATTAAATACATGCAGGACCTTCTTACAGCTCTAATATCTTAGTTTGGGGTGTGTCTTGTGATGCTTCTTCGACTGAATTCGTCTCCTTAGGGTTTGGTTGCACACAAAATTCGTATATGTCTTGGGGTATTTATAGTTTCTGTCTGAGGGCACGATGCGGCGCATCGAGTAAGTAGATGCGGCGCATTGACTTAACTTCGCGTGGGGTCCAAGATTAATATATTCTGGAATATTCGTACACCGTCTTCAGATGCGGCGTATCTTGATCTTTTATGCGGCGCATGTCCTTCAGTGTCTTGGATTGTTTCTAGTGAAGTCTTGATAGTGATACGCCGTATGTCATAAGTGTAACGCGGCGTATCTGGAGTAGAACAAGCTTGATCTTCTTCGTTGACCAAAGTTTCATATGCGGCGCATGATAAAATTACATGCGGCGCATTCTTCAAAGTGAGGCAATGGTCTTCGAATTCATCTAAGTATGATATTGCTGCTTATCTATTGAGAGTGATACGGCGCATCTTCTGGATTTCTGTAGACTTTTGACATCTTGCTAGTTTTGCTCCATAATTCGTCCAAAATTGCCAAGTTTCACCAATTGCTTGTTTTTACATGAGAATTACTAAAGTAAACAATTAAGTATCGATTATCATAAATAATATAATAAAACAAGTCAAATAAATAGGATAAATGATGACAATAATATGTAATTATTTGATGTCATCAATCATTATTAGCAAACCACAACTAATAGCCACTAGCAACACCATAGTTAGCTAACATGATCTTAAGTTGTTCAGGGTCCTCAAACCTCATGCCTAAAACTGGTTCCATGCTATCCCAAGGCTGAGAAGGGTCATGTATTGGATAGCTAACTCCTTTTTTAACCTTATAATGGGGGTCTATCTGACCACCTTCAGGGTCCTCTTCAACGCCCCGTGCCCGATTTGACCAAAAATTTTGAACTTGAAAGCGGAAACGATTGACTACTTTGAACTCATGAAAATTCTTCATGAAATGAGCATGACATATATGACCTTTAACATTTTAAACACACTTGCCAGAACACCAACACAAAAAAAACCCTTCAAAACCTTTCACACAACTATTATAACACAAACAGACAAACCTTCTGAGACCAAGATACGCCGCATCCATTTAATGGGATACGCCGCATCACTGGATGAGAGACAATGCGCCGTAACAATATAAAGTGATACGCCATATTGTTCTAAACTCAGATACGCCGCATCTATTGAATTAGATACGCCGCATCTATCCACAGAGACCGAAATTACAAGAAAATGGCTACGTTGCGCCGCATCCCTACCAGAGATGCGCCGCATCACTTGATACGCCGTATATAATAGGAGATACGCCGTAACTACAGAGCATCACAAATCCTGGACAGACCCTACTGTATTCATTTTGAAATTTCAACCACCACGGCTAGAAACCCGACCTCCCGGACTCGAAACTTGACGAAACTTTCCAGAATACTCAAATATGACCAAACTCTTAATTTCATCCAAAAACATTACCCGTTCGACCACTCGGAATAGTACTTCCAAATTCGACGGGTTATGCACCATTTCCCACAATGACCCATTACACTACAAAACCCTTATGCCACTACCAATTAACAAATAACTTGACCATAACCATTATATTAACATATCAAAGGCGTTCCATGCATACATGACCCGTTAACTTTCCAAAATGGGTAGAATCATGTTCGTACCAAACGCCCCTTAATGAGTACTTTAACTAGCAATATGCACAATAGAAACTTCATGACTTCCACACTTAATTGACCCATAATTTAGACATCATAACAAGACCGGAAAACTAACAAAATGACCATATAAAAGAAGTATACCCACGACACCAAAAGAACACTTGGGGCTTCCAACTTCAATACGCTTGGTCCAAAAGAGATCCGATCTTCTAAGCTAGCTTCTATATACCTTCCTACTTACTTCCAAGTTACCACTACGCCAAATCCTTACCTTTACTCCCACCGCTAGAACCTACAAAGATGACATTAGCTTCAAACGTAAGCGAAAACGCTTAGTAAGTATATAAGATATAACTATCATTACATTATCATGGAGCATAACATAATACTTTACTCACTTTGATCAAGCAAGTAAATACATAATAATATCATTACTAGCATTGGATCCAAGCTACATTCATTCACAACTCCATAACAAGAACTCATCACACAACATTACATTAGTATCATAACATTTAACAAGTTAATCCTATATACTTACCTTGATTTCCTAATAGCTCACTACTTGATCTTGATGAGGCTCTACAAATGCTTCCTATCACAAGGTTAACTACCATTAGTGACTAATAAACTAGGAAGATCATCATTTTACCACTTTTCATCATAATTATTAAAACCCACCATATGAACCCTAATTTTTCACAATTTGGGAAAGTTGCTTACTTGATGAAAGGAACACAATTAGAGTTTCCTTAAGGCTCCTTGATCACTTCTTGATGTGCAATTGAGACAAGATGATAGATTTAGCTTTCCCTCCTATTTTTCTCTTATGTGTCGACACACATGGAACTAACACAAGTTTTCCAGATTTTTCTTGAGTTATCTATTTAAGATTGAGTTAGTTGGAACTTTGGTCTTGTGGCAATAATAGTCCTTCTAATTCTATCCTTCTCATTTAGTCCCTTCTTAAATTACAAATAATTCCTAACATATTTACTTAACATAATATTTACATTAATGGTACCTTGACGGGGTACGGGTGTAACAATTCTCCCCTCCTTAAAATGAGAGTTCGTCCCCGAACTCTACTCTTGAAATAAATGGGGATACTTGTTCCTCATTTTTGCTTCCGTCTCCCACCTAATGCTTGTACCCTTACGATGTCTCCATTGCACTTTTACCAACGGTATCTCCTTATTCCTCAGTTGCCTCACCTTTCTTCCTAGTATAGCTTCCGGTTCATCCTCTTGCAAGAGCAACTCCGGATCAATTTCAATGTCGTCTAAGGTGACTACACTCGCTTCGTCCGCCAAACATTTTCTCAAGTATGACACGTGAAAGGTATTGTGAATACCCTTCATTTCTTCGGGCAATTCCAACACATATGCTACTTCTCCCACTCGCTTCAAGATTTTGAAAGGTCCTATAAACCGAGGACTAAGTTTCCCTTTGTTTCTGAACCTAAAAACACCTTTCCACGGGGAAACCTTTAGCATAACCAAATCACCCACTTCAAATTCGATTGGTTTTCTTCGGTTATCGGCATAGCTTTTCCACCTATCTTGTGCCGCCTTAAGTCTTGCACGTATCATCTCTATCTTTTCTGTTGTAGCCAAAACTACATCCGTGCTCGCCAATTCCCTCCTTCCGACTTCTTCCCAACACATGGGTGTCCTACACCTCCTTCCATAAAGCATTTCATAGGGTGGCATATCAATGCTCGCATGGTAACTATTATTATAGGCGAATTCGACTAACGGTAAATGATCGTCCCAATTTCCTCCAAAATCGATTACGCAAGCTCGTAACATATCCTCCAAAGTTTGAATCGTTCTCTCACTTTGCCCATCCGTTTGAGGATGAAAGGCCGTGCTCATATGAAGTTTTGTACCCAACTCTTCTTGGAAATCTCGCCAAAAGTTTGAGGTGAAACGCCCGTCTCTGTCGGAGACTATAGAAATAGGCACCCCATGTCGTGCGATTATCTCGTTAACGTAAATCTTTGCTAGCTTATGAACGGGCATATTTTCTCGAATTGGAATAAAATGAGCACTCTTGGTTAGGCGATCTACTATGACCCAAATCGTATCATTCTTCTTTTTCGTCCTTGGCAATTTCATAATGAAATCCATCGTGATCTTTTCCCACTTCCAAACCGGAATATCCAAAGGTTGAACTTTTCCGTACGGTTTTTGATGCTCGGCTTTAACCTTTAAACAAGTCAAACACTTCTCAACGTATTTTACGCAATCTCTCTTCATACCCGGCCACCAATAGTTCTTCTTCAAATCGCGGTACATTTTTGTAGCTCCCGGATGAATAGAGTATTTCGACTTGTGTGCTTCCTCTAGAATCAATTCTTTGATGTTGCTATGAAAAGGGATATAAACCCTTCCATACCGAGTCTTGATTCCTCGACTATCTTCTTCGAGATGCGGAATGTAGGAAGTGATACGCTCACCTTCCCTATTTTCTTCCTTCAATGCCTCCTCTTGAGCTAACTTGATCTTATCAAAAAGGTCGGTGGTGACAACCATTCTCAAAGAATGAATTTTAGTAACCTCACTTTGATCCTTTCGGCTCAACGCATCCGCCACCACATTCGCTTTACCCGGATGGTAGCGAATTTCGCAATCATAATCCTTTAACAAATCCAACCACCTTCGTTGTCTCATGTTGGGATCTTTCTTATCGAGGAAATATTGAAGGCTTCGATGATCGGTATAAATTACAAACTTGACACCATACAAATAATGCCTCCAAAGTTTTAAAGCAAAGACCACAGCCGCAAACTCAAGATCGTGAGTCGCATAATTTTCTTCATGCTTCTTTAATTGTCTTGAGGCGTAAGCAATCACTCTTCCCCTTTGCATAAGAACACATCCAAGACCGGAATAAGACGCATCACTATAAACCACCATATCTTCGGTCCCCTCCGGCAATACTAGAACCGGTGCTTCACACAATTTCTTCCGTAGAGTACAAAAGGCTTTGTCTTGTTCTTCTCCCCATTCGAAGGTAGCATTCTTCTTAGTAAGTTTCGTTAAGGACGATGAGATTTTGGAGAAGTCTTGAATAAACCTCCTATAATAACCCGCAAGACCAAGAAAACTTCGAATTTCACCAACATTCCTTGGCGCATGCCATTTCATCACAGCTTCTACCTTTGAAGGATCGACTTTGATACCATCGGCATTAATAACGTGACCAAGGAACTGAACTTCTTGCAACCAAAATTCACATTTCGAAAATTTAGCATACAATCTTTCCCTTCTCAAAGTTTCAAGGATTTCTCGAAGATGAAGTTCATGCTCTTCTTTGCTCTTAGAATAGATAAGAATATCATCAATGAACACTATAACGGATTTATCCAACATCGGTCTACATACACGGTTCATGAGATCCATGAAAACCGCAGGTGCGTTTGTAAGACCAAATGGCATAACCGTAAACTCATAGTGTCCATATCGGGTTCTAAAGGCCGTCTTAGGAATGTCTTCTTCCCGAACTTTCAATTGATGATAACCCGAACGGAGATCGATCTTGGAAAACCACCGCGCACCTTGAAGTTGATCAAAGAGGTCATCGATTCTTGGTAATGGATACACATTTTTCACCGTGACTTTATTTAACTCCCGGTAGTCAATGCACATCCGCATACTACCATCCTTCTTTTTAACGAACAAGATTGGTGCTCCCCATGGCGAACTACTAGGACGAATGAAACCCTTGTCAAGCAATTCTTGAAGTTGACTCATCAATTCTTTCATTTCGGACGGAGCTAGACGATAGGGAGTTTTAGCAATAGGAGTAGCACCCGGAACAAGATCAATACGAAATTCGACTTGCCTTTCGGGTGGAATACCCGGCAAGTCTTCCGGAAAAACATCACAAAATTCATTCACAACCGGAACATCATCGATACTTTTCTTCTCAAAGCTTGTATCTACCACGTGAGCCATAAAGGCATAACACCCACGTGATAAATATCTCCTAGCCTTCATCACGGTACACAACTTTAGTTCACCTTTTCTTTTATCCCCATAAATAATCATTTCACGACCGCTAGGATTCACAACTCTAATAATCTTTTGACTACAAAGAATAGCCGCGTTATATTTATCAAGCCAATCCATACCGATAATGATGTCAAATTCCCCGAGCATAATGGGAATTAAGTCGATCTTAAAGACACTTTCATCGATCTCTATCTCTACGTCTCGATATACATTAGATACGACAACGATTCTACTATCGGCTATTTCGACTTCTAGGGGTATAGAAAGTTTAGCTAATGGGGAAGTTATTTGCTTGCTAAAATCATACGACACGAAAGAAACACTAGCACCCGAATCATACAAAACCCGAGCGGGTATGGAATTTACAAGATGAATACCTGTGATGACATCGGTCCCTGATTTGGCTTCTTCGACACCCATTTGATAAACTCGAGCGGTCGGTTTTGGAATCTCCACTTTCTCTTGCTTGACGGTCCTCAAAGGCTTTGCCTCAATCGCCTTTGTTTTCGGGCAATCTCTCAACCTATGCCCTATCCCATTACACCCATAGCATACTATCATCGGCTTGGTACAATCTTTGCTTTGATGATCTAAGGCTCCACATTTGTAACAACCCGGCGTATTACGCCTACACTCCCCAAGATGAAACTTGCCACACTTAGAACATGCTACCTTAGTTTTATTTCCCGAGCTCTTCTTGCCATGGTCAAATCTAGCTTTCTTTCCATCCTTATCCACAGACTCTAGTTTCCTTTTTGGTTCCTTCGCCTCCTTCTCTTTCCTCCTAAGTAAATCCGCTTCCCTCACCCTAGCCCTACTCAAAAGATCCTCCAATGTGGTACATTTAAATGGCGAAATCACTTCGCGAATGTCATCCTTGAGCATCCTTTGGAACTTGTCCACCTTAAGCTTGTCATTCCCAAGATATTCGGGACAATAAGGGATCATGTCATTAAACATCCTCCACAACTCATTTACCGTCTCGTTAGTTTGAGTGAGAGATTGGAATTTCTCTCGAATTTTGTCCACCTCTTCCGCCGGAGCATACTCGGCACTAAATAACTCCTTGAATTCTCTCCATGTACAAGTTTCTACCCAAGGTTCACCTTTCTCACATAGCTTTCCTTCCCACCAAGTTTTAGCACTATCACGAAGAAAGTTAGTAGCGTAAATAACCTTCTTCCTTTCTTCACAACCACTTGTACGAAAAGCGCCTTCCACCGCCGTAATCCATCTATTACTAACAATGGGATCAAGAACACCGGTAAATTGTGGCACATCGCAAGCCGTGAAATCCCGGTAAGTAGCTCTATCATTCTTAGGTTCTTTTGTCGGACCACATTCTTTCTTAAATCCATCAAACTCTTCCTTCATTAATTCCTTAAGATTTTTCGTCGTTTGTTGAACATAGTAAGGCATTGCTCGCTTAATAGCCTTACCCACCCTTTTTGCTAATATTTGGTCTAGAGCTTTCATTTCATCTCCCGTGAAGCCTCTAAATTCAGGGCCTTCGGAGTTTGAGGAAGAACTTTCATCATCCTTACTAGCATTACCCGGATCACTTGCCGAAGTTTCGGCATGCTTGGAAGCCGTAGATTTCGCGACTTCCTTCGGGTGAGGGGTCTCCATTTCTTCTTACTGAAAATTAGCAGTTCAGAACATTAAACACAATTATAAATACTTAGCCCATGCATGAATGACCTCTCTATCTTATTCTAGCATCCTAGCTTGTCACTCATGTATGACCTAAATGATTTCAATTTTCACATATGTCCCGTATTTTCATCACTACGGTGGCCAGGCGTAGTTATGAAAATATTGAACATATGGGTCCTCAAAATCATCCAAACCATACACAAACAACAAATACTAACTCTAACCGCATCTAAACAAGGCCTAAGTCTAGGAAATCCTAAAATGAAATCCTAAATCTCTTAGACCGAAGCTCTGATACCAAGTTGTAACGCCCCGTGCCCGATTTGACCAAAAATTTTGAACTTTGAAAGCGGAAACGATTGACTACTTTGAACTCATGAATATTCTTCATGAAATGAGCATGACATATATGACCTTTAACATTTTAAACACACTTGCCAGAACACCAACACAAAAAAACCCTTCAAAACCTTTCACACAACTATTATAACACAAACAGACAAACCTTCTGAGACCAAGATACGCCGCATCCATTTAATGGGATACGCCGCATCACTGGCTGAGAGACAATGCGCCGTAACAATATAAAGTGATACGCCGTATTGTTCTAAACTCAGATACGCCGCATCTATTGAATTAGATACGCCGCATCTATCCACAGAGACCGAAATTACAAGAAAATGGCTACGTTGCGCCGCATCCCTACCAGAGATGCGCCGCATCACTTGATACGCCGTATATAATAGAAGATACGCCGTATCTACAGAGCATCACAAATCCTGGACAGACCCTACTGTCTTCATTTTGCAATTTCAACCACCACGGCTAGAAACCCGACCTCCCGGACTCGAAACTTGACGAAACTTTCCAGAATACTCAAATATGACCAAACTCTTAATTTCATCCAAAAACATTACCCGTTCGACCACTCGGAATAGTACTTCCAAATTCGACGGGTTATGCACCATTTCCCACAATGACCCATTACACTACAAAACCCTTTATGCCACTACCAATTAACAAATAACTTGACCATAACCATTATATTAACATATCAAAGGCGTTCCATGCATACATGACCCGTTAACTTTCCAAAATGGGTAGAATCATGTTCGTACCAAACGCCCCTTAATGAGTACTTTAACTAGCAATATGCACAATAGAAACTTCATGACTTACACACTTAATTGACCCATAATTTAGACATCATAACAAGACCGGAAAACTAACAAAATGACCATATAAAAGAAGTATACCCACGACACCAAAAGAACACTTGGGGCTTCCAACTTCAATACGCTTGGTCCAAAAGAGATCCGATCTTCTAAGCTAGCTTCTATATACCTTCCTACTTACTTCCAAGTTACCACTACGCCAAATCCTTACCTTTACTCCCACCGCTAGAACCTACAAAGATGACATTAGCTTCAAACGTAAGCGAAAACGCTTAGTAAGTATATAAGATATAACTATCATTACATTATCATGGAGCATAACATAATACTTTACTCACTTTGATCAAGCAAGTAAATACATAATAATATCATTACTAGCATTGGATCCAAGCTACATTCATTCACAACTCCATAACAAGAACTCATCACACAACATTACATTAGTATCATAACATTTAACAAGTTAATCCTATATACTTACCTTGATTTCCTAATAGCTCACTACTTGATCTTGATGAGGCTCTACAAATGCTTCCTATCACAAGGTTAACTACCATTAGTGACTAATAAACTAGGAAGATCATCATTTTACCACTTTTCATCATAATTATTAAAACCCACCATATGAACCCTAATTTTTCACAATTTGGGAAAGTTGCTTACTTGATGAAAGGAACACAATTAGAGTTTCCTTAAGGCTCCTTGATCACTTCTTGATGTGCAATTGAGACAAGATGATAGATTTAGCTTTCCCTCCTATTTTTCTCTTATGTGTCGACACACATGGAACTAACACAAGTTTTCCAGATTTTTCTTGAGTTATCTATTTAAGATTGAGTTAGTTGGAACTTTGGTCTTGTGGCAATAATAGTCCTTCTAATTCTATCCTTCTCATTTAGTCCCTTCTTAAATTACAAATAATTCCTAACATATTTACTTAACATAATATTTACATTAATGGTACCTTGACGGGGTACGGGTGTAACATTCAGGGTCCTCTTCTACTTCATGTCTCCTATTACGAGGTACTAGTGCATTTAGATACCTCCTAAAATTCCCCCAACACTGCATAACTGATTCAGAAAAGGGTCAGTGGTGCTAAAGTGCTTTATGGTAACATTATGGTCACCCTCAGTTAAGAACTCAACACCCTGAATATCTTCTACCTAATCACTAGAAGAGTATTCATCACTAGATTCACTAGAAAGACATTGCTCATCAATTCCCTCACCTAAAAAGTCTAACACGTCATAGTCAAAGTGTTCTACATACAAGTCAACCATCATACTATTTTCATACCCTAACAACAGAAAAGCTTCAACATCATTATCAGTTTTTAACTCCTTTATACCCTTATTCAATGGATTTCCAACTTGACATTAATACAACCTTTTAACTAAACCATGCACCAATCTTTTAACAATTTCTCTTACATCATTATAGGACATTCCATCAAAGTTAATATCACTTACCTGTTTCACATCACCTTCTACATACTTTAAAGGCTTAGGAATGAATACCTCATCGTGGTACAGGTTCATAGTAAACACTTCTTCTTCTTTTTTCTTACCATTTGGTATCTTACCTGTAAGTTAGAGTTTTGCGAAATTAGGGTTTCCAAAATTGAACTTAAAGACTATTAAACAAAGTAACATTGTTCATGAACGTACCTTCTGCCATAACTGAGACCAATTATCTTGCACACGCACTGAGAAATTAGGTTATGCACATTTGAGACAAACAGTTGATCTCTACTAATTGTTGAAAATGATAAAAGTGACTGAGAAACCATGCATGTATAGAGGATGATCGGAATTGTGTGGATGGGATTGAATGGTACCAAAATGATCGTGTGGTCAGGGATACTAGTCAACAAGTCAACCACCTAACTTTGTGCTAGTGGAATGCACATATGGAAAAAAAAATAGTGGGATCATGACATGGCATGTCATGGTGTCAAGATTGGTAACTTTTGGACAAAAAAACTTTTTTTGGTTGGCAACTTTGGACAATAAAATAGTTTGTTGGCAAGTATGGTAAAAAATGGAAAGTTGGTTGGTAATTTGTGGCTTTAACACAACTAAAAAAAATGGGAACTTTAAAATTAAGAATTATCATTTAACCCCCTCAATCTTTCTCATCACAACCAAAATCCCCCTCTACCAAATTTTCATCTCAAACAAGTTCTTACTTCTTCCAATCAAAAGAAGAGCAACCTAGATGGCTGCTACATGAAAAGCAATTTTTGATAATGAGGGCCAGGTTCACGTTCTGGTGATACACAGCAGACAATGAATCTATGGGTCCCATGCCTTGTTAGACGACCCGTGCCTTTATAAAGATTGGATTTTTATATGTTGCAAACTGCATGAATGCATACCCACTCAACAAATTAATGCAAATATTTCTGCATTCGCCTATGGAAAACCACAAACGGAACAGGAGGAGCATGACATACAAGTTACAACGAAAAAACGGGTTAAAGTTTTACAAATCACAAGCTTAATGACTACATCGTACAACGAAACAAGCTAATATCAGTCTTGACAAACAAGTCATTCCAGATGCGAATTTTGTGTTTGAACATTTCTATCGCCTCAATCTCTTCTTTCTTGTGCTTACTCTTCTTTTAGCCGTTTCCTCTTCATGCAATTACATCAACTTCTACCATTCTTCCTATATTTAATCACTTGTTGGAGACTTCCTTTTCGTCTTGCTCCTTCCTATATGAGCAATAAAGATTAACAAATTCAGAGGGTGATAGTAAGAAAGGCGGAAACATATATTTAATTGACATTTAGAAACTGATAAATTTATTTTTATGTCAATTATAAAGATTAATAAATTCACGAAGTGCCTTGGAATGTACACAGCTCATATCTGTGATGTACGTTTACTAGTGATTTCCGACTATATTTTCCCGTGTCTTCAAACTAATTTCATCAGCTTTCGATTTCCATATATGTTGTATATCCATTGCACTCTTAAGTGTGGATGACTATGCAATCACCGTCAGCCAGTATTGTGTTACAACTATATGCCATTTCTTGTAATTATTCAATGCCAGCACATGAATCTTTGAAAGAGAAAAAGTTAAGAAATGAACAAGTTTGTATGTTTCTGCCTACTGTAAGTTGTTGCAAAAGTCGTACCCCAACAGACATTACACGAGTTCAGAATTCTATCATAAATTGAAGAGCAGTTTGAAATTTTGAGGCTATCTTCATTAATATCTGGAATCAATAACATAAACTTTATCCACTTTTTAATTCATTGTCTTTATGCATAGGCCGGTTTTATACATGCTCTTACTCTGGATGTGTGTTGGCTCATGAGATATACAGAAAACACTTATTTGGTCTAACAGAAAACTCGTAAAAACCCTAACCTGTGCTAATCAGAAGATAGAAAGCATGCAATTCGATAGAATTTCACAATCACGATATTCCAAGACGACAAAATCTCCCAAAGTAAGACACCCTTATTAAAAAGAAAGTAATACAAAGCAATATTATTAGGAAAAGAACAATAATTTTTAAGTAAATGACGAAGAACATACATACCAATGTTCCAAAGTTAAAACTTTGGACGAGTGAGTGCCAAGCTAATATCATCACCATGATCCCAACTTTGAAACCAAACATACCTTAAAGAAGGTATATTAAAGACAGAGCTCACAACAGCTTGTTTGCTAAAGGGACAACCCTTTAATTTCAGCTTTCTTAATCTTGGACACCCTTCAGATAACTTCACAAGTCCTGCATCAGACTTTCCTGCAGGGGAAAGAGATAGAAACCGCAAATTAGCACCATACTTCCCGATATATTCCAAACCCACATCCGTCAATCCTCCATCGCAAAAACTGATAACTAGCCTTTCAAGTTTGCTGCAACCCATTAGCATGGCTCTAACCCCATTGTCTAGCCGTAAATTTCCTGTACTGTCTTCGTTACCCAACCATATACGGAAATGACGCAAATTCTTTAAATGAGTTCCTACACACTTGAGAGCTTCATTTGAATTAACTCCAAGCATAACTTTTAAAGACTCCAAATTAGCACATCCTTTTGCCAGAGCAATCAGTCCCACGTGAGTCACAAACCCATTATAAGTAAGTTTGCGCAATTTCTTGCAAAACTGACCAATAACTTGTAATCCCCTGTCTCCACAGTCATCCTCAGTAAATAGTACTTCCAAATTGGGACACCTCTTCAACAATAAACACTGGCACTTTTCATCCATATCTGAATGAAAAAGTTTCAATTTCCTTATCCGATTCAAAAAAGGGAATACAATTGAACATCGAGTTACCGGTAAACCCTGTATACTTATTGAACACATATGTTGGGGAAACTGGAAACCAACAAGGTCACTCTCATTGTCAGAATTATGTCCAGAAAAATGTTCCAACCTAACAGCATATCTAAAGGCATCTCCTAGTTTACTTAGATAGCAGTTTCCAATCTTCAACGACTCGATGGAAGGGAACCTTTTACTTAAAGAGGGAGGGGGGTTTGGGTAGTAAAGTGTGTGAACAGTTACGCGCTTACGCGTGATGGCATCAGTCTCATAAAACTTATGAGAAACTAAAGAAACAGAGTTTCGGTCCTCAGTGTTTTGTATATAAGGTACAACTAAGTCTAAAACTTGCTCCCCCATTTTTTGGTCGTATAACAATCAAAATTCAACTAACCCTTTTTTTGTGTTTCAAAATAATTCATTGAGACATTTTACCAAACAGTTGGTGTGCAAACACAAATGACCCAGAAGCAATCGCAATTCTTGAAACCGAACAAGAAGATCAGATCATTCAAAGTGACGGCTGATTCTTATGACAGATGATTGTGCGTGTTTTTGATGGTGTAACTAGTGTGTGTGAAATGAAATGAAAGCGTGTGTGAGTAGGTGTAATTAAGAGGGAGGAGATGGTTAGTAGAAAAATAAAAGTTACTCGGTATTTTGTTTCCATTTCATAAAAGGTGTCATACTTTGAGCCCACGTCTTATTCTATAGTGTAGTGTGGAGGTCATAACTTGCGCTTTAGCGACGTCGTGACGCGCCTTTTAGAACCATGCTCTTTTCGAATACAAGTAATTGGCAATATCCCAATAGTGTAATCTTTAAAACATCATTCCATTCGATGAAAAATTAAATTGATAATACAAATTTTACAAACCAACTAAGCTACTCATTAATAGCCAATTTGCACTGCGAATGCTTTTTCTTTATTGGGAATGTGGATATTTTAAGGAAATATTTGGTAAAAGGATGTTGCAAATTTACTTTTTAATTTAGGCGTGTTTGGTTTAGCTTATTTGATCATTTAAGCTTATTTACAAAAAATGTTGTTTGAAAACACGTGTAAAACACAATATTTGGATTAGCTTATGTTGTTTCAAAAAACATAATAAACTCATTACTTGGTTTAAGTGTTTAACAATTTCGGCTAATGCTACTAAAATGACTCAAAAGGACATGTTTAGTATACTTCGTATTAGTGATTTTCTAGCTATTGAGGCATTGTCCCAACGGTATTACCATTCACCACAAATGTTTAGTTAACTAGTCGAGAACGTTTTGAGAAAATAGGTCATGTGTTTAATCTGAAAATACTAAACAAAAGTCCCTCAAACATATGCTTATTGTCTAAGGATAGCTCATTAGGGGAAAGTTAGCCGGCCCCCAAAAAAGGTAAATGAGGCCAGAGTTTCTTTGCCGATTCAAGTCTTTTAGAGTACGTTTTGGTTTAGAGAAAATTCCGAGATTAGAACAGTCGCTCAATTTTTATACCTTTTCTAGACAAAAAAAAGTGCTTTTTCCAAACTAGACCAAGCGACCTGCGACTTTTTTACTTTTGACAAGAAGTCGACAAGTGACACAAAAAAAGTCGCTCAAAAGTACAAAAAGTACAAAAGTCGCTTAATTTAGGTACAAAAAGTACAAAAAGTAAAAAAATCGCTTACTTTTTGTATCACTTGTGACTTCTAATTAAAAGTAAAAAAGTCGCAAGTCGCTCGATCTAGTTTGGGAAAAACAATTCTTTTGGTCTAGAAAAGGTATAAAAGTTGAGCGACTGTTCAAATCTTGAAATTTTCTCTTTGGTTTATATAATCTAAGTAACGATATATTTGAGTTTTAATAAATTGACATACCTTCAGTAATACAAAAATATAGGTTCAATCCTTGGAGATGCGATCCTTTACAAAGTGTTCAAATTTAAAAAGGCTAGAAAGCCACTCACAATGTGACAAGTGTCCCCCACCCACTCCCTCCTTTTTTTTTCTTATTAAATTCGATTAGGGGGTATTTTGGTCATTTTAACCCGTTTTTTATATTCCACCCCAAATTTCAAACGCAAATAACTTTCAAACGATAAACTTTTACGAAAAACCGATTTCACCATAGTTTTTAAAATTTAATCCTCTTGTGACCGGCCATAATGAAGGCGTCACCCATGCGTGGTTGGCCTCCACCACGCCTCATAATTCTTTACACCATCACCACCTCCATGCGTGGTCAGTGTGATTGTCTCTGATCACCATTACAACCAGTCTAAGTAAACAAAACGCAAAGTACTATCAACTTCCCTAAAACTTTGTAAACCCTAGAATATAAACTGTTACATAATGACATTTAACAATAATTAAGTAGACTAACCAAAGATGGTGTTTTGAGGACAAATAGCAACTTTATTCTTGGCACCATCACCAACCAAACGTTCATCATCAACAAAAGCAACATAAGAAGGTGTGGTTCTGTTGCCTTGATCATTAGGTACTATTTCCACTCGATCATGTTTCCAAACACCCACACATGAATATGTTGTTCCTAGATCGATGCCGATTGCCGGCGTGTCGGTTCCACTTCCCTCCATTGTTACAAGTCAGTTTTTCAAACTAGAGTGAGTTTGGTTTTGTGTTTGTACTTTTTACTTTGAGTCTTTGACCTTCTGTTTTCCATTTCCACTTAAATAAAGAAAACACTTTAATATTACCAAACTGAAATGATGAAAGAGTGAAATTATAAATTTTAGAAAAAGTGATGTATAAATCAATAAATCATCATCAAATATTATTTTTTAAAGGTAAATTGAAAAACTCGCTAAATACAAATACAAAATGATTCACCTCCTTGTTAAAATTAAGATTCAAACTTGTAATTATTTAGTTGAAATCGTCTCTCACTTTTAGTTAATTATAAAGTAAGATTACATGTTATTACAATGTCATCCAAAGATGCAAACAAGTCAAGTCGAGTTGAGAGCTACTAAGCTCGAGCTAAGCTGACTACTAAAACTCGAGCTCGAAATTCGATGTCGTGAAAACATTAAAAAATATGGGATTCTTTTCGAAAGCTGCTTAACTATAGTGATTTTTGCTTTACCCAAAAAACTATACCGATTTTCTATCACCATGCGCAATGCTCTTACATATCTTGTTAAACTATGTCTATTGATAAATTTCTTTATTTTGAAGAAAACAAAAGTGTTTTGTTTTGTAAAATGGGTTATACAAGGAGTTTAGACCCTCGAGTGTTGTCGCAGGCCGTTTAAGCATATGTGTTTACACAAGCTAAATTTATGTGAGTTTAAATCTCTTACTTTCGCATAAACATGAAAGGATTCTATACATCCGTATACATGTACTGGGTCTAGAAATTCGTATAAGAGTATGCACTACCTAATAAAATTCTCTCATAATTAAAAGAGGGGGGGGGGGGGGGGGGGGGGGGGGGGGGGGCGCTTATTTTCCTAGTTCGGGGTTTTAGGGTCATGTTCGGGTTTCGGGTTATGTATTCCAGTTTGAGTTTTTTGTTGTCCGAATTTTTCTATTGGGTTTTTCCTGTATTGTTTCAAGCAAGTAAATGCGCAGCATGTCGTTTAGTGAACATGTAAGCATGTAGGATCATATACGAACTAACAAAAATCCTTTAACCCTTGAAACAATAACCACTCTCACTTTGTTACTTAACTCATACAAAGTCCGCCTAGATTTTAAAATATCCTTTTTGTACACAACTTTTTTTTAGATAACTAAACCATTTGCAAATGGCAATGCCTCTTAAGAAATCGTAAGTTGACATACAAAATAAATTCAAAACATGACTATTAGTTATGACATTTGTTAGAATCCAGTAAGTTATAAGTAGAAAAAATGTGTAAAAAGAAATATCACTTTCCATTAATAAAAGCAAGTAATTGAAGACTTTCGTGTGATGTGTGTGTTACATTGGAAAATGAAATGTATTAGTAAGTGTAGTTACTAGTAGTACCTTTTTAGTCTCCTCTATCCCTTAAGGGGTTGGCAATGCTCACGTTACCACACGAGACGGGATACGTGTGGCACGGGAACACCGCCGCCATAAAAAAAAACCACACAGGATATATTTGGGTGAGATAGTCATGCACGGGATGGAAGAAATTTTAGTTTTGTTTGTTTTGTCTCAAGTACAAATATTTAGAAGTGAGTGATTGGATGTGGTGAGTGATGTGCTGCCAACAAAAATATGGGTGAGTGATGGGAGATAGAGTAAATAATGTGGCATAAGGGGATTAGTTGGGAGTGAGTGATGAGAGAGAGAATGAATGATGCATTGCCAACCCCCTAATTGGAATTGGTTTTAGGCAAGGTTATAAATAGTGTGAGACGTGACGTGACGGCATGATCAAGCTTCACGTCTTAGCGGTCAAGGCGAAGCTTTTACGTTTTTAATCCATGGTATAAGGCGGCACAAAATATAAAAATATTCATATATTTATATTATATTTCATATATATCGATTTTACAAAATACGTTATACATAATGAATAACGTTAAGAAACCATTTTTACGTGTAATATTATTCATTTAAAAAGAATAAAAAATAGCGGAGTTGAATAAAAAACAACTCGACACGCCTCACGTTTTAACGGCGCCTTGACGTTGCTATTGCGCGCCTTTTAGAATCATCATTTTAGGAAATGTTTGATGGAAAATAAAAAGAAAGAAAGTATATAATTATGTGATATAACTAGTTTAACAGTTACTCAGTATTTGTTATTTTTCAGTAACGTCATAACTTTCATAATGACTACAAAAGTAACTAATAGGGTTTTTTTTTTTTTTTTTTTTTTTTTTTTTTTTTTTTTTTTTTTTTTTACGATAACTATTTATCTAACACAATATACATTATAATCTATCTCACACGTACTAAGCAGAACTTGAACATACAACTTGATTACTATTAAAACACACGCCCTTCGGTAGTTACTATAATAGTTATTCGTTACTTACATTTTTTTTTATTACACAAGTATAAAGAGCATTTCGTTTCGGTGAGCTAAATCTCATGAATCAGTCCGATTAAAATATCACAAACCATGGTTAACCAAAAATATAGAATAGGGTTATGTTATACATACCCCTTATTAGGGGAATGTACAACCCGCGAAACAGATAGTACAAACGTCCGCTGCATCCAATCATTGCATACCCCCTATAAAAGTCCAGATAACTTGTCCCTACAGAATATTGTGCAAAGTAAAAAAGATTTAAGACCCATCTTATCCAAACCCCCCTTAGGGGGGGTGTTGACTTTTTCCCTTGCTGCCGCCGCTTGTACTGTCTCCTTTGTCGGGTTGTACATTCTACCAAAAGTAGCCGGACCCCACATAATAGGGGAGTGTGGATAATAGAGGCCAAGATTTAAATAAGGCATCTTGTATACAAACCCCCTAGTTTAAAAGCCTACTAACCCCCCTAGTTTTATACCTTTTTGTCTTATTATGTTTGTACCTTTTTTGTCTTACTATGTTTTTTTTTTCTCTTCTACTACCTTTAGTTATACCTTTAGTTATAAAGAGGTAAGGTGTAAATGTAACAAGTTTTTTTTTCTTTCTCTTCTACTATCTTTTTTGTCAACATGTAAATGTAACAAGTTTTTTTTTAACATTTTTTTTTTTTCATTTTTTGTGTCCAACACAAGCAGCAAACAAACCAACTTGCCACTCTTTGTGTAAAAAAATGTAAGTTGCAGCAACAAGTTAAAAGTCGAGTCCTTTTGTCTTCTTTCTTTTTTTAGAATCTATCGGTCCAAGTCGAGTAGTTTGTTTTTCAAGTCACGTGAAGGTTTCCAGTTTGTAATGTCCTTTTGATTCTTTTTTTTTTTTTTATTATAAACACAAGCAGCAAACAAACCAAAACACAAGCAGCAAAACAAAAACATAAGCCGCAAAGAAAAACACAAGCACATAAGCAGCAAACAAGCAAAAAAGCAGCAAAAAAGCAAAGAAGCAGCAAACAAATCACATAACCAGAATAGGTCATAGAACTAATAGGTCATAGAACTCCAATCCAAATCCTTTACTCACATTTGATGCATTCAGGGTATACATATTACGAGAGGGTAAATGAGCATAATGAGTTTGAGGAACTATTCTTTGTTCACCCCACGTCATATGCTCTATGGTGTACATTCCCTGAGATCATGCTAATAGACTCAACATAAAATACCACGTTGTTTAAATTGCCATTTTTTGAAATTGTCGGATTATTGCAAGAGTTGGACGTTAATCGTGACTTTTACATAGGTATGTGGTGGCAAATGGACTATGACCATCTTCGGAGAACACTAAACTGGTTATATGATCAACCTTGTCCGGGAGACTACTGGATGCTTATGCCAAACACGGGGTTGCTTATTGCCACAGTGGCTAACCGGCCTGTTGTATTTATATCCGAGGGACAAAGTCATACGTGTTTTCCGCTTTTTTCCGGTCCAGATTTATCACAAGGAACTGGCCCCCTTGTGATTGGCCGTGTGGGGAGTGGGGATTGTGGTCACTACATTCATCTTACGCTAGACGAAAACTCACCATTTCCGACTATTCACCCACAATGGAGGCGCTACAGAGCTGCCGCTGCATCCGGATGGGAAAGTTTATATCACGATCAACTACACCTATATAATGAGATTAGACAAACACAAACATAGTAAATGATTACTGATTTATGTTGTAAATAATTATACAGACAAAACATTGTAAATGATTACTGATTTATGTTGTAAATAATTATACCGACAAAACATTGTGAATGATTACTGATTTATGTTGTAAATAACTATCTGTATTATTTAAATTAACAATACATTACTGATTTATGTTGTAAATAACTATTTGTATTATTTAAATTAATTCTTTGGCCAGGTGGAACAAAATAATCCTTTCTTGTGTCGCTGTCAGAGAGGATTGATTATAGAGAGGATATCCGTAAAGAAGCTAGTTATGGTGGGGATAAGCTCCACCTTCTAGACTACTAGAGTAGAGTCACTGTGACTGTGTTTCACGTCTTTTCCACTTCCCTCCATTGTTGACGGTCAAATTTTCAAACTAGACTACTAGAGTAGAGTCACTCTCTAACATGTTTCAGGTTTTACCGCTTTTAATGAAGAAGAAAAGGGACTGTAGTAAAAAAGAAAAAAAGGTAAAATATTGCGTTGCAAACGAAAATTAAAATATTTAGATGCTACCATTTGAGATGTCAGTCAAGGGAGAATGGCGTTTCCTCGTTGTAACAGCAGTTGGTGTTACTGTATGACCACTTGTTGTAACAGAGTTTGGTGTAAGTGTAAGAATGTTTTCATCGTTAACCGTGTTGCAGCGGACTAGCCTTTGTGATACTATATGCAATAAATACAATGATGTTACATTTATTACACTTGTTCAATAAAATTAGTATAATATAATGATATCAGTTACTAACCGGGAGATTTTTCTGAATTTTGATGTCTGCTAACGCCTAAAGGAATGGGAGTAGTTATAACATTTGGCTGGTAGTTTGTATTAACTGAAGCAGTACATATAGATTTGTTGTACACATGGAACCGTTGCTTTTTAAAAAGCATGACGTGTACTAAAAAAGTAAACGTACTTAAGTTAAATTAAACGGTACCTGTTTTCGACAGTGTGGCAAATGCGCAAAGTGTATTTTTCATGAGTAGAGGATTCATTCCTGATATTATATACACATGGATAATGATATCAACAAAGAAAATGTGTAGTAAATAAATTGTGTCATATTATATAACTATAGAATTGGTTTACCACTAAGCTGCGGCGATACTCGTGAGTTTCTTTGTTTAGCAGAATGACTTGTTGCCTTGCCAGTTTGTGGTGTTGCTTTGGTAGAGACCGTATCATGAGATGTAGGTGATATGTTTTCTATCATAGTAATACACATAATAATTATAATGACATTTTAATCGAATACATTATGAAAACAATGTGTTTAAAGTTAACCTTTTTGTGAAGGAGTCATTTGACTACTGTTGGCAGACACGAAACTAACATTATGCGCATTGATTCCTACATTAGAATACACAATGAATTGTATAATCATTAAAATTCTTAAAAGGTAAAAAAATTAACTAAACATTGAAAGATAGTTATAAAGTAAGAGTAACCAAACCTCGATACAAATTAACTGTCGAACTTGTTGCTGGCCTTCCTAAAAATGAATTTGTGGCAGGTCTAGGTGGGAGAGCTATGCGAAACATTCATTGAATAGCAGTTAGTGTACGTGCAACACAAATACTATATAAGTAGTGTCAAAAGAAGTTGAACTGGGTCTATAAAATGGATAGGTAACTAACTATTAGTCACGTCCGAAAGCGGCAGCGTTCGATAAGTTGTTGGTTGAGTCGGTGTACAACTAATAGAGGAACCTATGAATTAAAAAAAATCAAATGAAGAAGGTATTAAAACGGAAACAATGTAAAGAAATATTTCGTTACAGGATTATGTGTAGCGTCTTGTTTATTCACGTTTGTTAGAAAAGAAAAGAAAAAAGGAAACACAAACAAATTCTAAATAGAAGTACGACTTTGTTATTAACATAGTTTATACCTGAAGGATTGCTTTGTAATGTGGATGATCTATTGGAAAAAGTCCATGGAGCGACATTTACAGTTAGTGGATCATTTAATGAATGGAAACTCAAAATCAATAACACGATGTGAAAAAAGTAGGAATCTATTGAAAAAGACATTATTCGAAAGAGAAGCTTACAATTCAATAGTTGTGTCAAAGAAACTCTTCCTTTAGATGAAGGCGAATCTACCAACATCGGTTGTGAAACATTGTCTGATGAAACAAAAGAAGCAGATTCAAAGGATCTTGAATTGATACTGGAGGTGGAAGTATTTAGGTGTTGTTGAAAATTCTTATTGGGAAGTTTTTTAGAAGATGTACGCTTTGTTAAATTATTTGAAATGTTTTCATCAGCCATGGTGATGTTATTGAGGATTATCAGTATAGGATGTTAATGAAAATGGAGAACATATATATCATCAAAGGAAACGTATATTAGCACATGCGTTTGAAAAAACGTTTTGGAGACCTGATCATTTCTTAAATTATGAAGATACTATAACATGTTTAGGTTGTTATTGAGTTATAATTATTTGCAATTACTCAATAGTAAATATACTAATATTTCAGCTGTTATTGGGGATACTAAAAAAAAGTTTGTTGACTGGATTCGTTTCATTTTTTGTATCCAAATTTGAGTATTCATCATCATGTGTAAGTAGAATAAAAAACACAAACGAAAATTGAGTGTGACATGGGCTAATATTGAAAGCAAAGTTGGAAGTAGAAAATTGCAGTACATAAAATAATCATAGTGATTTCTTATTCGTTACACTTGTTAATTGAAATCATCATAAGAAAATGTAGCCGGCATACGAAATCATCCATGTTGAACGCGATTCAATCTTCATCGAAGAAGTTTAGGTCAACAATATAGTCATCATCAATATCATGACCCATTTCACGAAGCTGGTTGATTAAATCATTTGCCTTGTTAATCTTTGACAACAAACCGCTAAGAAGTTTTTGACATGCTTCTTGATCTCCAACATTAAATCGTAGCCAATCAATGATAGGCTCTGGGTCGAAGTCATCTGATAAAAAAAATATCACTTGTAAAATTGTTTTAAAACATTATCAAGTATAGTCATGCATTATATTTTATTACCTTGATCTAGTTTCGAAGATTGACCTTCTTCAAAAAACGATTCTCCAAAAGGGTTCTCAGTGACTTTACTCTTTGGAGATGATTTAGTTTCAACTGGAACATCAACTTGACTGTTTTCTGCACTCTTCGATTCAACGTGACTCGTGGGATTGGAACCTTCGTCTTTTTGGTCCTCATCATCTATAGATGAGCAGTCATCGTTACATTTAGTGAGTAATAATTTTGAGAACATTTCTGAAACACTTTTTTCTCTAGGTGATGCCATAGAAGAGATTTGGCAAATTGTGTGTTTGTGATAAATGAGTTCCTTCTCCAACATATTTATAGAAAAACGTTACACATGCTCACCAACATTTAGTATTGATTCTTCTATTTTGAAACAATATTATGCGTCAATTATGGTAACAATGAAATCATTATTATGGTTTAATTATAGGTATGTCTATTAGTGTACAAAAAACGTATCATAATTTGATGGTTACAACATTTTGTGTTGCTTAATTTATTTAGGCAACATATATCATTGACAGATAATGTACATTAAGAGATGTTATTGTAGGCGAAAGTTTATCACAAGTTAACAATGATAAACTTGGTAACGATTTACTGTTTTGTGATTGTAATAATGCTAATTGTTTTTTGATCATAATAATTCTGTATTAGTTAAAAGATAACATGGTAAAATAAGATGATCTTGATTCATTTAAGTTGATTTTGTAAATATATGATGGATTGGCCCATTAGACGTTTTCACTGCTTATAAGGTTTAGGTGACTACATATTTAATAAGATTTTGCCCATTATAAGTTTTGCCCCATTATGAGTTTTACGTGGCTATAGATTTAATAAGGGCCATTATACAAAATTCAAGATGTAAAGTAGTACATTAATCGCAATGCATAATGATAATATTAAAGTTTTGATTGACAAAGACAATAATAAAATAACAAACAATGAAATGACATGGTATATTCTTATGTAAAGTACTACGTGAATAATGTATAATCATAACATTGAAGTTTTCATTGTCCAAGCAAAAAAAAAAAAAAAAAAAAAAAAAAAACAACGAAATGACAATTATGTTGACTGAGGATCCTGGCAATCAAAGATCATTGATATTAACCCATATGCCATCTTGACTTGTGCTATTCTTGTTATGAATATCTTCATCAGTCTCTTCATCAATGAGAGCATACTTGTCTTCTTTGGCTACTGAAGTGTGTAGTTGTTGAACAAAACCTACGTCATTAACAAAGTCATCCAAGTGGTGAACATGATCAGTAGATTTTTCAATGAATTGCTTATCATCTTGATCAAAATCTTTGGATTCATCAATGGTATCATTAGTCGGTTCATCATTAACACTAAAATAATGTTTCTTTGCAATGGAAGTTTGTCTAGAATTGTTGGTACGCTTAAACCTAAGCGGGCTTCCATCATCGAATTCCTATGTTAAATTTGGCAGAATAGACGTAAAAGTTAGTAGTATATGGTATGAATGAAACATTGTTGAAGATGTTTAAAATGAAAATTAATATGAAACATAAATATTCATATGCTTACATACCAAGTTTTGTTCCTTTGGACCATGATCTGTAATTATTTTGTTATTGTCTACAGGTAATACGTCCTCATCATCCGAGGAAACAATATCAACAACATTTGTGTTGCCAACAGCAGCATCATGGTTTGTAAATCTCTTGCGTTTGTTGTTGATGGGCAAATCCTGTATGTATAGTAATAAAACATGGTTATATAACAAAAAATTCGCTTTTTCTATTTTTTTAAATATTTTAAAACACACCAAGTCATCGTCAAATAGAACGGTAACCGGTAAATGTTTTTTTGCCTTCATCGTTTGATGTGTTTGATGGTTCTTGGTTGTTGCTAACCTAAAAAGACATAAACATAAACATATTCATAAAAATTCAATAAAGAATGATACGAATTTACATAGATGTTGCAGTAATAAAAGTCGGAAAACACTTGTAAACAATACAATACAATTAGCATTCTTACATCTGATGATTTCGGATGAAACATTGCGTTTGCAAGGAAGAAGATGCAAGAAATATAGGTTCACATTCTTTGGTGATGTTGAAATTATATATACATTTTATAGACCTTGTGATTTAAGGAAATGATATGGTTTCAATTGTATTTTTAATGTACATTGAACATATCACATTTTATTTACATCTTGTTAGTAGTATTTTAGTATAATATTGCATGAATCATTTTCTGCTTGGCAATGTTGCAACTGCTCTCATCTGCTTGGCTACTGACAGAACCTTCAATTTTTCAAAACTCATATTTGAAGGAATGGTTAAAAATGTTGATAGCAAATCAAAATTTTTGATGTATCCCAGGTTCATTCAAGCTATTTTAAACATGAGAAAACATCAACTTCTTCCACACAAAACTGTTTATCCAACACCCAAACTTACCCAAAACTGTTTGACCTCTATGATGAATCATTCCAAGTAAAAACGAACATAGAAGGTTTGATATTACCCAAAACCCTAAAAATTCGAAAATCATAAACTCCTCTGCAGCAGTTTTCAAAAGTTTATACCTGACGATTAAGAGCTTAGATTGAAGATCCCCCCAGTGAAAGTGTACCTTGATATATGAAGAATCTCCAGTAAAAAATTCAGCCCGATCCAGCGATTAACGAAGGAGTTATCGCCCTTTGAAAACAGCTCTGCAGTGAGTTGCGAAAATTTAACCAGATTCGAATTTTTCTTCTTTTCTTCGACAAAACCTTGTTTAATCCCATGATCACGAGCTCCCCAATCTCTGATACCAATTGTGAAGATCGTTTATAGCTCGAGATTGGTTAGGTCTCATCTAGGGATTACAATAATAACAATGATAAACATGATACGCAGCGGATAAAAAAAACATCATTATTATTGATACAAAGTTTCTTCGTCATCATCTCTAACAACTATTTACAAATAAACAGCCCCAATACTACGTGATCTAGTGTAGTACGGTTATCTACTCTAACAGGGATTAAAGATCCTTGAGGCTTAAACAAACACTCTAACCCTAGGCGTCCATTAGAGGACTTGACGCCTAGTTACACACACACCCCTTTCCTGGTGTTACATCTTTGACACCTACATACTTATTAAATGCCCTATATCCTCTTTATATAATAGAGGATTAATGTTACAAATGATATATACTAATAAAATAAAAGATCTTCTGTATTTGTAGAGTTTTCATCTTTTGTCTTCTTAAGTCCTTCATCTTTCACATATTTTGTCTTTATCAACTCAAACATAATTCCCAACAACCTAGATTTGTAATCTAGACAAAATAGTACATTTGAAGAAAATGTTTATTAGCTGCTGTAACAAAAGTTTCACCTCCTTTAATATCTAGTCTTTTTCGTTGAAAAACATTATTGTTAGAGTTGTTGATTCCACGTCTCGTGTAGGATATTTTCATGGACTAAAGTTTTAGGGTGCGTTTGGTATGCTGTCATGAATCACAATCGGTATTGGTTTTGGTATAAGATGAGTCCCTCACCTATGATAGATTCATACCTCTCCTCTTGAACTCCTATAGAGTAAGGACAATATCCATATTTCATTCTCATATAATGTGGGCCCCTCATCTTAACCGAACACTTAGAATCATTACCACTATAATTCCCTCATTCTCATAGGGGATACCAAACGCACCCTTAGTATAATTAGTTTCGGCTAATTCTCTAAAAAAAGCACCATAATTTTCAAAAATTGCAGTTCTGCGTAGCGAACTAAAAAAAAATACTCTTGTAAACATTAATGTTGACATTTTTGTCTTTCTTTAAGTAATATGACCATTTCACCCTTTCAAATTACATAAATGGTCCCTGTGGGTTTGCGAAAATTGCATCCACCGTCCCTAGGCTAAATTACATAAATGGTCCCTGTCGTTTGGAGAAAATTGCGTCCACCGTCCCTATTTTTTTTCCATTTTTTTTTTCGAAATTCATTTTTTTTCAAATTTTTTTTCTGAAATAATTTTTTTTAGAAAACTTTTTTTCGTGACATGTGAAAAAAAAATTGTAATATTTTCTATTAAATTTTTTTTTCGATAAAAAAATTCACTTGTGACAAAAAAAATTTTTAAAAGTGAATAAAAAACAAGTGAAAACGTATAAAAACGGACTAAAACGTATAAAAACGTAACGGATCCAAAAAAACATATTAGGGACCGTGGATGCAATTTTCGCTAAACCACATGGACCATTTATGTAATTTACCCTAGGGACGGTGGATGCAATTTTCAAAAATTCAAGGGTAAAATGGTCATCACAATATATATATATATATATATATATATATATATATATATATATATATATATATATATATATATATATATATATATATATATTTATATATATATATATATATATTTATATTTTATCTTTATTACTCACATGAAGACAAAAATGTCAAAATTAGTGTTCAAAAGAGTTTTTTTTTTAGTTCGCTACGCAGAACTGCCATTTTTTATAACTATGGTGCTTTTTTATTTAATTTGCCCAATTAGTTTTTAGTGATACCAGTGAACTTCTACGATCACTACATTGGGGGTTCAGGTCCTTATTAGTTCATGATCAAGTCGAGGATATACAAATGGCATGATCCATACGATAATTTATGTGTAGTCAAGCCGATAATCATATACTATCTTCGTCTCATATTAAGTGTCCACAATGACTTTTTTTAAGTCTTTCTTCTTCAACTTTGACCTTAAATATATTTGTTTGTGTTATATAATACTTGATGAAAATTATACTAATGAAAATACATTTAAAAACTTATTCCATTTATATATCTTGCATCAATTATTATATAACACGTACAAAAATATTTAATGTCAAAGAATTAAAAAAAGTCATAGTGGACATTTAATGTGAGACAGAGGGAGTACAAGTTGTACTATGTGTGCTTGGCACGATTGGAAGGTATTGAATCACTAGTGATTCTTAAGATATAAAGATTATAATAGCACAAGGTGCAGTGAGGAGGTTCATCTCCTTATTTGGGGCCCACGGGATGCCACATCACTTTAACAAACCTCCACAACTAACCCCCCTCACTAACAACTAACCTCAACTTATTCATTTGGGGCTCATCACTTACAATTTTTTTTTATTCAAATTTCCAAATAAACTAAATTCATTCCATTAAAAAAAAATACATTACAACATATTAAAAAACATACGAAACAACGATACAGAAAAAAAAAAAAAAAAAAAAAAAAAAAAAAAAAAAAAAAAAACGATATGGAAACAAAAAAAAAAAAAAAAAAAAAAAAAAACGAAACTTAGTCCTCGTCCTCGTCGTTGAGTTAATATTTTCTCATGATTTGTTCTTGTCTCCGGCGAATGATAGCGGCTTTTTTCGATGTCGTCTGGTCGGGATCAATCATGAGAAATTTCATCTCCTCCATCTCTAAGGTCTTCACTTCCTTCTGTCTCCTTGCCTCGTACGCGGCCATTTGAACGTCGGCTTTTTGCGAATATTTTTCGGATAAGTATCCGGAAAAAGTACTCATTTGACTCCCATCGGAGCTTGCCGCGCTTGACGTATCCGTCGACTTTTTTTCTTTGGAGCTTGACTCTTTCTGGCGCCGTCTCTTTCGGGACGAGGTCATTTGTCAGGGCCGAATATATCCTCGAGACATGTAATGTCTATCGGGTCCTCGACATCCCATTTCGGGTAATTTTTCAAGACCTCCCAAACGTGAACATACATGAAACTCTTCGAACCAAAGCGTTGTTCAAAGTTCGTCTTCGCATTTTCGAGATGATCAGCCTCATTTTCACCACTTCGACGCTACAAATGTTTATAAACAACGTTGAATTTTTGACAATCACCTTTAATCCTCGTCAATTTACCCGTGATCATATTTTTGGTACGAGGGTCACGGTCAGTCTGAAGGTTGAACACCTCCAAAATTTGGTTCCAAAAGTACTCTTCGGAACGGTCATTTCCCATTTCTTTGTCTTGGGAAATTTCTATCTAAATTTCCGCAAATAACTTTTCTTCATCCTTGGACCACTTCCTATTCACACGCGTACCTACTGCTTCCACGTCATTGTCATCGTCCGCGTCCAAATCCACGGCTTTTTTTGATTTTCTTGCCATCGTTTTTATTCCTCGGGATTTGGCCGGTTCACATGCCTGTGGTACTTTGAATTGTGAACCTGATGGTTGTGATTCAAATTGTGGTTGTGGTTGAGATTGAGGAAACGTTGAAGGTTGTGACAGGTTAAAAAATTGTGGTGCCGTAAATCGTTGGGGTTGATTTGCGAATCCTTGTTGAAACGCATATTGTTGATTAAGGTAGATTTGCTCCGGGTTCATTTGCGTACCATATGGCGACGACGAGTTAGAATTTTGCGACGAGGGGGTAGACGGGTTTGACGAACCCCCGTATTATTGTGGGTTTGACGAGAGGAGGTTCGTGAAGTAGCCGCCTTCATTCGGGTTTTGAGACCTTTTTTTTTTTTTTTTTTTTTTTTTTTTGGGTTGAAATATAGAGAGTAATGTTATTTTTTTGGTTGATTTGTATGTGAGAAAAATATATGTAGTGCTTTGGTATTTATAAGGTGTTTAAAAAAAAAAAAAAAAAAAAAAAAACTTGCCGTTTGATTATAAACGGTAATATATCCGTTTTTCTTCGTCCTATTCCCAAGCAAACGTAGCCATTGTCAGATAATTTGCCTTGTCGTGCAGACGACGAAGCTTGATGTGGCAAAAAAAAAACAAGGACCTCCGGTGTGGTGGCGAGGTACCACCGTGGATGGCGAAAAGGAGTGGCGAGCTACACCTTGTGCTCTATGGACCATGCTAACAGATTTAACCAACATGAAAGCCAATAAGGTATTTCATTTCACTAGCTACGTTTATTTTCAAAAGCATTTTATTTTTTTATTTTTGAAAGGCAACTTTCATTTTTTGGATTTTTTGAATTGAAGTCGTACCCGCCACATCGGCAGGCCCTTATCCACCGCATACCCAGACTATGTTATCTGAACCGGGCCCACGCTGGCGTAGTGGGGACTTTTAACGGCTTCCGCCCGGAAACCGTACCGCCTCCACACGAGATTCCTCGCTGGAGTAACGGCCGGATGAAAACCGGGGCCGGCTCGGATTCGAAATTACACCATCTTTGCACAGATGGGTTGTGACACCTACTTTTCAAATAACCATAACATTATCAATGTATTGTAACTGATACACTTAACGTGCAGTGTCACATGAATGCTAATCGAATCATCTTTGACAACAAAGCAAAAGAACATGACACGATGTTGAACTTTAAAATCCAAAGTATTAAATATCCATAAATACGACTCTTAAACAAAAGTAAAGTATTAGCATCTAAAACAAAAGATAAACAAGCTTAGATTTTCAGTGTTCAAAACCCATAATCTGAGTCCTAAAACAGTGGCTTGCAAACCGATTCTAGGCATACCTTCTTCATCTGAAGAACATTAACAGTTGCAGTCTCATTGTCATGGAGCCATTGGGTTGTTCCGGAAATAGCATCCTCAATTTTCTTCAAGCTCTCTGGACGCAACCTCTTCTTGATATTGTAGTCATTTATTTTACTCTTCATGTCATATAAGCAATCCTCTAATGCATTGTATGCATTCACTTTCTTCTTGAATTCTTGGTCCTCAAGTTTGTACCTCTCAGCATCTTTTATCATCTTCTCAATCTCTTTCTTGGATAATCTCCCATTTTCTCTGGTAATGGTAAGTTTCTTTGTTTTACCCGTTGATAATATCTTTGATGTGACTGTGAGAATACCATCAGCATCTATTTCAAAACAATCTTCGAATTCTATGTGTCCCTTGGGAGCAAGTGGTATTCCTGAAAATGAGAACTTCCCCAACAGATGGTTTTCTGTGGATTTGGCCCTTTCACCTCGGTACACCTTAACAGATACTGATGACTGATTGTCTTTAGCTGTTAAATAGATATTTGATTTTTTTGTAGGTATCGGAGTGTTCCGAGGGATCACAACATCAAATACGTCTACTTTTAAATCTACACCAAGTGATGAAGGAGTGACATCCAATAGTACCAATTCACTGACACTCTAATCACTGTTGCCACTTAACTTTGCAGCCATAACGGCTGCCCCATAAGCTACAGCCTCATCAGGGTTCACACTCTTACATAACTCTTTGCCATCAAAAAATTCCTGCAGCATAAGTTGGACCTTTGGTATTCTAGTTGAACCACCAACAAGAATCACCTCATTCACACATGATTTTTCCACTTTAGCATCACTTAAACATGTCTCCACAGTCTCGATGCACTTATTGAACGAATCTTTGTTCAGCTCTTCGAATTTAGCTCGAGTAAATTTGATAGAAAAATCAATCCTCTCATGCAAGCCATCTAGTTCGATTGAAGTCCGGGAATTGCATGAGAGGATCCTTTTTGCTTTCTCACAAGCGCACCTCAACCTCCCCAATGCTCTTTGGTTCCCAGTTAAATCTTTATCAAATCTCCTCTTAAATTCCTGAACACAATGACTCACCATGCGGTTATCAAAATCTTGACCTCCTAAATGAGTATCACCAGCAACAGCTTTCACCTCAAAAGAAACCCCTTCTGCAATTTTCATTAGAGAGACATCAAAAGTTCCACCGCCCAGATCAAACACAAGCACATTTATACTCCCACAAATATCAAACTTATTGTCTAGACCATAAGCAATTGCGGCTGCAGTAGGTTCGTTGATTATGCGAATGACATTTAATCCAGCAATAGCACCAGCGTCCTTTGTTGCTTGACGTTGTGAGTCATTAAAGTAAGCTGGGACCGTTATCACTGCATTTTTCACAACTTTTCCGAGGTACGATTCAGCAGTTTCTTTCATCTTGCCAAGAATCATTGACGAAATTTCTTCTGCCAAAAATTGCTTTTCTTGACCCTTATAAGAGACGCCAATCTTCAATTTGTTGGCTGGCCCTTGAATGACCCTAAAAGGCCACAACTTTATGTCTGCCTGCACTATGGGATCGCTAAACTTCCTTCCAATTAACCTCTTTGCATCTGCAAATACTCAATTAATCTACTGTTTTAGGTATCAGACTAAGCAAAGATAGATTTCCGTCGACCGGACTTATAATTATATATATATCAAATGTAAAACTCATATAGTTGGGAATGTGGAGAAAAAGTAAGAAAAAATCTCAGTTAATTTTAAAAATCTATAACTTTCCATTTGGGCACCTCTATTTCTTTTAGTGTTAAGAAATTTAAGTAAAAAAGTTAGTGAGAAGCTAGAGAAACATTGCACCCACATAACACGCCAAGCAAACACAGCGGAGCTTACCACACCTGGCACTACCAAACACCAATCTTAAAAGGCACCTAACTAACACAGCACCTCGATATATTCCACAATAACCCTCGATTAAAACTAATATAGATCTCGTAGAACCCTTTGATCGGGATCTACCAGAAAGGATTTACTTAAAACCAAACAACACCTGTAAAATCCTACATATTTTGTTTAAATTCTATAACCTTGGTTTCTATTTGCTAATAGATAAAATAAAATAAAATAATTAAAAAAACAAAAACAAAAAAAAAACAAAAAAAAAACAAAAAAAAAAAAAAACAAAACAAAACAAAAAACGTAACCATTTTTAGCAGCCCAGCTGATACTAGATATGCTATCTAGGTGTGCTTATATGCACAAACGTAACTTTTGGAAATGGCATCAGGTCCAAGTCCATTCAAGTACACCATAAAAGGTTCATCAAGACCATCCCAACATTATGTTTGTTGTAATCATGCTTTATTTTTTTCACTTAGTTCAGGAGTGTGCATGTTTCATTAGTTATAGTTTCTTGAAAGTTCAAAAGGTTGTGTTCCTTTTCAAGTTGGTTCAAGCTTAATCAACTTATCAAAGATGTCAATCTTAGAGATTCATGTCTACAAAAAACAATTTGACTAAACTAGTTCATATTTTCAAGTTTCAACTTTAGCGTTTCATGTTCAAGAGCAAGCACATTCAACCTTGAGCCAAAAATCTTTCATGGGTTCAAAACTAATCTCCATAAGATTCCAAGGTTTTTCATTTCTTTTTTATAAACAATTATTTTAATATGTGTTTGCCAAACATAGACAAATCAACTTCTGCCCCAAAAAACCTATCTTTAATTTCTTTGCTTAAGTTTAAATCTGGATCAATAAAATTCATCTTTTGTCCAAACAAACTTGTATTAAGCAACTCCACTATATAATCATAAAAGCTGTTTCAAAAAGACTCGATATAAGAGATTTTTCTCTCCAGAAATTTACCTTGTGACACTTCATGACTTCAAACAACACATCTACTTATTCCAGGGATGTTTGGGAGTACATAGTTTTTGTTGTGCCTTATGTAAAAGTTACACATTTCATTATAAAAACAAGCAAATAAGCTACAAACACTTTGGCAATCCAAACACTCCAGAAAAATGCATTTCTCGTGGGAAAAAATAAATAAATAAATAAGATAATAATCATTTAAGATGTGCAATCCAATACGAGTTGTACACACCAATAACGTATTAATGCACAACTAATAACTTATTCGTCATGTACATTTTGGTGTACTGATAAGTTTTTAGTGTTGTATAAATCAATTGTCCATTTAATAAAGCTAAGATTTATGACGATATAGTAAGCTACAAATAAATAAAGTTATCTAAACAACCCCATTTTAACAACTTATCTACTTAGAGGGTGCTTGGAATTTGCTTATTTTATCTGCTTGTGCTTATAAATAAGTAAACGAACGAGGGTTTTCCCTGTTCAGGACTTCAGGTTATCCGGGAGGTCGATCTTTTTTAACTTAGATGTACGACGGACTCACGGCCGGTTAATCCCGGACCGTTACCAACTGCTTATAGATAGGTAATTCTAGGAAATAGTCTTTGGATTTGCTGAAATTGTAAAAGATGCAATAATACTTGAAAAAACAACTTGTCACAAAACTTCAATCTAATCCATCTATACAAGATTCTAGTTAAATATGATGTTAATAAACTAACTTAATGTCATCTAAAACAAGCACATTGAAATAACTTAATAAACAGTTTTACATTATAATAAGCATAAAATCAAAAGCATAAAAAAACAGCTAATTCTTATGGATAAGCAATTAAGCAGAAAAAAAAAAGCAATCCGAAACACCCCCTACTTATTGCTTTTTATTACTACTTGTTTTTCAAGAAAATAAAAACTTTTAAAATTCTGACCAAAATCTAAACCCAAAAAGGGGATCCATGCATGTCCAAATAAAATAAGTAGACTAACCAAAAATGGTGTTAAGAGGGTTCATTGCAACTTGGTTCTTGGCACCATCACCAACCAGCCGTTCATCATCAGCAAAAGCAACATATGAAGGTGTTGTTCTATTGCCTTGATCATTTGGAACTATTTCCACTCGATCATGTTTCCAAACACCCACACATGAATATGTTGTTCCTAGATCAATGCCGATTGCCGGCGTGTCGTTTCCATTTCCCTCCATTGTTACAAGTCAGTTTTTCAAACTAGAGTGAGTTTGGTTTTGTGTTTGTACTTTTTACTTTGAGTCTTTGACCTTCTGTTTTCACTTTCCACTTAAATGAGGAAGGGTTGTCTTGTCACATCAGGGTTGGTCAAATCGTACGTGATGCATATCGTACAAATTGATTATGCGCAATGATTGTCCAAATAACTTGCCCCATGGTGAAATTGTAAATTTTTGAATAAGTGATGTATAAATCAATAAATCATCATCAAATATTTTTTAAAGGTAAATTGAAAAACTCACTAAATACAAATACAAAATGATTCACCTACTTGTTACAATTAAGATTCAAACTTGTACGGAGTAATTATTTAGTTGAAATCGTCTCTCACTTTTAGTTAATTAAAAAGTAAGATCACATGTTATTACAACGAGCTGTGCTGCGAACCGCCGCGTTGCGGCGGGGCAGCGAGTCCTTCTTTGTATTTACAGTCGCATTCAGAAGTTGCAAAATCACACTGGTTACATAACAAAAACTTGGTACATCATGTTGCAGCAAATACCAATCTACATAACCAAAACTTGATACATGTTGTTCTTTTACAGTTAAATCAATAGTTCCAGTTACATCACATTCACGATAGAATTGACGGTTGGAATGGGGATAAAGGGCTGATTATCTAGCTGCATCGTGGAACCAAGTTTTGCAAAAACTCCAGTTTTCTTTTTCTTTTTTTTTAAATTTTCTCCTTTCTCACCTACTATATCCTCAAATCAGAACCACACTTCACCAGATTTAATGAAATGTTTTCCCGCCTGCACACAGAGTATGTGTCCGTTAAACACCAGAATAGCAACAGAAAAAATACATACATTCAAATCATTTGATCAGTTTATAAATTTAAATGAATATCAATATAACTGCTGCATATGTAACATAATTATCGAAAAGATTGAGATGTATAGCAAAGATCACAACCGAGCATAGTAGCTGAATAACAAAGGAAGAAAACCTATCAATAACAGATAATGACTAACTGTTGATGGTATTAGCAACGAAACCACGACTATTTCCCACCCCAAGCTGGGCTGTACGCTGCACGTTATAGTTAGAAGATGCAGTGGCGGGAGCCCAAAATTCAGCTGCGAAAGTAATTCCAAAAGATAAAACACATGTGAGAAAACGAACCAAAAAAAAAAAAAAAAAAAAAAAAAAAATTACTAAATGAAAATTAAACAAATACCAGTTATAATCCAGAACTTTTCCAGCCAGCTGTGTCCCAAATTTGGAGTTTGGTCTACTTACAACACAGTCCTTTAGCATCTAATTAGAACAGGTATAAACGAATGGAAATATCATTAGATAATCAATGTGAAATACTTAAGTTTGCAGTAACTAATAAGGTTAGCAGCTCCCATGCACTAATTCATTGCAATAATGATAGATAAGATATATTGTTAGCATTTGTTTGTTTATTTCTGGCCACTTTTAAGATTTTCAGTTCAATAATGTTTAATGCTTTGAAAAAGGCAATGTAGAATAAATTAGTTTATAGTATGTGGCTGGAAAGTTTGGATACCTGTCAAGAATCTGCCATTTGAAAAAAAATCTGTGAGCATAAGTACGAAACCTGCAAAACAGTAATGTGCAATTATGGGTGAGTAGATGTCGGCAGTGTGCATTATAGATATGGGCATTTTGTTTTTTTTGGTTTTAGAAGAGAATCTTGTCACTGTCTGTCTTGGATTTGGTTTTCCTATTTAAGATAGCTGAAATGGGCATTTGTTTTCATAACTCATTTGATAAGTGTGTAGGAAAACAAAGAAAAGAAAATGTCTAGGCATCCTAAGTGTGATCAGCTGAGAGTTGAGGCGAATTCCAATAGTTGGTCTGACATATTAGTTTTGTATTGTCGTCAAGCTAGTATCGAGGATGTTCATATGTCACAGCAACTGAGTGTGATTTGTGACAGGTTGGCTAGTGTTAACCGTGACAGGCTTTCTTTTATTCAAGAGCTTGAAGGTGTTGGAAATAGTCATGCTCAGAAAACAGCAGAGTATCTAAGATCAGTGATAGCAAAAGATGAACAGAAAGTCATGCAGATGCGCTTGATAGCAGCTGAATTTGGGTTAAACGCACGTAACAATGATTGTTTTATTATGAAACTTCAAGGTGCAATGCGTTTCTAATTGTGTGGATGCAATTGGAGGATGTTTTATGGTTAATGGTAGTCGATTGTAAGATATGTTTTTCAATAAAGGCTAGGTTGTATGTGAAGCAAATTTATGTTGATTGTAAGATATTTCACTAAATAAAATTAAGAATTTAAGTCAAGTTATAACAATTTGTATATATAACATATTATGAAAAGGAAGTGAATGTGTAGTACCAGATGGTGCAGATGCGACATATCTTTGATCAGCAGGTACAGTTGACCATGTGGCTATATGTTCTGGTCTTAGTAAGGTTCAGATATGTACATATGTAATCAGCATTAAGTGCAAGCTGTGGCTGCAACTTAAAGTGCGGTTGGCCTGCCAACGAACATGCAGCTGGGAAAATGGAGATGTACAAACTTATCATCATTGCCTGAAGAATGTAGCTGCAAACGGTTGAGATACAGGATTATAGTTAGTAGATGTAGTAGGAGCAGGGTCAGTTTGAATCATGAAAAGAGCAACAAACATTAGTTACAGTTAAAAGTCTCATAGACCAAGAAAACATAATTAATACGACCTGTGTGTTGGCAGTTAGCATGAGCTTTGCGTGTTCTGAGTGGCTGGCTAGTATTCGTTACAGGATTTGTAACTGTTTTACAAATGGCAGCAGTAGTAGATAACTGTGCAAAATCCGCTGGTATAAAAAAAAAGGAAAATAAGTTAAGCGCAATAGCAGTAATGGTTAGAATGTTTAAGGAGATTACCTATGCGAACAGCAATCGCATCTTAAATTTACCATAGTGATATAAGTAACACTTATCTTTTGGTCGTAGGCAATAAAATATACCGAGAATGTGAGTATCGATTCTTTGACAGGACAAAAATGGTAACAAAATATCAATGATGGATGCAGACACCATGCAAATGCGGCAGCAGCTATGTTTGGTGTCGGTACATCCATCACTGATATTCTGTATATTTTTGCTTTTCAGCTTCTTTCTATGAGGATGTAGGTTGAATAGAAGTAAAAAAGGAATGCAGGTAGCTGGTTTGAGAATCTGTACAGGCTGTTTTGTCGTTTCGAGTGTCTTTGCATAAGTGGGTGTACAATAAGCGTCTATGCTGAAATGAATAGACAGTTTTTACTATAGGAGCATATAATTAGTAAATATACATTAGATCATGAAATGGTACAAATGCAATATACCTTGGATCAGCAAGCGTAGTTGAGCGACAGGCTATATGTTCTGCTCTTAGTAAGGCTCAGATATGTACATATATAATCAGCATTAAATGCATGCTGTGGCTGCAACTAAAAGTGTGGTTGCCCTGCCAACGAACATGCAGCTGGGAAAATGGAGGCGTACAAAGTTATCATCATTGCCTATAGAATGCGGATGTAAACCATTGAGAAAAAGGGATTTTAGAAAGTCAGAAAAAAAGAAGAACGTAAAATAGATGAATGCAATAATGGGAATGGGTATGCGAACCTGAAGAACAGGAATCATCAAGTTCATTGGGTGACAATATTCTCTTATATATAATGTGGCGTCGAGTTTTGCTACAGTTTTTGTAGCAGTGTTGGGCTCGCATTTGGGTTGCAGGCTCTTTCTTTTTGCCTTTTGTCTGTTCTATCTCTTCTTTTAGCCTTTGCCAGACCGCTAATCATGTGGCATACAGCTCATTTTTTTCATTCAAAAGTTTAGTTAAATTTTCTAAATCCCCTTACAGTTCCATTTGTTGTTTCACCTTCCTTTGTGCAACTGCTTGCACCAAGCGAGCTGCTAGGTTGTTGAAAGAACAAAAGGAACTGTATGGGAATTTAGAATGAGTAACTATGTTTAAGCTCAGAATTTAACCATAAGAAACAAAGGGCATCTATTAGTTCTTTTTTTTTGGTGATAGTAAAAGTCGATATCATGTGAAAAGATGGTGATCAGCAGTATGGGTCAATTATCGAAGAAAGATGGGAAACAAAAGAGGATAGTGTATAGAAGTAATTTGTGCCAAAGTATATGGCACACTATCCTCTCCGGTTTCCCACCTTTCTTCAAGAATTGTAAACATATGACATGTATTGTTACTATCAGCAAAAAAAAAAAAGTACCAAATAGTCTTTGTTTCTTAGGTTTTTTTTTTTATTTTGGACAAAGTTATCATCATCGCCTAAACACTGTGGCTGCATACCATTCAGAAAAAGGCATTTTAGAAAGGCACAAAAAGCAATAACCTGTATTGAGGAAAAATTAGTGTTCGAAGCAAGAGATAGGAGGAAACATTTTCTTTACCTGGTAAAGGACGGATACAAAAGGTTTATGTTATGTGCCAGTAAAAGGTAACATTTTTTTTTTGCATAGGCAGACGTGTAGTGACAGAACTGGTTCTGGCCAAGAATATGTTTTGATGAGGCGAAAAGTGTACCGCTTTTAAGGGGTCATTTAAGCCCGAAATCGTATTTATTTGATCAAATATTGCCCTAAATCGTTCCTTTTGTCATTTTAGGTACTTTTGAGGAGAAATCTGGAAAAGGAGGCATTTTGGACGTTTTTGGAGCATAAAAGTGAAGAAAACGGCAAAGTCTCAAAATTGTGCTGAAAGTCACCTTTGACGGCGTCAACATTAACTCCAGACGGCGTCATGCTTTGGCAAGAAAAGTTGGATGTGAAATTTACTCATGACGGGCCAGTGAGTTTGCATGAGAATTCTGACGGCGTCACGCTTTAACTAAATCAAGGGCGTCACGGCTTAAATCATAAGGGGACGGCGTCACGTTCAGGATCCGACGGCGTCAAGCCTTGATAAGCCAGAATGGATTTTTGAAGAGCTAAAGAGGGACGGCGTCAAGATGGTCACCCGGGAACCCTAAAAGCGGCGAGGTGACGGCGTCACAATGCATAAGGTGACGCCGTCAGATGTCAAAGTCTATATATAGTTTTCTAATTTTTTGTCATTAAGGAGAGCTTAGTGTGTGGAATTTTGGGATAAAACCCTAAGACGATTTTAGCTACTTTTTCAGGGCTTCTTGCCTTGAGATCTTCCATGTTTCATTGAAAGATAAGTTATCAATTAATCATTCAATATGTCTATGTGTTGTTTGATTCTATCTTATGCTTGTCTTTTGTTTAACATGTTAGGCTAATTTTATCTTGTGTTTGCTTAGATCTAATGAAACCTAGCTATTGATTATTGGTTGTTAGTGTGTTGTTAGTTGTATTGGATGATTGTTTATCTATGTTAGGCTTAAGAAAACTGGCTAACTTCCTATTCGGTAACTTGCTTGAACGTCTTAAGAAACATGAACCAAACGCGTACTAAAGGTTTTTATGGTTGTATTTAATGCACAAGCGAATTCTAGTGATCCCATGTTAGGAGCTTCCTAGCCGGCTCGACATAGGAGTGAAGTAGGAGCTTGTAGAGTTTGGGGAAGTAAGTACGCCACCCCACGAATGGTATTAAGGAATACACCCGTCATCCACGCGACTAATACACACTAATTAACCGGTAAAAGATAGTTAGGGAGTAAGGAAATCTAAGTAAACACATTTCTCCACACATAAGTTTCTCACCACTTTTCATTTTTGTTATTTTATTTTATTTGCATTTGTAGTAATTTGGGTTAGTTGACTAGCAACTAATTCCGCCCACTCCTTCAAAACCCGAGATTTTACTTGCTTTCATAAAAATATAAAAACATAAAAAGAATCTTCCTCAACCCTTAGACCTATTAGAGTAGCTTTTCATACCTAACGAACACTATTCCCTGTGGAGAACGATCAATCCCCCGTACTTACCACTACACTATACTACATCGGTCAGGTACACTGCCTGGTGGGGTTGTAAGCCTCTTGAGATCCCTCGAGAGGTAAAACCTGTTGTAAGGTTGCAAAACCCACGCATCAAGTTTTTGGCGCCGCAGCCCGGGGAGTAGTTATTGCTTAGGTTGAAATTTTATTTTTATTAGGTCTACTCACAAGATTCCTATCAAGTGAGATTTTTTCTTTTTATTTTGTAGCTTTCTCGTAGTCTATCTTTTCTTTGTGATTTTGTTTGTAATTTGCTTCAAATGGACTTTTCACTTAAATTTCTAAGATTGCAAAATATGGTTGAGTGGCTAGAACACCAAGAAGTTCAAAATATCTCATTTAGAGACACTTATGAATCATATGAGCCTTCACCTAGGATAGATTCTTATGAACAACCTCCATGTTTAGGATCTTGTTTTAGTGAGGCTAATAGGAAAAGCGACCTAGTTTGCCAAGGAATTGTGGATAGAGCCGTATCAATAAATCATAAGTTGGATGAAGCACTAGGTTTGTTATTATCACTACCTAAGAAAACAATTGACGAGGATATAGGTGATCTTGACACGTGGAATAATGAGGTAAACACCATAAGCCCACAAAATACTCAACCATCATTTGAGGCACCCACACCGCCCGTGACTTACCCGGAAGAAGTAGAAGAGACTTTAGGAATCCCGATGGAGGTAGAACCCTTGGACCAAGCACAACTAGAGGATATAGGTTTGCACACTTTTAGTGATGACCTTACTCATAGTTCTAGGGAATTTCCTAGTGTTGATGAATTGGAACCTCAACCTTTACACAACTTTTCATCCTTAGATGTGAATTTAGGAATTGAAAAAGGTCCCGATCCACCCATCAAACCATGTAGTCCGGGTAATGTTAAGATTAAGGTAGTAGACTCTAAGCCTTGTAGAGAGGAAGCTAATATAGGAGTGAACCATGACCTTACATGCTTACATCACCCATTCATGATTGATCACAAGAAACATTATGGGTTTAAACCGGGTCTATTGGGTCAAGATGGATTCCCAATTAGGAGTCTCTCGAAGTTGTTAGAAAATGATCCCTTTTTAGGAGAAAACTTTAATTCACCCATTGACCAAAGTGAACTAGGTAAGGTTATGATGAAAGGAGCACACCTCTTTGAGCATATAATTCATCCACCACTCTTTCCTCACGTGGCATACTCCTACCGAGCTGGTGTGTATCGCTACTATCACCCGCACTTAATCCTAAGTGTAGGGAAAACCTCTCCTTTATCCATTAAATAAGGGTAAAGTCAGGCTCATGACTCGAACAAAAACAAGCGCTTCTTGGGAGGCAACCCAAGCGTTATTTGTTTTATTTGCTTTGTGTGTTTATTTATTTGTTTGTTTGTTTTTATTTGTTTCCGTATGTGTGTTTAATTTTTATTCTTATTGATTCATGTTCAAAAGTAATTTGTGAAAATGCTTTATTTTGTTTTTAACTTCGTCTTAACTACATATAAAGGTATTTTGCAAAAGATAAGTGTAAGGGAAAGTCAAATCGGTTTATTAGAACAAATGAACATGAATCATAATAATATTAAATTAACATACATATTAGTGTGTGTTTGAGTCAAATGCTTGTATCGAGTCATAATGATGTTTTGCAGGAATTCCAGGAAGTAAGGTAAAGGTTTTTCCAGAAATTTTCCGGAAACTTAAAATGAAAATTTTTGTCAGGTCATTTCTGACGGCGTCAGGGTTTATAACCTGACGGCGTCAGATTTAATTTCCAGAAATTTTTGAAAGTTTTGTTTTTAAAAAGTTTTTATTAAATCTCCAACTTATAATCTCCAGGAATCTGCAAAATTATCATTCCACAAGCATTATATCCTTATATATAGATTTTTTTTTTCCGCCGATGTTATGCAGGTTTTCGTGTTTGTTTTCTCAGGTTTAACAGGTTATTTTGGACAAGGAGATGTTTTTGGATCAAGCTTGTGGCGATGCATTAGTCATGGAGCTTCTACATTACTCTGGAGGAAGATTTAACCGTGTAATTTCATTATCCACCGAGCGAATAAGGGGAGTATTTGATTTCATTCTTTTACCTTATTTACTTTTACATCTTGTTATTTGAACATTGGGGACAATATTCATCTTAAGTGTAAGGGGAGGGTAAAAGTACGATTTTTGAGAATACAATTGCGCTTGATTTTTGTTTGTTTAATAGTAGATGTGTAATAAAACTGAGATAAATACCTGTTAGGGTAATTTTAGTGCCAAATTTAAAATTTTTTACAACATATAGGAGTGAAACTTTAGTTCTAATAAGCGTCTCATGGATAGGAGTTATATGACTAGCACAAAAACCGTACCACTAAAAAATTTTCCACCCCAAATATGTGAGGTTCGCCCCTAGAATTGGTAGGAAAAGCATTTATGCTATGATGTGTGTACCGGTAGCACTTAGATTCTAGAACTTGCGTTAGGACCATTCCGAGGCCACAAGTGAGACTACATTCGTGTAGTTAGATTTACTACATGATAAGAGGCATTAGGATTAACCCATTGTTTTACACCTGTGTTTTTGTTATAATTACTTTGGCTACATTGGTCAAGTAATTCTCCCACACCCTTTGCGTTGTACTCATTTTTAGTACACGATACCCCTAGTACACCCCTCAGAGCCTATCTTTTCGTTTCGACCTTTAAGCATTTTACTTAAAGGAAGAATTTGTTACACCCCACTTAAATGTACACCCAAATCGCCTTAGCCTACCTTGTATGCACTCATCTTTAGTGCATTATTGTGACAACATTTGTTTAAACCCAAGTTAATTATCTAATTGATTACATGGTTGCTAAGTCGAGTCATATCCTTGTACATATTGTTTTGGGACGATTGGGACTCATGGGTAAAGTACTAGTGTAATGGAGTAATGGGGAAGAACATCATTTATTACCCCCATATGTGCTAAATGTTTTAAAAGTACTCCAAGTTTTTCAATTATCTTAATTCGAGTCATTAGAATAGTTATTTGTAAAGTTATGTAAAAGTTCAAGTGTAAGGGGGATGCAATGCCCCTATGATGTATTATTTTGGATGGTAGGGTAAAAGTGTATGCAAAAAAAAAAAAAAAAAAAAAAAAAAAAAAAAAAAAAAAAAAATCAAAAAAATAAAGAAAAATAAAAAAAAAAAAAAAAAAAAAAAAAAAAAAAAAAAAAAAAAAAAAAAAAGAGAAAAAGAAAAATAGAAAAAAACATACGGACTACCATCCCGTTTTATTTTATGTTTATTTTATGTTTATGTTATTTTGTTTCTAGCTTAAGATCGAGTCTAGTCTTGGCTTAGCAACGTTGTATAGTACATGTAATTGATCAAGATCTTTAACTCGCCACCAGTAAAATATCCTTTATCCAACAAAACCGTGTTTTCCTTTTCCCTACACCTAACGTTATAACCCATTTAAAAGCCCTCTTTGATAGTTTATCTTAGGTGCTTACGCCTAGTGGAGGAGGTTTTCGATCCTTTCCCAAGCCTATGGTAATCTAGTTGCTATGACAGGTAGTGAGAGATATTATTCGTTTTCATTTATGAGATTTATTTTGATGACACTTGAGAGATGTGAGTATCTAAACACTACTTGTGAGGTGCTAGTATATAATCTCCGTGCTTATTATGATTGAAGTGGAACGATTATTTGTTGTAATTACTTTTATGTTTGCATTAAATGACCCCTAACTTGTATTTTGATTAGAATAAAAGCGCATTTGCTTGAGGACAAGCAAATCTCAAGTGTAAGGGTATTTGATGAGGCGAAAAGTGTACCGCTTTTAAGGGGTCATTTAAGCCCGAAATCGTATTTATTTGATCAAATATTGCCCTAAATCGTTCCTTTTGTCATTTTAGGTACTTTTGAGGAGAAATCTGGAAAAGGAGGCATTTTGGACGTTTTTGGAGCATAAAAGTGAAGAAAACGGCAAAGTCTCAAAATTGTGCTGAAAGTCACCTTTGACGGCGTCAACATTAACTCCAGACGGCGTCATGCTTTGGCAAGAAAAGTTGGATGTGAAATTTACTCATGACGGGCCAGTGAGTTTGCATGAGAATTCTGACGGCGTCACGCTTTAACTAAATCAAGGGCGTCACGGCTTAAATCATAAGGGGACGGCGTCACGTTCAGGATCCGACGGCGTCAAGCCTTGATAAGCCAGAATGGATTTTTGAAGAGCTAAAGAGGGACGGCGTCAAGATGGTCACCCGGGAACCCTAAAAGCGGCGAGGTGACGGCGTCACAATGCATAAGGTGACGCCGTCAGATGTCAAAGTCTATATATAGTTTTCTAATTTTTTGTCATTAAGGAGAGCTTAGTGTGTGGAATTTTGGGATAAAACCCTAAGACGATTTTAGCTACTTTTTCAGGGCTTCTTGCCTTGAGATCTTCCATGTTTCATTGAAAGATAAGTTATCAATTAATCATTCAATATGTCTATGTGTTGTTTGATTCTATCTTATGCTTGTCTTTTGTTTAACATGTTAGGCTAATTTTATCTTGTGTTTGCTTAGATCTAATGAAACCTAGCTATTGATTATTGGTTGTTAGTGTATTGTTAGTTGTATTGGATGATTGTTTATCTATGTTAGGCTTAAGAAAACTGGCTAACTTCCTATTCGGTAACTTGCTTGAACGTCTTAAGAAACATGAACCAAACGCGTACTAAAGGTTTTTATGGTTGTATTTAATGCACAAGCGAATTCTAGTGATCCCATGTTAGGAGCTTCCTAGCCGGCTCGACATAGGAGTGAAGTAGGAGCTTGTAGAGTTTGGGGAAGTAAGTACGCCACCCACGAATGGTATTAAGGAATACACCCGTCATCCACGCGACTAATACACACTAATTAACCGGTAAAAGATAGTTAGGGAGTAAGGAAATCTAAGTAAACACATTTCTCCACACATAAGTTTCTCACCACTTTTCATTTTTGTTATTTTATTTTATTTGCATTTGTAGTAATTTGGGTTAGTTGACTAGCAACTAATTCCGCCCACTCCTTCAAAACCCGAGATTTTACTTGCTTTCATAAAAATATAAAAACATAAAAAGAATCTTCCTCAACCCTTAGACCTATTAGAGTAGCTTTTCATACCTAACGAACACTATTCCCTGTGGAGAACGATCAATCCCCCGTACTTACCACTACACTATACTACATCGGTCAGGTACACTGCCTGGTGGGGTTGTAAGCCTCTTGAGATCCCTCGAGAGGTAAAACCTGTTGTAAGGTTGCAAAACCCACGCATCATGTTTCAAGTCTGAAAGAAAGATGGGAAACGGAAGAGAATGCTGCGAAGATGCAATTTGGATCAAACTACTTATCACACCATTCTCTTCCGCTTCTCATCCTTCTTTCCAAATTGAAGTATATTTTTGACCAGAAGCATTTATGTCACTACAGTTATGAGTATGCAAAAAAGAACAATGTATGGTTGCTGCGCAAGGTGAATTGTTAATATCTGCAAATAGAAAAAGACGGCATATTAATAGGTGGTAGTATCCCTGAAGCAAAAATTGATGGTAAACCATAATGAAAATTAACTGTTGTTGTTTTCTTAACTTAATAAAGGATATTAGCAATCAATTGATGGATAGTAAATGGTTACCGTCAGATTAATCAAGCCAACATACCTCAGATCAGGGGTCGCAGTTGACTGAGGAGGATCTAGACATTTTGACAGGCTCATATATGAACGTTTGTGATCAGCATGAATTGTACATTGTGGCTGCAACTGATATCATGGTTGCCCTGCCAACGAATGCATAGGTGGAAAAATGGGCATGTGCAAACCTATCATCATCGCCTAAATACTGTGGCTGCAAACCATCGACAAAAAGGAATTTTAGAAAGACAGAAAAAGGAATAGCTTCTATCGAAGAAAAATTACTGGTTGAAGCAAGACATAGGAGGGAACGTACAGTGTTGGAGACAGTGTTGGGATGCGGGTTTGGTTTTTACCCGTTACTTGTGTTTTGTTTTTTTTTGTACTCTGTGCGAGCTATGCATTCGTCTGATCAAAATTGATGGGTAATAATATGGACGAATTTTAGAAGATCAGTTAGAAGCAAAATAGCATAGTGCAAAGAAGTAATCTGCACCAAATCATTTCTAAGACTATACTATTTTGGTTCGTATTGATCTTTTATAATTGTACTCAATTATTAGTCACCGTTTTTTGTTATATATAACATGTATTAAATAGATGCAAACTTTTTTTTTGGCACATATCTTTGTTATTAATTCTTCTAGTAAAAAGTATATATATATATATATATATATATATATATATATATATATATATATATATATATATATATATATAGTGTTAGTGTAAACATTTTAATAGAATAATGAATAACAAAGATATGCACCCAAAAAAAAGTGTGTATGTATTTATGTATTTTACATGTTATATATATAGTAACCTGAAGAACAGGAAAAACTGGTCAAAATCTGTACATGAATACAGTGAATATAAAAACAGGTTGTGAAATATAAGTTGCCCTTAACTTCTGGTCGTCGCCATATGCAAGAACAGAAACCTGAAGAATAAAAAAATATAAATAAATTATGCATACGAAGACAATCACTACGCAAAGATTTAAAAAGTATGAATGTTGAGTGTAAATACCATGTAAATATAGTGGTAGGTGAAAGGAGGCAATCATATGCAGTGAGACAGTTCCGTGTAAGAAAAATGTTCAGTACAAAAAACAACAACAAAGTATCAACGATGGATGTATACACCATATGAAACTGGGTATAGCTGCCTATGTCCAGTAACCGAGACTGGTTGCCATACATCCATCGCTGATATTCTGTCTGTTTTTTTTACAATCTTTAGTTTTACATTATCTGAGTTCGACCTGTAGATAAATTCAGAAATCGATAGGATTGGATTGATATTAAAAACTGATTGCAAGAAATAAATATACCTGGCACAGGTGCAAATCTAAGAGATTGGGTTACCAAAAGCTACATATTAACTTCTTTAAGCAGAGTAACAGGTTCATGACAGCCTATGACAACCAATAAGTAACAAAGTTAAACATTTTAGCTGAGTTCTGCGAAGAAGGTATCAGTTTAATATAATTGGGTTGATATTAATAAGCGATTGCAAGAAGTAAACATACCTGGTACGGTTGCAAATCTAAAAGTTTGACCTGCCAAGGGGCAGAACTCATCAGAGGCTATTGTGCAAACAGGTACGTGCGATCATCATCTGATATGAAAATCACAACATTTGTACAGTAGGCATAAAGAGTTCGCAACCAATAAGCGACAAACTGAAACATTTTAGCTCAGATCTGTGAAGAAGTTATGAATTTCATATCATTGGACTGATATTAATAAGCGATCAGAAGAAATAAATATACCTGGCACGGCTGCAAATCTGAAAGTTTGCCCTGCCAAGTGCCAGGGATTCATTTCTTAAATCAGGGTCACAGACTCATCACAGCCTATTGTGCAAACATCCATGCATGGTAATTATCTCATATGAAAATGACAACATTTCTACAGCAGGTGTCAAAAGTTTACAACCAATAAGTGAAAACCTCAAACAATTTAGCTCAGATCTGTGAAGAAATTATGAGTTTTACATCATCAGAAATAAATACACGTGGCACGGCTGCAAATTTGAAAGTTTGCCCTGCCAAGTGCCAGAGATTCACTTCTTAAATCAGACTCACAGACTCATCACAGCCAATTGCGCAGGCATTCATGGATGTTAATTATTTGATATGAAAATGACAATATTTCAACAGCAGGCAACAAAAGTTCATAAAGAACATGTGCACAACTACCAAGAAAATCACAGGGAAGAGACATGTATAAATCTTCAGCGAATTCTATCATTTGTTAGCGATTGGAAAAAGGCTAAAAAAATCGAGGCCAACACTGGTACAACAACTGTAACCAAAGTCCACAGTCCATTATATATAGGAGAGTGCAAGAGCAAAGTAAGTGGTCATCACATTCTCCACTGCATTCTCTCATTTGGTAGCAACACCAGCCACTCTAAATCGAGGGCAGTTGCAAAACGGAACCGGTTAGATAGGCAGTAGTCATACCATGATATTTAAGAAGTCTATGGCTGAAACCTTTGCAAGGAACACCAAACACACAGCATGGCTGCAACCGCAATCTCAGTTACCTTGCCAAGCAACATGTGTTCAGAGAATGTAAGGTGACAAAATTATCCCAGCTGCTGCACAGAGACAGCTGAAAAGAGGTGGTGGCTGCAAAATAAGACCAGTTGCTTAGCTATTGTTTAGACCATGCCGCCCGGTAATTGCCTTGCCACCACCTGATTATATAATAGCCGAAGTAAGCTGCTGATTGCCTTGCCACCAGCTAATTACATAATAGCCAAAGCAAGGTGAACATGTATACGTAACAGGTCCAGGCACATAATTAGCATTGATACTATGGCATTCAAGAATTGTGCCGCGGATACCTTTGCAAGGCAACTGTAACAGCAACACAGAAGAAAAAGGCAAGTAAGTCAACTGAAGCGCGCGGAAAAAATCTGAGACGTCGGTTACACCACCTGATATGCCACTCATATCTGCCATTTCAGGGAATAACAGGTATAGGTAACATATCAAGTGAGCTAACAAACGAATCACAAACATGGAGATAATCTTTTTTAGCCACAGAAAACAGCAAAAAGGCAGCTACATAGACCGTAAAGAAACAAAATACCGGTAGACTACGACAAAAGCAACAGCCACATAACTAAAAGATGAACATAACCAACAGACATGAAAAACAGCAGGTATCATAACGTTTATGCACGCAAGAAGCAAAAAAAAAAAAAAAAAAAATGGTGACTGCAACAATGCACAAATAACGCAAAAAAAAAAAAAAAAAAAAAAAAACGCCAACGAACACAAAGGAGAGCTACATAAGCAAAAGAAATGCAAATGACCATAGCCGATCCGCAAGTAGACAACACTGGCAACCAAGCACACATAACGAAACGATGAACACATAAAGTATAAAAAAAAAAAAAAAAAAAAAAAAAAAAAAAAAAAAAAAAAAAAAAAAAAACAGTAACTACCACAAAGAACAGGCAGAGAAGCAAAAGAAGCCTAAAAGACGATAACCAATCCGCAAGCGAACAATACCGCCATAACCGATCCAGAAAGCGCACATATCCAAACGGTGAACAAATAAGGTACCACATAGAAAAAACAGCAACAATCAGAAAGAACAGGCACATAAGCAAAAGAAATCTAAAAGACCATAACCGATCCGCAAGTAAAACGATGAACAAATAAGGTACTACAAAAAAAAAAAAAACAGTAACCACTACAAACAACAGCCACATAATCAAAAGAAATCTAAAAGATCATAACCGATCCGCAAGTAAACAACGACGGAAGGCTAGCGCACATAACAAACAGCGATCAAATAACCTACCACAAAAAAAAAGTAACTACCACAGAGAACAGGCACATAAGCAAAAGGAATCTAAAAGACCATAACCGATCCGCAAGTAAACACCACCGGCAGCCAATTAGGGTTTCGTTAGAAGGCAGTAGAACATGGAAGAGTAAGCGAAGTGGTAGGTACCCGGATAATTCTATCGTTTGTTAGAAGCCGCCTATGGCTAAAAGAAGCGAAGGGACAAACCAAGGGAGAAAACCGGGAGCCCATAGCCCAAAACGGAGCCCAACACTGCTACAACGACTGTAGCAAAAGTTGACGCCAAATTATATATATGGTAATGTCATCCAAAGGTGCAAACAAGTCGAGTCGAGTTGAGCGCTACTAAGCTCGAGCTAAGCTGACTACTAAAACTTGAGCTCGAAATTCGATTTTGAGCTCGTTCGAGCTTGGGATTCAAACTCGAGCTAGACTCGTCATTTAAAAGTTGAGCTCGAAACTTGACTTGAGCTCAATTATATCATTATTTCAAGCTTGAACTTGATAAAAAAAATGGCACGTCAAGCTCACTTCGAATCAATTTTTATGAAATTTAAGTAATAAAATATATATAAAAAGTGAAATTTCAATGTAATCAAATCTAGATAAGGCTCGCGAGCCTTACAAGTCGAGTATTTTGGAGCTTGAACTTGACTCGAAAGTATACTCGAGTAGCTCAAGCTTGAGCTTGACTCAGTAGATCGAGTCGATTTTGAGTACTTTACCATTCATTCTTAAATAGCTCGTGGACTGTCTCATCTCATTTGGGTGTGTATATTGGTTAGATGTTACTTTTAAGTTTGTGTTTGGTGTGTACAGGTGTGTTTCGATGTCGTGAAAACATTAAAAAATCATGGGATTCTTTTCGAAAGCTGCTTAACTATAGCGATTTTTGCTTTACCCAAAAAACTATACCGATTTTCGATATCACCATGCGCAATGCTCTTACAGATCTTATTAAACTATGTCTATTGATAAATTTCCCTATTTTAAAGAAAACAAAAGTGTTTTGTTTTGTAAAATGAGTTATACAAGGAGTTTAGACCCTCAAGTGTTGTCGCAGGCCGTTTAAGCATATGTGTTTACACAAGCTAAATTTATGTGAGTTTAAATCTCTTACTTTCGCATAAACATGAAAGGATTCTATACATCCGTATACATGTACCGGATCTGGAAATTCGTATTAAGGTATGCACTACCTAATAAAAATTCTCTCATAATTAAGGAAACAAAAAATGAAAAGTTATTTTCCTGGTTTGGGTTTTAGGGTCATGTTCGGGTTTCGGGTTTTGTATTCCAGTTCGAGTTTTTTGTTGTCTGAAAATTCCTATTGGGTTTTTCGTGTATTGTTTTATGTAAGTAAGTGAGTTGAATGTCGTTTTGTGAAAGAGTAAGCATGTAAGATCATATACAAACTAACAAAAATCCTTTAACCCTTGAAACAATAACCACTCTGATGAAGCGAAAAGTGTACCGCTTTTAAGGGGTCATTTAAGCCCTAAATCGTATTTATTTGATCAAATATTGCCTTAAATCGTTCCTTTTGTCATTTTAGGTACTTTTGAGGAGAAATCTGGAAAAGGAAGCATTTTGGACGTTTTTGGAGCATAAAAGTGAAGAAAACGACAAAGTCTCAAAAATCGGCTGAAAGTTACCTTTGACGGCGTCAGATTTTACTCCAGACGGCGTCATGCCTTGGCAAGAAAAGGTGGATGTGAAATTTACTCATGATAAGCCAGTGAAAATGGCATGTGAATTCTGACGGCGTCACGCTTTAACCTGATCAAGGGCGTCACGGCTTAATTCAAAGAGGGACGGTGTCACGTTCAAGGTCTGACGGCGTCAAGCCTTGATAAGCCAGAATGGATTTTGGAGAGCTAAAGAGGGACGGCGTCAAGAAGGTCATCCGGGAACCCTAAAAGCGGCGAGGTGACGGCGTCACACTCCATAACGTGACGCCGTCAGATACAAAAGTCTATATATAGTTTTCTAATTTTTTGTCATAAAGTGTGGAACTTAGTGTGGAATTTTTGGGAGAAAACCCTAAGACGATTTTAGCATCTTTTTCAAGGCTTTTTGCCTTGAGATCTTCCATGTTACATTGAAGATAAGTTATCAATTAATCATTCAATATGTCTATGTGTTGTTTGATTTTATCTTATTCTTGTCTTTTGATTAACATGTTAGGCTAGATTTATCTTGTGTTTGCTTAGATCTAATGAAACCTAGCTATTGATTATTGGTTATTAGTGTGTTATTAGTTGTATTGGATGATTGTTTATCTATGTTAGGCTTAAGAAAACTGGCTAACTTCCTATTCGGTAACTTGCTTGAACGTCTTAAGAAACATGAACCAAATGCGTACTAAAGGTTTTTATGGTTGTATTTAATGCACAAGCGAATTCTAGTGATCCCATGTTAGGAGCTTCCTAGCCGGCTCGACATAGGAGTGAAGTAGGAGCTTGTAGAGTTGGGGAAGTACGTACGCCACCCCACGATTGGTATTAAGGAATACACCCGTCATCCACGCAACTAATACACACTAATCAACCGGTAAAAGATAGTTAGGGAGTAAGGAAATCTAAGTAAACACATTCCTCTACATATAAGTTTCCACCAACTTTTCATTTTCTGTTATTTTATTTTATTTGCATTTGTAGTTATTTGGGTTAGTTGACTAGCAACTAATTCCGCCCACTCCTTCAAACCCGAGATTTTACTTGCTTTCATAAAAAATATAAAAACATAAAAAGAATCTTCCTCAACCCTTAGACCTAATTAGAGTAGTCTTTCATACCTAACGAACACTATTCCCTGTGGAGAACGATCAATCCCCCGTACTTACCACTACACTATACTACATCGGTCAGGTACACTGCCTGGTGGGGTTGTAAGCCTCTTGAGATCCCTCGAGAGGTAAAACCTGTTGTAAGGTTGCAAAACCACGCAATCAAGTTTTTGGCGCCGCTGCCGGGGAATAGTTATTGTTTAGGTTGAATTGTTATTTCTACTAGGTCTACTCACTAGATTCCTTTCTAGTGAGATTTTTATTTTCTTTTTCTAGATTTTCTTTAGTCTATCTATTTTCTTCGTGTCTTTGTTCGTAACCATTACCATCCGACATCATGGAAGATGGTAATATCCTTAACCCCAACAACCCACCACCACAACAACCACCACCACCTCCTAGAGCCCGTACTTTAGGAGAGTACTCCCGTCCTAGCCACCACGGCTATCGAAACACCATTGAGCTCACTCAAGGAGCCAATATCACACCCTTGCGATCCGACACCATCCGGTTGGTGCAAAGCGGATGCGCATTCCATGGACTTCGTTCTGAAGATCCTAATCAACATCTCAAGGACTTTCTCAAAATCGTTGATTCTATAGACCTTGATGTTGCCACTCGAGAGACGACCCGATTGCGTCTCTTTCAATTCTCTTTGCGGGACCAAGCTAGTCAGTGGCTAGAACGTCAACCCGCAGGATCCATCACCTCTTGGGATGATCTCACCACTCGTTTCCTTGCTCAGTTTTTCCCACCGGGAAGAACTACCAAGCTAAGGAATGATATCTTGATGTTCCAACAACGTCAAGGCGAAACTCTCTACGAGGCATGGACTCGATTCAAGGACTTACTCCAAAAAGTCCCTCACCATGGCATAGAACTTTGGCTCCAAGTCCAAATCTTCTATGACCATATCAATCTCTCCACGAGGCAAACCATTGACCAATCGGCCGGTGGCAAGCTACGTGATCTAAGTGCGGAACAATCATGGGCTCTCCTAGAGGATCTTGCTCTTTATGACAACGAAAGTTGGAGTGATCCCCGTGATTTGAATAAAACGGTCAAGGCAATATCTTTGCCTTCGAACAATTCAAGCACTTTCGACCGTAGGATCATAGAACTTGAAGACCAAGTCAAGTTTCTTATGAAATCTTACGAGGCTCCTAAACCTTCAAGCCAAGTGAACAAAATCACTTCTTCATGTGAATTATGTAGTGGTCCCCACGACACTCGTGATTGCATGGAACTCCCCGAACAAGCTTTTGTGGACTACGCATCCTCGCGTACCGACGGAGCGGGAGACAAGTGGTACACTTTCAAACCCGAGCCAAACCCCTATGGTGATTCATACAACCCCTCATGGAAAAATCACCCGAACCTTAGGTGGAAACAAAACCAAAACACACAACAAACAAATTCTTCCAACCCACCTAGTCATTCCCAATCAAGCGGTTCCAACTCGAACCGTACTTTCAACAACAATCCTTCCGGAAATGGTAGTACCGATAACTTTGAAGGATTGATGTCTCAATTTATGGCATCTCAAGAAGCTCGTTTAGCCAAGTTTGAAGCCGATTTCAAACAAAAACAAAGCGAGATGACCAATAAGATTGACACCTTGTTGAAAGCCCTCAATGACCGAGAAATGGGAGCACTCCCTAGCAACACGGTCAAGAACCCGAAACTAACCGTCAACGCTATTTCATCGGTTTCGTCCCCTAGTTCTTGTCCACAATATTATTCGGTCAATTCCATGAGCACGTGTTTCAAACAAACCCAAGTCGTTCCAAATGACCAAGAAGTTATGACATCCAAATTGGTCAACAACATAGTTGAAACACCTCCCACTCAAAACCTTGACGAAGAATTCAAGGAGCTCCACCTTGAAAGTCCGGTTGTTGATGTGTTGGATGAGAAGAAGCTCAAGTTAGGCGAAAAAGGGACCGCCTTCATTAAAAACAAACTACCTAAGAAGTTAGATGATCCGGGCTTATTTGTTCTACCTTGCAAGATCGGTAATTCGGAGGCTTATGACACATTAGCCGATCTTGGATCAAGCCTTAACCTACTTCCGTTACCTCTCTACACCTCTCTAAAACTAGGAAAACTTGAAGAAACCGAGGTGATAATAGGTTTAGCGGATGGTAGTGTTGCTTACCCGGTTGGAGTAGTTAAGGACGTGTTAGTGCACATTGGAAAACTAACCATTTTAGCCGATTTCCACGTCCTTGATATGGTTAGCGACCCTACATGCCCCTTGTTGATAGGTAGAGGATTTTTGGCGACCGCTAGTGCTATGATTGATTGTAAGGAATCCAAGATAGCGGTAGGGGAAGGAGATACTTGGTCAGTCTATGATGTTAAGAAACATGCCTATGATACTAGTGAGGAACCAACACCACATTGGCTAGAATCAAATAGGAGACCATCTAGATATGGACCTTGGATTGATAAAGACTTCATAGGACCCCAACGCCCATTTTACCTAGAAGAGGACTTTGTTAACCGAACGCATACGGTAGAGCAACTCTTGGCTAGGGACACCGAATTGGATCCATTTGAAGATTCTCTAGTTTTTAGAAAGATGATTGATTTCCTAGGAGTTTTGCCAATTAACCTAGGGATGAATAAGTGGATTTGTGAGGAAGATGATCATAAGTGGAATTGGGATAAACCACCCAAAGATGGAGATGGGTCATGGCATATTAAGATGACATTGTATGACCCGGATGGAGAGAAGTTTGAAAAGATATATCGTACTAAGCGGACCAATAGGAAACTTCACTCCAAGCTTAACCCTAAAGACGTCCTCGATGACGAGCTCACTTATATAGGGTAGAGTGACTTTGAGTCTAGCTACAAGACTCGTTAATAAAGAAAAGCGCTTCTTGGGAGGCAACCCAAGTTTTATTTGCTTTGTGTGTTTATTTATTTGTTTGTTTGATTTTATTTGTTTCCGTATGTGTGTTTAATTTTTATTATTATTGATTCATGTTCAAAAGTAAATTGTGAAAATGCTTTATTTTGTTTTTAACTTCGTCTTAACTACATGTAGGGTATTCACAATGCAAGAAACACTTGTTTGAGGCCTTTAGATGGATCGAATAGAAAGAAGCTAGAGAGAGAGAGATGGGAACTTCTAGTGAGAGAAACACTATGTGTATTAGATTGAAAATAATGAGAGTTCCAACCCTTCCCAAGTGTGGGAAGGGGTATTTATACTAACTAATATTGGTGCCCCTAGTGGGCTGTGGAGTGAGCTGACAGTGGGGAAAGCCCCGACCCACTCCACAAATATAGATACGACTAATACTATTAATACTAATACTAATAATACTAAGCTAATATAAATAATCCTACGAGCTATATAAATGCTAATTAGATGCTCGGGGTGACCGAGCCTTCATCTGAATATTTATATTCCTAACAATCTCCCCCTAAGGGAGGTCACCCCGGAAATAATAACTTGACTTCTAGCATTTTATCTTCTGAAGTTGTCGTCATAGCTCGTAGTCTTTGATTCTTCATTGTCTTGAAACTTTGTGCATTCAGCAGTGTACGTTTGATGACGTTTGATTGTCTTGGATGATCTTTGAGTATTCTTCGACTTTATCATCCAACATTTGTTTCCAAGCCATCTTTCAGTAGTATGTTACCATGTGATGTGAAAATCTTTGAGCCGACATGCTCACACTATTTGGTGTCATGATCTTTAGCATCAGAGTTTGCGGAAGCCGTGTTAAAGGTCTTTTAGGTTGATCATGACTTTGTTGAGTTACAATTGTAGTGTAAGCATGTGGTATAGGATTGGCATCTTTACTTCAATCAGCTACAACCGCATTCAGCTGCAACCTCAATCAGCTACAACCGCAAACAGCTGCAACAGCAATCAGCTTCAACCGCCAGAAGTTCCTGCATACGACAGTTAGCAATAAAACGTCCGGTACTTACAGGTTCGAACTTCGAGATTGTTAACAGCATAGTGTGAAAACTCTCTCTAATTCTTACCAAGACCGTTCCTAATCGAAAACCCACAGAGGGCTTTTTAAGATCGAACCGTAGCACATCAACGATTAGGTGAGTCGCTGGAGATCACTCCACGACTATAGACCGTTTGAAACCGCCGCGACCACTAAGCGTAACCCATAAAGAATTACCGAAGTGACCTGCTTTCAGGGCTGCTTGATGTTGACCCTGGCAGGAATTTCCATTCAATCATTGAGAATTACATTAGTAGATTCTCTCATAAATGTTCTGGCAGATTGCTAAGATCTGCGTAGGACTCATAAGTTTACAACTGGTGTCCTTAATGTTGAACACCCAGTGTAGAAATAATTCGTGTTCCTATGAGATCTTATTATGCATCTCGTGGCTCTAGACTCTATTGTGCGTTTTGATTTAGTGAGCGGAGGCTGGAGAGAACTGCCACCTTTTCAATATCATCTAACTCGGAGTGAGAGAGACGATAGAAATGTATTGAACTCCGTGACAATTGAAACAAGAATCCTTTGAGGGACCTTGAGTGGCTAGGGAGGGTTGTGCAGCGTATCACTGGGTCCATGATACTTTGTCTTCAATGCCAGCAATCAACTAAGTGATTCTGACAGCATATGTATTGACCCGGTTTCTGCCTAAGTTGTAAGGAGGGCTATTTCTTTTCACCCTTTATCTTTACAATTCTTTTTCATTCTTCAACCCCTTCAGTGCTTACCGAGACTTCATAACTAACACCTTGTTGGGTTTGTTCCAGTGTTAGCTCCATCTCAGTCGGCACTCTTCCCTTAATCACACTTTTCTCCTTTTTAATCATACCTAAGGACTTCTACACTAACTAGTGGATTGTCCCTGGGTAGATCCCTCCGGCTCTGGCGGGATCGTGGGAACTTGAACCTAACCTAACCATCCTTATAACTCCATACATTAATTAAAATGGTCGGTCTTTGGTATTCATCCACGATTGCCAAATCAAATCTTTGAAAAATCTCTCAAAGTGTTCATGATTCTGAAACACATTTTTGCAAACACTTGAGAGTTTTATATTTTTTCAAATGCTCCCCCTCAACATGTGCTCGGTTGATTGTTTTATAAATTTGCACATGTTAGGTAGAGCTCGCACTTTTTGAATTGATCAACTTTCAGTGAACATGACCGATTCAAGACACGCTTACATCACTGGTTAGACCAGCTTGAAATTATTACCCGTCCTGGTCAAGTCCATAGAAAGTTTCTCGAAACGGTACACTCTACTCAGACACATCCTTTTCGAGACACGCTTACATCACTAGTTAGACTAGCTTGAAATTATTACCTGGCCAGGATATGTCCTTTCGATTCATGACAGTATATGTTTCGTCAATTCATTTGTTAAGTCTGAGTCACGATCTCATGTTATGCCAAATCCTTTTTGTTTCCACAAAACATTTGCTCCCCCTCAATGTGTGCATCGATATATAAAGTAGTTTAGCACACATGGGAGAGCTTACTTTTATGTCCAAAACATTTTGCTCCCCCTCAATATGTGCCTTGGTATACAAAAGAGTTTAGCACATATGGGAGAGCTTTCACTTAAATCCAAAACATCACATTTTCATCAGGTTTCATATTTAAATCACATTCTCTCCCCCGATCAAAAATTTCAAACCTTTTGAGATTTGTGATCCCAATTGATTTAAATAATTTAGAAAAACATGGGAGAAACTGTGGTCAGGTTTAACATGTTCTGATGATGAAACATACTTTGCTCCCCCTTAATCTAAGAGGGAGATTCACTGCTCATTTTGCACAAGATAACATTTATGACACAAATGATATTGACCTTTTGCGCAGATGATGTAATCACCCGCTTTTCTGAGTTAGTAGTCAACATCAATTATCCATCCACCAACAAGTCTTTCGCAAATGTCGTTGATCCCCACTTGGCGAGACCAAAATAGATGAATGGTGGTGGCGGTGGTGAAGGTGTTGTTGTTGTTGTTGCTGCCGATGTTGTTGTCGTGGTGAATTCCGAGCCAATCAATAGAGTTTGAACGTCTGATTAAATGGTTAGAGTGGGAACTGGCACAGTCATTTTGGCTATGGAATCTGCATAAGAATATCAACACAGATATACATGCATACAGATACACTATTCCTTAATAGCTACCCTTCAGCAGCTTGCCACATTATAATACCAAGTTCATCTTATAATCAAACCCCAATCAGGAACTACGTCAAACCACTATCTAGCATGAAGAGCAAATAGCAATCATGAACATGGCAATTCACACGAATTTCAGTATTTAATTCAGGATCTTAGGAACATGATTCTAACATAATAGCAATCTATCTAAGCGAATCCTGAGAACATATGCACAATATCAACAACACTTAAGCAGCAGAGACAAACAACATTTGAAACTCATTCACTTAGTTCATACAAATGTCAGTGGAGTATTCAAAAACATCAAACACAACTGGTTTTCTAACTTCTTTTAGGTTTTGAGTCTTAAAGCATTTTGGGGATTATACGAGGATTCCAAAGTAACACAAATGAACCTTCTAGATACATAAAGCTAGGAAACTATAAGCAAAATGCACATAATGTCCTAAACTTTCTAGCAACTAACACACTTGGTCATTTGATATATTTAAGCAAGATCCTCTTCAACTAATTCCCCATTAACTACAAAACCATTTCTAACAAGTATGATTTAACCAATAAATCCGTTTGATGATATAAAATTTGAATTCACTCTCCCCCTCAATCAATGACCCGTATTCTAGTTGAACCTCAACTAAAATCACGCTTAACCCCACAACTCATCAAACAAGAACTGTCATGAGGTTTTGTAGTCGTTGATTGAGTGACAAATTTTATGCATAATCCAAGTATAAACAGATTTCATACAACACATATTCACCAAGTGTCTCACAAATAATTTTCAGAAGAATCATAGAATGAAAACTATTTGTTATACTAAGAAGATTTCTCTTCTTTTACAAGAAATGATGCACTGAAACGTACATCAAATCAGGAAACATGGATATGAAGTAATCCATGCCCAGGTGAACATCACCCAGTTGGAGGAACAACCGTCTTTTTGGCGACGTGCTTTCCCCAATATGAAGCGCGGGTTGCTATCTAAAGTAATAGCAAGCCATTTAGACATGTTTTAAACCGGTTTGTATAACTTCTGCTCGAGCTTCATTTAAAGACCCGTGCCATTATTGAATGACATTTCTAAGTCCGTAAATGTTATCGATAAACAGAAGACATGCCTAGGTGAAACTATTTTTGGTATTTTCTAATTTTTTTAATTTTTTATGGTTTTTCTGATTTTACGTTTCTCTATTTACAATTAGCAAGATTTCTATATATCTATTTACAAGATGTTTAAAATATGTACAAACTATATTATTCAGTTTAAGACGATGATGAAATGAATACCGAAATGAGGATACGTTCAGTATGTTGTAGAAATCTGTGGTCAATCATCTCTTAAACTTTCACCACCAAAGCTTTCGAGTCTCCTGAACAATCGACGGAACTTGAGCCTTTCCAATGTACAGCTTTGATAGCTTCCCCCCAAACCGACAATCTTCTTACTGAGCAGATTCTAAGCTCTCTTTCAAGCTTACATAAGGTAAGTGTACAGCGGAAACCGTAGCAAACCACATTAAGTATTGCTGCTCCCTTTTAAGAATAACCATCGTGATTCTCCATTCGGGGATCCTCAAATAGATCAGCAACGAATCATCTCACATTTGAATAATTCTTCTCACATTTCTTCCTGCTGAAGACTGAAGAAATGCCTACCAAAAGTATCCAGAGACCACTTTCCCCCAAGTAGTTGAAGAGATGCAGCCAGTCTCGATATATGAAGCCCAAAAACCCGAAGTACACACTCAATCCCATTAATGAAGTCGACAATGCATCATCAAGATCAATTAAGACCCGAAAATCCCCTTATCTCCTTTCAGGACATTGCAGATGAGAATTGTTACACCAAATTCAGCTAAGTCCCGAGTGTAAGCAATTTATCCCGTATGTAGTCGACATGATAACACCAAGACAGTACCATAATAGCTACTGAGTACTGGATGTACACATTTCCTTCAGTATGATACCGACTAACCATAGGAACCATCATACAATTGTGTACCTCTTTTATCATCAGAAACTGACATTCTCTTCCCACACTTAGTTGGAATGACACACCAGAAAGAACGAGTTAGAACACTGATTTTCTCTGCGGTAATGACATTTGTCTTCCCGAAATAATCTTCAATTGAGAAGAAGTATAAGGCCCATCATGTGTACTCATTGTGCATTCAGATGTATGTCTCCTTCCCCCTTGCTGGTTTTGATACCTCAAAATCAGCAACACATTTTACGAACATATTCTTGAAATCTTGTGAGAAGAACAACTTAGGCTCAAGTAGATCAAGTGAGAATTAACCGCTGCCGAAACCGTCTCTGACTATCTTTATCAACCCTCAAGTAGGCCTTATGATGAGATAACTGATGGAGCAAACCCGATATACCAAACTTGAGCCTGAAGATAGAATTCCCCATTCTTGTGACTTACGCTTGCACTAATGTTGGAAGAACGGTGTAAAGAATTAGTGCTCCAAGCAAATCTCTAAGTACTCAATACCCAACCAAGGTATGAGACATTAACACCTCTTACGATTATCCACAACGACATCGGCGTGTGACACTGAGTACTACAACGTAACTCCTTTAAGTGATAGTTACCCCGACTACTGGTAACTAGATAACCTAAGACTTCAACTTAAATCTTAAGCACGAGCAAGTTATCATAGAAAGTCATGCATCCAACCAACCCCGACTTCAAGATAGGATAAGATCACGCCTTTGAGGAAGTCAACTTCAATCTCGAATAAGTGATACCTAATCAACTCCATGGTCACAATTAGATGCCCAGCTCAAGTGAGTGAACCAACAACCAAATGTACATCGAATCACTTGTTCACACATCTCCCCCTCAAAGATTGCATACGAGGATGCCATCTTTGATTGAACAAGTGCATATGAGGTTGGTCCACTGTTCACACTTCTCCCCCTCAAAGATTGCATACGAGGATGCTATTTTTGATTGAGTGAATAAACGTCCAATCGGATGGAAGTAGATCCACTTGATATCTGAATGAGCATGGAGCAAGTATGAAGCCTTTATATGAGAAAAGTCAGAAACATGGAGAGTCGTATGACCACTTATCAAATCTCAGTCACCATGTAGTTTATTCACCTTTCTCCCCCTCAAAAATTGCACATGACGACTAACTGCCATTTTTGATAGAGCAGGTGAATAAGAATATACTCCGATGTACTTTTATCCCCTTTGGTGACTAAATGAGCATTTGAAGAACATGAAGCTTGATGAGAATGGTCATAAATAAGAAGATTCCTCTTCTTCCGAAGATAAAGCGCACTCAAGCGTACGCCTTTCTTTTCTTTGATGAACGGGGCCTGAAGAGATGTCAGCAGACGCCATTATGAAAACATTGAGACCCGAGGCTTGAACTGCATTGTTCAAACGTCATAGTCATTGAAGAACGAGGCCTGAACTGATGTGTACAGACGTCATAGACAATGAAGAACGAGGCCTGCACTGACTTGTACAGACGTCATAGATAATGAAGAACGAGGCCTGCACTGACTTGTACAGACGTCATTATGTTGAAGAGCGAGGCCTGCACTGACGTGTACAGACGTCATAATGATTCCCCTCATATGTTGTGAGCAGCTTGTGTCCAAATGTCAAAGGACGATCCGTACGACCTGCATTTGAAAACAGACGAAAGAAGAGAGTTTGGAGAGCCGGATCCCCAATTTAGGTTGGGTTCCAGTTGGTTAGTGCAAACAATCTTTGGGGCTGCTAAAACCATAGGTGCCTTGGTTTTCACAATAGGGGCAACACTAGTAGATGCAATGGACCTAGTTAAGGGACATTGTGTATCTAAAGGGATAACTCTACCAGTAGGCTTCCATTCCTTAACAGGCACTACTCTAGGAATTGTAATCCTTGTAAAAGGGCAATGTTCCCCTAGTGTGAATGTTCGGCCTGTGGGCTTCCACTGAAAGCCCACATTGGTAAATATTTTCCCTGTGGGTTTCTAAGATTGCTTAATTTGTCTAGCTCTCCAAACTTTCCTAACTGGGGGTTTGTTGGACGACTTCAGAAATTTCTTAACACATTTATCATGATTACACGAAATTATGCATTCATTACATGTTTGGCAAAGTGAATTTGGATTCGAATTATGATTCCTTTTGTTCAAATCTGTCTTGTTGTTTCTCATGTGATCTTCTACTTTCCTTTTAGGAACACTTTTAGCTAGTGAAATCCTAGAATTCTTAATGTTTCTCCTAGGTTTTGACTCGCTAGCTTTAGTGTCACTGTTAACTCCTGTAGAAGGACTGATGGGAATCTTATTCTTTTTCACTTCTAGTTGCTGAACATGTTTTGATGTGTTGGGATCTGAAGTTTCCAAGGATACCTTAAAGGTTACATGCTTGTTCTTAATTGTGGATGATGATGCAACTATTCTATCTCTTTGGTTGTGAGACATAGGGCCCGTGCCAATGGCATATTCTAACTGTTCCTGGATCCTTTTTGTGAGGACGCAGGCATAACCTACTGCCTTATCGAGTGGTTTTCCTATTCTGTCCTCTTCCACAACCTCCCGAAGAGTGTCAAGTCCATCCCTAAGGTGACAGAGATACATTTGATGGACAGGTCTGTTGTTTCTCATGGGAAATGGAATAGGCCCCACATCAACATCATGCATTTTACAAGCAGAGACCTTTGATGCAACACAATTATAAGTGGTACTTGGCATTTTACCTTTCACCTGAGCCTTAAGATTCTCAATTTCAGTTGTCAAAGAGGTTATTTGATCATTGTGATTGCTTCTTGTAACTTTTATAGAATCATATAACTCTTTGAAATGTTGTTTGACCTTAGAATTTTCTTCTCGATAACACTCATTTTCATGATGCAACTTATTTATGGTGTCTTGATATTGAAAATTCTGAGAATCTGAAGACGAAGGTTTATTGGTGCCATACACCTCACATTTACTGGATTTCAATTGGGCAACTTGGGCCCTCAACAGTCGAATCGTGTTTGTGTGAGCTTGAATTTTTTCATCACGTTTGCTTAATTCAAAATATGTATCAAACTCAGGAGCATCCGAGGATGTCTTGACATTTGATATTTTGCATTTTTCTTCTAAGTGTTGATGTTTGAGTTGCAAATTCAGATAATCAACTTCTAGTTTTGAAAAACGTTTAACCATGTTATCATGGTCATCATTTTGAATTTTTTCAAGCAATTTCAAATTCTCCCCCTCAAGCTCAACAACACGATTCTGGGTGACATTTAACGCAATAGCATACTCATTAAATTGACAAGCAGACAATGCAGAATCAGTGACAGTGTAAAATACATCTTGTGCAATACATTTAGCAATCAAGTTGTCGTTAGTAATGAGTATGTTTTTTCTTTCAATCTCTCGACTCTTAAGTTCTATTGCATATTCATTCACCTCACTTTCCATATCTTTAAACACTACTTCCATTTCTTTTATTTCGGCTTTAAGGGCAGTTTGCAACCCTTCAAAGTGTTCTTTAAGTAGTTTAAAGAATGGCATGACCTCAGTTAAGTAACACCTTTTTGCATGTTCAAAACACCTTTCCCCCTCAGTAATGCCAGTGGGTGTGATTCTCTTCTTACATGTTTTATCGAAATCAGCAAACAGTTGCCAAAGCACATATAAGCTAATAAAGGTTTTGCATTCAGTGGGAAGAGACAAAGGCACCAAATTCCTAGGTGTATTGGGAGGATACACCGTTATGGACGCAACTTTTCTAATGAGGGGGGTGTTGGCCTTAAGTTTTTCTACCTTAAGTTTTTCATTATCTTGTTTCCAAAATATCTGTTCAGGTGTTAACTTCTTTTGAGGAGCAAACACAGTCAAATGATTCTCCTCATAATAATCATGGGGTTTGATTATTATTCGTCTGGCTATGCACTCGGGATCCCTCATTTTCTCATTCATTCTTTCCTTTGTTCTCTCACTCATCTCCTCCTCCTCTTTAGTGTAGAGAAGCTCAGGCGGGTCATGATTAGGCATAAACATCACATTAGAATCATTTAATGCAGGTTGGGCTATCTTAGCAATCTCATGAATAGCTAATTTAGATTTACCTATATTGCTTTCACTATGCTTGTCACTTAACTTTCTGTGCTTATACATCATTTGGGCAGTCTGTCTGGTTTGGTCTTGTGTGTACAACTTATCTTCAAGCCTATTTTTTAACGTCTTGAGTCTAGAGAAATCATTTAAAAGTGTTGTTTCTTTTTGTTTGAATTCTAGCTTAAGTGTAGTTATACACTTTTGAACTTCCTGTTTCTGTTTGACAGACTGTTCTAGCTGACTTTTCAAAGAACTCAACTCTAATTTTAATGTTTCTTCTCTTACTCTAGACTCTTTAATAAGTGTACTCATTTGACCTTCTAATTTCTGCTCACGTTCATTAAGCTCAAACTTAGCACGCTGTTCATACATAGCCACTTGTTCTTTATAAATGTTTAGTCTAGTGATCAAGTTATCATCAGGGACAACTACAGTGTTCTCATGCAGCACATAATCATCATTTAGAACAGAAGATGCACAACTAGGTACAATAGACGCTTCGTTGTGATTCACATATTGTTCATATGGGAAAACATTGCTATTTCCCATATTAGCAATATCTGACTTAACAACGTTTGTCTGTTGTACTTTGTCGGGAATCTTTTGTTCATGCAACACATTATCATTATTAATGACAGAAGATACCCCATTAGGTTCAGCCGATGCTTCGTTGTGTTTCTCATGTTGCACGTTGTTCCTAACAGTATCTGACTCAACAACGTTTGTCTGTGGCTGATGAAGCTCTTTCTCTTGAGAATTCGGGCACACAAAGTCTCTATTGGCACCAACATAGTCAAACACGTTTATCTGTCGAACATCTTTGGGAATCTTTTGTTTGTCAATCATGTTGTACAATCTGAGTATCTCTGATATAGCAGAATCTGAAGTATTTGACATGATATTAACGTGCACGGGATTTTACAATTCTATGATTTAAACCGAGAAATAGATTCTTTCGCGGGGTTTTACAAAATCAAGAATAAACCGTGAAATGATGCTTGATATGTGTTATGATAACTGTTGGATTGTTGCACTATTGTTAAGTTGTGATTTGGTTTGGTTGATGCGAGTAGTTCAACGTGTCCTTCTCCTCGGTCTCACGGTCGTTTTGACAGGTGTTTCGCTGAAAACGGAGTTACGGTTCAAAAGTTATGGCCGTTTGAAGTTTTGACGTAAAAATAGCACCTCTGTGGATACAAACCGCCTAGACAAACCGCGTAGACACAAACCGAGTTCACGCTGCAGAGACAAACCGCGTAGACACAAACCGAGTTCACGCTGGAGAGACAAACCGCGTCGACACAAACCGAGTACACGCTGGAGGGACAAACCGAGTAGGCACAAACCGAGTAAATTCCTCAGAGACAAACCGAGTCTACACAAACCGAGTACACGCTGGAGGGACAAACCGAGTAGGCACAAACCGAGTAAATTCCTCAGAGACAAACCGAGTCTACACAAACCGAGTACACGCTGGAGGGACAAACCGAGTAGGCACAAACCGAGTACGCGCAGCAGGGACAAACCGAGTAGACACAAACTCCCAAGCAGGTCGCTTTCACTGCCTTTTGTCTTTTTGCCTAAACGAGTAATAGGACAAACCGTATCTGAGAAATGACACAAACCGAGTCCAAGAATTCGTCCCAAGTACACAAACCGCTGCCAAGAACACTACAACAAATACCCACGAATTTCCCCAAAATCACCACACCGTTCTTAGATCTGTGAATCGAAACACCAAATACCACTCTAATACTATTCTTAATCTAGAAAGTACAAGGTACAACAACTTCTAATCACTAAACAAAGCACAAAATGAAATTTATGCTACTAATCAATTCGAACCAAAAAAAAAAAAAACTCAAAAACTACAAATCGAACCAAAAACCTCAAAAACTACACAAATCCGTGAATACCAACTCTCATGGACCTAACCATGGCTCTTGATACCAATTGTAGGGTATTCACAATACAAGAAACACTTGTTTGAGGCCTTTAGATGGATCGAATAGAAAGAAGCTAGAGAGAGAGAGATGGGAACTTCTAGTGAGAGAAACACTATGTGTATTAGATTGAAAATAATGAGAGTTCCAACCCTTCCCAAGTGTGGGAAGGGGTATTTATACTAACTAATATTGGTGCCCCTAGTGGGCTGTGGAGTGAGCTGACAGTGGGGAAAGCCCGCCGACCCACATCCACAAATATAGATACGACTAATACTATAATACTAATACTAATAATACTAAGCTAATATAAATAATCCTACGAGCTATATAAATGCTAATTAGATGCTCGGGGTGACCGAGCCTTCATCTGAATATTTATATTCCTAACACTACATATAAAGGTATTTTGCAAAAGGTAAGTGTAAGGGAAATCCAAATCGGTTTATTAGAACACATGAACATGAATCATAATAATAATAAATTAGTTGTATTGGATGATTGTTTATCTATGTTAGGCTTAAGAAAACTGGCTAACTTCCTATTCGGTAACTTGCTTGAACGTCTTAAGAAACATGAACCAAATGCGTACTAAAGGTTTTTATGGTTGTATTTAATGCACAAGCGAATTCTAGTGATCCCATGTTAGGAGCTTCCTAGCCGGCTCGACATAGGAGTGAAGTAGGAGCTTGTAGAGTTGGGGAAGTACGTACGCCACCCCACGATTGGTATTAAGGAATACACCCATCATCCACGCAACTAATACACACTAATCAACCGGTAAAAGATAGTTAGGGAGTAAGGAAATCTAAGTAAACACATTCCTCTACATATAAGTTTCCACCAACTTTTCATTTTCTGTTATTTTATTTTATTTGCATTTGTAGTTATTTGGGTTAGTTGACTAGCAACTAATTCTGCCCACTCCTTCAAACCCGAGATTTTACTTGCTTTCATAAAAAATATAAAAACATAAAAAGAATCTTCCTCAACCCTTAGACCTAATTAGAGTAGTCTTTCATACCTAACGAACACTATTCCCTGTGGAGAACGATCAATCCCCCGTACTTACCACTACACTATACTACATCGGTCAGGTACACTGCCTGGTGGGGTTGTAAGCCTCTTGAGATCCCTCGAGAGGTAAAACCTGTTGTAAGGTTGCAAAACCACGCAATCACACTCTCACATTGTTACTTAACCCATACAAAGTCCGTCTAGATTTTGAGATATCCTTTTTGTACACAACTTAACTTTTTTTTAGATAACTAAACCATTTGCAAATGGCAATGCTTATAAAGAAATCGTAAGTAGACATACAAAATAAATTCAAAACATGGTATCAGAGAGTAATACCGATCCTCTAAAACCCTAAAAACACCACTATTGTTTCCCAACCTCTCTCTACAAACCAATTCTTTTTGTCGTCATCAATTCTTCATCCCAAAGCATCAAGTGTTGCTTGCTTGCTTAATTAATTCATTAGATCATATATATTGAATTATCTCACGTGCCGTACAAAACACAAAACCATTAATATATACTATTGCTATTGCAGTACGTCCTCCCTCCTCCCTCTTATTATAACGTCACACAACCATCATCAACATCATAGATAACACACAAAACCGATTCACAGCCTCTTCTCCTTCCCCTTTTCTGCTACACACAGTGTATTCATCACCATCATAATAACTAATGGTGATGTCCTTCTGCCACCTCCTACCCTCACTCTCGTTGAAACAAAACCTAAAGGTTTTTTCTTAGGTTCTCTTTTCATAGTATCACAACAAGATTGTTAGTTATGAAGAAAAAAAATTGACCTTCATTGTTTCTTTTTTTCCTCTTAAAGTCGACTAAAGCTCGACTTGTCTCCACCTAAAGTCAATTAAAGCTCGATCAATGATGTTCCTTCATTCAATAAGCCGCATGAGGTTACTACTTCAAGAATCAATGTGAAACCTTTTGATGTCCTAATGCACGTCATTGGTGAATATACAAGTTCTTCGACAAGTACCGCTTTCTTTGTTTGCTTTGCTTTCGCTTGCTGTGTGTTGAGGTAAAATCTTACCCCCGGTTCTATGTGCCCGAGTCCTAAGCTATGTGAACCTGAAACAAAGGTAACACACGTTAGCCTCGCCTTGGGTTTTATCCCAAGACCAAGCTCCGGTGTGAGGATGAGTGTTTGTCCGATCGGATGAGTTGTATAATAAATGAGGGTAATAAATATGAGTAATAAATGAGGGGAGAAAAGTAAATGCCTGAGTATTGAATGTGTTGGGGTATTTATAGTATCCCAATTACTGTACTTCTACTGTACATGTCACTATGTGCATCTACTGTACCTGACACTATAGGGAAACAAGGAGCCGGTCTATGCACAGTGACCTATAGGCCACTGTGCATGTACTTGCTGGACATATCCCGTGAAACCTGGGACGGCATACTTGAATAGTATTGATTGTACAATAAATTGCACGACCAGGCCTTCGATAGTGATCAAAGGATATATGGGGTGTTGAGGTTGCGCCAAGCTTGTTCTTAACCTGAAATAAGAAATACTAAAACACTACGTTAAGTGATTGCGCAGGGGTTGGACCCTGCGAACCACCTCCGGCGTGCGAATAAGTATGTGTTGTGATAAGTTGGTAGTAAATTGAGAGAGTCGAGTTAGCATACCATGGTTCTTGGCCGTCTAAGCTATTTATAGGGGAGAAATAGGCCTTAGAGAGCACTTGCACATAATTCGGAGATCATGGGGGCGTCCTATGATTTGTGGTAACCGCTAGGGCTTTGTGACCCACGATCTCATCCTTGGCGGGAAAGCCTAAGGGAAGAGGGAATGTGGGTGTGACCAGGTCAAGATGGTTCTCCGTTCTAGTTCCTTCGAAGGAGATACCCCGAAGGGCTTAGGGCTTCGATTGGCGGATTCCCACATGGTAACCACTTCATAGATGAATGGTTTTGCGCCAATAAAACGTTTTCGGAGATTGACCTGGGCCTTCGAAGAGAAGGCTTCGTACAGGCTCGAAGGGGAGTCCTTCGACCCGTTCGGAGGGTACATCATCAAGCCCCCCAGTCGAAAGTGATATATATGTACGAGTATATATTGCTTACGACTCAAAAAATTAACATATACTCTATCCCCTTCGTCACAAAAATGTACGAGAAAAAGATAAGTACTTAACTAACTGCGCATTAAATGCGCCTAATGATTATCCGCCCACTTGCGTCACAGCCATAACGGCTATGTTTTCGGTAAATGTAAACGTCTTTTCAAAATTTTACCATCCGTTTAAAGTCCGCATATGTGTCAAAGATGGATGGACACGTGTACGGCTGGGATTAAAAATAAATGGGTATATAAACCCTTGGGTACAGTAAACCCTAGCTTATTTTTACCTCCGCCCAAAATACACCTACACATTACTGTGCTTTTGTGCTTCCGTTGATTCAAACGGTAAAATTCCATCCCTCACCTTTGATTTCTTGCTCTTATTATTTCGATATGAGTATGGCAGCAAAAAGGATCATTAGACACCAAAAATGCACTTTATCAAAAGAAGCATTGTCTGACTTTCTTGGTCAATACCCCATACCCAAAGAGTTCAAAATTATGCTTCCAAGCAAAAACCAGAATATCTTTGATGCTCCCGCAGGGTATGTGGGCTTATATGTGCATGCATTCACCCAGTCTAACTTTAGGATACCCATCCATCCGTTAATTTTGGAGTTTTTGCAATACTACAAAGTTCACATTTCTAGGTTAAATCCTTTTGGCCTAGCCAAATTAACCACCTACATTGTCATGTGCAAAGCGTATGGTTATGAGCCCACACTAACTGTGCTTAGGGACTTTGTTAACCTATATCCTGGTGGTGATTGGATAACCATAGCAAAGAGAGGTGAACATGATGTGCCTTACCTAGTGACCAAACCCTTTTCGAATATCAGGAATTGGAAAGGGCAATTTTTCTATGTTGAAAACACAATCATACCTTCTGAGTACCCTGCTTTGTTGGATGAAGCATTTATGTTGGATGAAAAAAGGTTCAATGACCCCTTGCCTTATGAAATAAGAAGCAGTCCCATGTATCAGCGTCTTGCACGCCATCCAGTTGATGTGCAAACATTCCCTGATCCAATCTTGTTTATGGCGGGCATTGTGAACCATTGGGAAGGGTCTCCGTCAAAGCCTGAGATAGTTTGTGAAGGATAAAGTATGTACATTCCCATTTAAATAAAACAAATAACTTATCTACTGATATTTATCTCTTTTCTTTTGTTGTTGCAGGAATGGCATTCAGGAACTTTGTTGTGTCAGGAGGTGCTAAGGAGGTCAGCTTCATTCCCAAGGACCCAAAAGATGTGAGCTACGGAGTTGGGTCTCCGTCTGTATGTGTGAATAACAATGATGTTGATGCTTCACCAGTTGAGCCACTTGCAGTAGTCCATCCTTCAAAACCTGTGAGTACTGAGGAAACCCCCCAGTTTGTGGAGAACATTGCTGATTCTGATGATCCACCCTCCGAGGGTGACCAACTGAAAATCGTGGGGTCCTCCGACATCGCAGATAGGGTGCGAAGCAGGAAAGGCACGAGTGCAAGGCCGTCGAAGGCCACCCCCAAGAGGAAGCTAAATATCCCTACTCCTACATCAAGGACCACAAAACAAAAGACTTCTCACGGGAAGGTGATCATGCAGTCGACTGAGGAGAGTGTTGATGATGACATCCATGGTAAGTAAAAGATTGCTTTAACTCCTCCTTCTTTAATGTGTTCTATTTCTGACCAGTACATTTTACGCAGGTTTGCCGAATACCAAAGAGCTTTCGAATGCACTCACTTGTGATCTGCTTGTTGACAATGTTACACCTGCTAGCTGGAGGAGAACCCTGAATGACATGTCCATTGAAAAGCTACGTGACTTGCACGACAAGAGTTATACAAGGCAAGCCATGCTGGATAATCATCTCAACACCCGTACAAGGTAGTTGATTCATATGGTGAAGGATGCCAATGAGGAAGTAGTTGTGATTGTTGATAGGGAGAAGAACAGAGAAAGGCAGTATGCGGAGCTAGAGGCCAAGTGTGATGCGGCTATGTTGGATTTCGAAAAGAATCCTCGGTTTGAAGCCCTCCGAGCCAAGATTGACACTCTCGAAGAACAATTGAAAGAGGCTCTAGCTGAGTGTGGGAGACTGAAGATGGAGGAGGCTAAGGTTTCTGGTTATAAGACACAAGTTACTTCACTTCAGTCAAAATGTGCAGGTCTCGAAGCTGAAAGGGCTAGGTTGGTGGAGCAGGAGATCAAGCTACGTGAGGAGTTAGATGGACTAAAACTCCAATGCAAGAACTTGAAGAAGGACAGAGCTGAGGTGGTGTCGAAGGTTGTTCCTTATGTTGCGATGGAATTGTACCACAACGATGAGGTGGGGGAGATAGTTGGGAAGCTGGTGAACGCGACCATATTTTATGGGAAATGTACGACATTGGAGGAAATCGCAGAGACCAAGAAACCGGTGGTCTTGTCGGAGGTACCATACTACCGACCAACGTCCGAGCAGGAGTATAATGATGCCGGCAACGCGTACACTACAGCAGAGTACCCTTTCCTCACCGAAGCAACCAAGGACCCCTCAGCCTCAATAGAAGATCTCCTGTCCAAGAAGCCGAGGAAAATTCAGCCTCCATCTCCAACCAAGAAGACCGCATCCTTGAAGCCTCCGTCTCCATCACACCAAGAGGATCCAAATTCCTCGAAAAATGCATGAAGGCTGCCGTGTTGGCAGTAATTTGGTCTTAAGGGTGGCATGTACCCTTTTAAACAATTCCCCATGATGCTTTGTTAAGCCTGTGCCTATGTCTTTGAACAATTTATCTTTTGAATTTCTGGGCTTCGACCCATACTTCAGACAATTGCCTTGATGTTTAATGTTGGCTATGACTATATTTAGCCTTATGAATGCCAGTCAGTGGACATTGTCCCACTTTTGATATCATGCTTATCTTCTCTTACGCTTATGCATAAACGTAAAGATACAACCTAAGGTTATAACCTTATTGTGTGTATTTTGGACCAAGATTTTTAGCAATCATATAGTTTGACTGCGACAGAGGGTCGCGACCCACTCCGTCTTTATCCTTAAGATACAAAGGGTTTAGAATACCCTAAGTCTTGTAGGTAGGAAAGTTAATGTGAATTGTAATGGATGTTATGTGTATACAAGACATGTGTCTTGAATCATCCTTCGACATTGAAACTTGTAAAGTACTTGGCTGAGCAAATCTTTGTTGTATAGAACGAAACAAGAGATTTTGAGAGAAATATTTTATATCATTAATTGGGTAGGGAGGATTACATCATTTTAAGAAATGAACACTAAGACACCTACCATTAATGCTTCTTTCCCAAGTGAGAAGGATGCGTTACATGAATTTGAAAAACAAGCTAAGTGCTTTAAAAATAGTAAGTCTCATATGTAAAACTTACGAAGGTTGGTACCATTCCAAGTCCTATTCATGACTTTTCCCTTAAGCGTTCCGAGCTTGTAGGCTCCGTTGCCGTAGGCTTCTGACGGGTCCTTCTTATATAGGCCTTAGCTTTGCTTGTGCTGTTTTAGCCGAAGGACATATTCCTATGTGCCTTCAGAATTTGGGGTAGTTCGTCTACCCACTCATGCTGGTATTGTCCTAACCTTATCTCGATTTCAATTACAATGTCCCTGTTGATGATGTCAACAGAAGTGAACATTTGCTTTATATTTAAGCCTTCGCAGAAAGATGGGAATACCCCTTCGGCAAATTGCTTCCCGTTGTCGGATGTGATGATGTGTGGGACTCCAAATCGGCAAATTATGTGTTCCCACGCAAACTTTTCCACATGCTTTCCTGTTATTGATGCCAAGGTTTGGCTTCGACCCATTTGGTGAAATACTCTATGGCTATTACCAAGAATTGTACCCCTCCTGGAGCTACTGGTAGAGGTCCGACTATGTCGAATCCCCATTGGCAAAAAGGCCTTGTTGATGTGACAGAGGTCACATCATGCTCAGGTGGTCTTGGAACTTTTGAGTGTGTCTGACATGCATCGCACATTTGTGCTATTTCAGCTGCGTCTTCTAGCATCGATGGCCAATAATATCCCAAATTCGTTATTTCCGAGATAATGGAGCGAGGCCCTACGTGCAATCCGCAAGGTCCTTCATGAACTTCATAGATGATGTTCGAAGCCTGTTTCAATCCCACACAACGAAGCCATGGAGATAGAAAGGACCTTCTGTAGAGATTATCCCCAATGAGTCTATATTGCGGAGCCTTGACCCTGACCTTTCGTGCAAGCTTAGGATCTTCTGGTAGAGTACCACTGATCAAGTACTCCCTAATTGGAGTCATCCAATTGGGGCCTTCTTCAAGTATGACGTCAGACACTTCGTCTCGTTTGATTGACCTATCGGCCAATACTTCCACTAAAACCTCCTTTGTTAGGTGAGCAAATGCCATCGAATCCAGTTTGCTTAAGGCATCTACTTTCTTATTTTGGTTTTTGTGAACATGTGCGATATCATAGGACTCGAACTCATGAAGAAGTTCTTTAGCTTTATCCAAATATTGTTTGATGGTGGGCTGCCTTGCTTCGTAAGAGCCCTTGATTTGGTTAGCGACTAGCTGCGAGTCCACAAAAATGAAGAGATTACGAACCTTCATGTCTTTTGCAAGTCGGAGGCCGGCTAGCAAAGCTTCATACTCGGCTTCATTATTTGTAGCCTCGAACTCAAAATGTAATGCATAAGTGTACTCCTTTCCCTCCGGACTGACCAGCATTAGACCTGCTCCCGAACCATCGGAGCTTGAGGCTCCGTCTGTGTACAATTTACACCCCTCCTTCGTCTTTGGGGGCTTTTTCTTTGTGATTTCCTTGTCTTGACTAGGTCCGGAAGGTGTTTCAGCGAGAAAGTCTGCAAGTATCTGACCTTTGACGGAGTTTCGACCCTTGTACTCTATCTCATGTTCTCCCAGTTCGATAGCCCATTTGGCTACTCTACCTGATTTCTCAGGCTTCAACAGTATCTGCTTAATTGGCTTGTCAGTCAGTACCACAATGGGATGAGCTTGAAAGTACCTTCGAAGACGCCTTGCAGCATAAACCAAGGCTAGGATTAGCTTTTCCAACTCCGGATAGTTTAACTCAACCCCTTGCAGGACCCTGCTAACGAAGTAGATTGGGACTTGCTTCTTTTCCCTTTCCGCTAAGAGCACCGCACTGATGCTTTCGAAGGATGCCGCAATGTACATGAATAACACTTCGCCTTTGATTGGGGCTGTAAGTGTTGGTAAAATTTCCATGAACTCTTTTAGCTTCTGGAAAGCGGCTTCTGCCTCACAACTTCATTGGAAAGTCTTCTTGTCTGTACACCCCTTGAGTGTCTTGAAAAATGGCAAAGATCGATCTGCGCCTTTCGAGAGGAACCTGCTAAGTGCTGCGAGCTTCCCATTGAGGCTTTGTACCTCTTTCAACGATTTCGGAGCTTGTAGATCAGTGATGGCTTTGACCTTCGAAGGGTTAGCCTTAATCCCTTGCTTCGTTATAAGGTGTCCCAAGAATTGTCCTTCTTCCATGCCAAATGAACACTTTTTAGGGTTAAGCTTCATGTTGATTGCCCTTAATTGATCGAAGGTTTCTTGAATGTCGGAGAGTAATTCTTCTTCAGTTCTGCTTTTGATTACCATGTCATCAACACAGGCTTCCAAGTTTCTTCCTATCTGCTTGTGGAAGGCTTTGTCCATCAAGCGTTGGTAGGTGGCCCCTGCATTCTTCAGACCGAAGGGCATTTTTTTTGTAGCAATAGACACCCTTTTCTGTGTATAAGGCTGTCTTCTCCTCGTCTTCCTCCGCCATTTGTATTTGGTGATACCCTTTGTAGTCATCCAAAAAGCATTTCAAGCGGAACCCCGAGAGGGATTCGACCTTCCAATCAATTTCTGGTAGAGGGTAGCAGTCTTTCGGGCAAGCTTTGTTGATGTCGGTGAAGTCAACACACATTCGCCACCCTCCGTCACGCTTTTTTACCATAACTGGATTAGCTACCCAGGTTTGGTACTTTACTTCCCTAAGTATTCCTGCTCGCACAAGTTCATCCACCTCTTTGCAAGCGAATGCGTTCCTTTCAGGTGCCAGGCTTCGTCGCTTCTGCTTAATTGGTTCAATGTGCTCGAACTCATTGAGCTTATGCTCTGTGCCGAAGGGCTTGCCATCGAACATAAGAGTCCTGGGAACCCCTGTCATGTCTGAGTACGTCCATGCAAAGACATCCTTGTTGGATTTGAGTAGCTTCTCCAGATCTGCCTTGAAGTTGGCAGGGAGTTGCTTTTCGATTACCACCGTTTGCTCTGGATAGAGCTCATTTACCACAATGTGTTCTTCGTCATCTGTACAACTCAGAATGGCCTTCAGAGGCTCCTCCGGACTTCTTTGATCTTTTTGCCAACGTCTCCTGCCTTTCCCTGGTTATAACTAGAAAATACGGTTCCTATCCCATAAGGTGTATGGAATTTTACCGCTGCATGTATGGTAGAGACTACAATACCCATCTTTTGCATGGCGGTTCTTCCTATCAACAAATTGTAGGGAGAGCCAGACCTTATGATAGCGAATGTGAGGGTTTCTGTCCTTGCAAGCTTGCCTTCTCCAATTGTTATTTCCAATGGTACTTCTCCCAAAGGCCATGAATGCTCACCGGAGAATCCTACCAAAGGTATCTTCGAATCAACCCGTTGCGACCTAATCGAAGGCTTGAGCTTAAGGAAACAATGCTCGTATATGATTTCGCAGGAGCTTCCGTATTCCATGTAGGCTCTGTTCACTTCTCGATTGGAAATTAAGACTTTGATGACCACTGGGTCGTTCGAAGGGACTTGGCCTGTAATAGGAGGAAATGTTACCTCCCCTACTTCGTTTATCTCCTGCTCCTTCACCTTTCTTTTTAAGCTTGTTTCGCCCCAACGAACCATGAGTATTGGGGCTTCGTGATGAGTAGTGTCTTTAGCCAATTGAGTGTCGGACATTTTTTCCTTACCCTTCTTTATTCCCTTTACCAAATGTGCTAACTGCCCGAATTTTACGGCTTCTTCTATCAGCTTCTTTAGCTCCCTGCAACTGTTCGTATCATGGCCATAATCTTCATGGAAATGAAAATACTTGCTCGTATCCTTATTTTTACCCTTGCTTGTCATGCGAGGGGGTGCTTCGAAAGCTTTGGCAACCGTCTCCGTTGCAAGTATTTTCTTTGGAGACTTAATTAGGCTTCCTAGCAATCCGTGGTTAGGACCCTTGTTGTACGGAGATGTTGATACAAAAGTTGGGCGTTCCTTGTTTCCGTACCAATTCGATCTTAATGCTTGAGACCTGCGCACTAAGAAAACAAAAGACACCGTTAGGCTTATCGTGGGATTGTCTCCCACGATTATCCTCCGGCGTGAGAGTAAGTAATCGGTTTTAGGGTTTAGTTGAAGAGTTAGGGTTGTAGATCGTACCTTTAATGAGAGTCGAGAGACTCTTTATATACACATGAAACCCTAGTTGGTTTCGTGTTCCTCACTCCTCAGCGTATCCCGCATGGGGCGGTTATTTGATACATATCCCATAAATAAGGGATATCCTATATCAAAGCAATAAATAACTTTGGGTTTGGGCCAACGTAAGCCCAAACCGTTATCGTAATAGCCCATTCGTGATGGGCTTGAGCCCATTCGTGATGGACTGGAGTCCATTCGTGATGGACTTGAGTATGGGTCGGGTTCGTGACCCGAATGCGGACTATACGTCATCATGTCCCCCCAGTCTAGTGTGCGCAATGCGAAATTGCGGACGCTAGACTAACAATTGTAGCTAAAAATATTCCTCGATGCGTAGCGGGGAAGTTTCAAGTATTTCCCGCCAAAAGTAGCAAACTAACCTAGTCCAATTACATCCGTATCTCCTTCGAAAATCGTGAGGGTGGGTGAAAAAGTGCTTTACCTTTTGGGTTCCCAGCCACACGATTGGAACAAGTGGGGTACACATGTCATTCATCCACGAATATGTGTAACCCTATATAAAGTTGAGCCGTCATTTCACTGTGGTTATCACAGTAAAAACCAACCTTTTCCACCATTGTTGAACCTTCAAACAGCGATCAAAAAATCAACAAAAGCTAAGGTAATAGCGCGTGCGCTTATAAGAGTTATTGAAGGTTAATCATGGTTCTTCAATTGTCCGATATTAATTCTGATATATCTGAGGATGAACTTCGTCAGTTCACCTCAGATTATTACATCCCTCTCGCATTGCATCCGGTAGTTCCGGCCGCAAATGCGTCAATAGCGAATTTCCCGTAAGGGAAAGTAGGGGTATACACGCGTTTTTTCGAATTCGCTAACCAGCGTGCGCCCATTTCCCTCTTTTTGTGCGATATTCTAAACCACTATCGTCTTCATATTTCCCAGCTGCACTGCATAGGTGCAGCAAAAATAACTAATTTTGAAGTGAATTGTCGCTTGTTAGCGATAGAACCCACAATCCATCTATTCCGCGCGTTTTACCACACGTCGTGGTCAAACGGGTGGGTGTCTTTCTCCAAGCGCGCAGGGCCACTGCAGTGCTATACGGAGAAGTTAGACGCGCTGAGGGTTTGGAGGGAAAAGTTCTTCTGGATTGATAGTGCATTTTTTCCATGGATTTTTGAGTTCTATACTCAAGAATCGTTACCGAGAGATGAGCGCCCAGACCCCGGATTGTATAACGTAGCTGATGCGGATACGATAAATACCAATCGCATACCGATCAAAGCGTATCCAGAAGAGTTTTTGGTGCACATGGGCATCAGTCGCAATTACTTCGGTAGTTCGGAAGAAGTGCCAACATTTTTGGATGAAAATAGCCGGGGTGGGTGCTTGTCTCTTCCTTCCTCTTCGCTTAGTAGTTGTAAGCATTCTTCCCTTTGTAGCTTATCTAACACATTTTGTGTTTGTTTGTTGTTTTGTTGCGCATAGATGGATCTATTCGGTGTTGTTCGCTTGGCGAAGCCCACTCAGGTGACCGTAGGGGTGCGCCCTTTGAGAGATGGCGAGGAGCCAGTGTTACAGGCTACCGCGGGGCGCACGATGGTGATCACGCAGGAGGAGACAGAGGAGACAGAGGAGGTCCCCACAGGTGTCACTATGGCTACTCCTCTGCGTAGCTTTCCCGCTCCTGGGTCGCAAATCCCTGTGGAGTTATTGCATATAGACTCGTCGAGGAGTGCTATGGATGAGTCTGAAGAGGAGGGCCAAGGGTTAAAGCGCAAGAGATCGTCTGGTGATGATGGCGCAGGGACATCAAGTAAGCGCCCTGTTATTTCTGTCGGGCAATCATCTGAGGAGGGTGCGTCATCGCATAAAACTCCTCCCCTCAAGTAAGTACTTGTATCTTTGGATCTTCAGTCCTTTAATCCGCGTTTAATACTATAGAGTAACTTTGTTATTTGCGTGCAGTGCTGAAACTGCTGTTGATGATGATGCGTATGTTGGGAATTCGCCACCCAAGACTGGTTCTGCATATGTTGGTGAGTTTGTGCCTGAGAGTCCAGTGGATGAGGAAAAATCTTCTGGAGATGCGCCAACAAATCGCCTTATAGAGGAGTTGGCGTTGGCTGCTGCGCACCAGGCTTCATTGGTTGCGCGGCTACAGGCTCAATATGGTGGTGAGGGTAGCCAGGTTGCGCAGAAGGACAAGGAGATTGACATTCTGAAGGCGCAGTTGGCTGATGCGCAGGCTGAAGTGAGGGCATCTGCTATGTACGCCCAGAAAATTGCTGATGAGAAGATGTCGCTCATGGCCGAACTGAATCAAGAACGCATTGGAGCAAAAGACTACAAGGCCTCCTGCCTTTGGGCCTTGAAATATATGGAACTAAACAAGGGGAGACTCTTCTCTAACTTGGATGAATTCCGCAAGGCTGTGGAGAGTTCGCTGGAGAATCAGGAGAGCAAGTTGCGCAAGCTCAGCATCGAATATGATGAGGAGTTGTATCCTCATTTGGTGTCAACCATTGCTAAGCGCAGGTGGCTTATCAGCCATGGCTTGCATCTTGCTACCTTGACCACGCTGGAGTCTCAAGAGGTCAAGGACTCCTTTGGGGATGTGGTTCAATGTGCCCTAGCGCGCGGTAAGGCAGAAGCAGTAGAGGAGCTGTGTGCGACCAAGGTTTTGGCTATGTCTCCCTCCGAAGTACCTGGTTATAATGAGAACGCTTATGGTGAACTTGTTGCTGCTATGGAGAAGTTGAAACTTTTTGAGCTTCCTCATATTGCACAGCTGGAGCGTGACCAGGATTACCCCATAGGCGTGATCATGCAGGGTTTAACTTTGGCTAGGCACTCATCCGAAGACGCTGAGGCACAGCTTGACTAATTTCTGAAGCCGGATGTGTCGCAGCTACATGTGCCTATTTTCGCTCGTCCCCGTGACATCCTCAACCCTTTTGTCCTTGAGAAGGAAATTCCATTGAGGGAGTCTTTAGAAGCCCATGAGATGAGACTTGCCAGGAAGAAGGGCGTGAAGGGGAAAGCCATTCTTTGTGGTCTTGGTGCAGCTCACATTCCCAGATCTGATGGAGTGCCCGTTAGCGTGCCCACGGTAGCACCCAAGGATGCTGACCTGTTGCAGAGGCTTAAAGATGCTGGTAGTGTGGCGCGCCAAGCGGGTAGCTCAGGGCTCAGGCGTACTCGTAGCATGTCTTGGTAATTTTGTGTAATAGATTAACATTTTGTTGCACATGTGCATGTTAAGTCTATATCTTGTATGAACTTGTTATCCATAATAAAGTGTTGATTAGAAAAATACGATTGTACGCATATTGTATCAAGTTTGATTGTGGTTATAAGTTTTGTACTTAGTTATTTTGTCTTTGCATAAAAGATGTCTAAGAATCAAACCGTTTGTATAAACACATTTAAAAAAGGTTACAAGGATTTATAATCACTTATATCATAATCGTGTATGAAATTCATGACTTAATCGTGTATAACATAAGCGTGTATGAAATTTATGACATAGTCGTGTATGACATGATCGTGTATAACATAATTGTGTATGAAATGCACAAGTTGTTGTGTATCCATCGTGGGGTGCACAAGTGTATGGATTGCAGCGTGCTGCGGATACCATCTTAAGGGGTTAATTGTCTTAACTCCTAATTTGTTAAACGCGCACAGTGTGCTTTGATGTGTATCCGTCGTGGGATTGATGAAGCGAAAAGTGTACCGCTTTTCGGGGGTCATTTAAGCCCTAAATCGTATTTATTTGATCAAATATTGCCCTAAATCGTTCCTTTTGTCATTTTAGGTACTTTGGAGATGAAATTTGGAAAAGGAAGCATTTTGGACGTTTTTGGAGCATAAAAGTGAAGAAAACGACAAAGTCTTTAAATCTGCTGGAATAGTACCTGTGACGGCGTCAAGCCCCAGTGTGACGCCGTCAATCCTTGATAAGCCAGAGAGGATTTTGGAAGATTAAAGGGGGACGGCGTCAAGAAGGCCATCAAGAAACCCTAACCGCGGCGAAGTGACGGCGTCAGGACTCAACCTGACGACGTCAGAAGCCATTGAGTGACGACGTCAGAATGACAACTTGCACAAGAAGAAACCCTAGTAAAACCGTCACATGCTGATCAAGACAATCACAACTTACGCGCGGAGTAGCTGTCACTGTTTTGGCCATAAAATCTTCATACGAACTCGGATTTGGGTGATTCAAAAGGCCACGCGAAGAGGACGAAAAGATCTACAATTTGGTGAAGAAAAGTTGGTCTTGACGCCGTCAAGACGGGCCGGGCAGAAAAGTGCTTATAAATACAACATCATAACTTCACTTTTTGTAAGCCCTAAACCCTAAGTCCGATTCTAGGGTTTAGGTAGGTGTTTTTCCAGCAACTTAGAAGGTCTTAATCACTCCATAAACATCTTGTAATGGTGTGTTGATTCTATCTTAATTATGTCTTCCATTATTATTGTTGCTTGTTCTTCATTGATTATGTTTTACTAAATCACCTAGTGTTTACCTATGATTGTGTGAAACTTGTGTATAACTAATTAGATCTTATTGATTTCTTGTTGATGTGTGTGTCCATCTCCATCAATTAGGGCGTGACAACTTCAATAGATCTAATTGGTTTAGCTTATAATTCTTATTTCCTATTGTCTCTTGTATGATTGGATGATATCGATGTTAGGCTTAAGAAAACTGGCTAACCTCCTATACGGTAACTTGCTTGAACGTCTTAAGAAACATGAACCAAGGTGTACTAAGGTTAATTGGTTGTATTTAATGCATAAGCGAATTCTAGTGATCCCATGTTAGGAGCTTCTTAGCCGGCTCGACATAGGAGTGAAGTAGGAGCTTATAGAGTTGGGGAAGATCGTACACACCCCCACGATTGGTATTAAGGAATACAACCCGTCAATTAAAACAAGGTGTGACAATTCAATAGGTAGAATTGGATAGCTAGCAAGGAGTAACATATCATAGGTAGACATGCTTCACTTCCCTTGTAGAACCCTAGTTTACTTTCCTGCACATTAGTTTAATTAGTAGCTTTTGGGTTAGTTGATTAGCAACTAATTCCGCCCACTCCTTCAAACCAGAGATTTTACTTGCTTTTCATAAAATATAAAAATACAAAAAGAATCATCCCTCACCTCTAGACCTAGTAGATAAATTTCAATCCTAACGAACACTATTCTTTGAGTTGAACGATCAATCCCCCGGTACTTGCCACTTCACTATACTACATCGGTCAGGTACACTGCCTGGTGGGGATTGCAAGCCTCTTGAGATCCCTCGAGAGGTAAAACCTGTTGTAAGGTCGCAAAACCACGCATCAAGTTTTTGGCGCCGCAGCCCGGGGAGTAGTTATTGCTTAGGTTGAAATTTTATTTTTATTAGGTCTACTCACAAGATTCCTATCAAGTGAGATTTTTTCTTTTTATTTTGTAGCTTTCTCGTAGTCTATCTTTTCTTTGTGATTTTGTTTGTAATTTGCTTCAAATGGACTTTTCACTTAGACTTCTAAGATTGCAAGATATGGTTGAGTGGCTAGAACACCAAGAAGTTCAAAATACCTCATTTAGAGACACCTATGAATCATATGAGCCTTCACCTAGGATAGATTCTTATGAACAACCTCCATGTTTAAGATCTCGTTTTAGTGAGGCCAATAGGAAATGCGACCTAGTTTGCCAAGGAATTATGGAGAGAGCCGTTGCAACAAACCATAAGTTAGATGAAGCACTAGGTTTGCTGTTATCACTACCTAAGAAAACAATTGAGGAGGATTTAGCCGAGCATGATCACATTGATCAAAAGACCTAGGTTTTATGACCAATGACTTTGAATCTCAAGGAACACATGATGAATCCTTTAGGCAAATTGAACATAAGATTATTGAGGAAGATCCTTATGATTCGGACATTGAAGTTGAGATGCCTAGAGAAGCACGTGAGATACTTAGGAGAATGCTTAGGATAGATTCTACCAAAACACATGATGAGGATATAGGTGATCTTGACACGTGGAATGATGAGGTCAATAACATAAGCCCACAAAATACTCAACCATCATTTGAGGCACACACACCGCCCGTGACTTACCCGGAAGATGTAGAAGAAACTTTAGGAATTCCGATAGAGGTAGAACCCTTGGAACAAGCACCACTAGAGGATATAGGTTTGAATACTTGTAATGATAACCTTACCCTTAGTTCTAGGGAATTTCCTAGTGTTGATGAGCCGGAACCTCAATCTTTACACACCTTTCCATCCTTAGATATATTTCTAGGAGACAAAAGAGGAACCGACCCACCCATCAACCAATATTATCCGGGTAGTTTAGGATGAAGGAAGCCATTCACTCACCCCCTTCACCTCACGTGGCATATTTCTACCCTAAGGGTGTGTATCGCTACTTTCACCCGCACTTAATCCTAAGTGTAGGGAAAACCTCCCCTATTTCCGTTAAATAAGGGTAGAGTCAGGCTCGTGACTCGAACAAAAACAAGCGCTTCTTGGGAGGCAACCCAAGCTTTATTTGCTTTGTGTGTTTATTTGTTTGTTTGTTTGATTTTATTTGTTTCCGTATGCAAGTTTAATTGTTATTGTTTGTGCTCATGTTTCAAAGTAAATTGTGAAAATGCTTTATTTTGTTTTTAACTTCGTCTTAACTACATATAAAGGTATTTTGCAAAAGATAAGTGTAAGGGAATCCAAATTTGTTTACAAGAACAAGATTGAACATGAATCACAACAATATTAAATGAGCATGCATACTAGTAATTGTTAGAGTCAAATGCTTGTATCGAGTCATAATGAATATTTTGCAGGATTTCCAGGAAGTGAGGCATAAGTTTTTCCAGAAATTTTCCGGAAACTAACCATAAAATTTCTGCAGGTCACTTCTGACGGCGTCAAGGTTAACACCTGACGGCGTCAAGTGTAAAATTCTGGAAATTTTGCAAGTTTTGTTTTTCTACCGGAGTCATAAAGTTTTTGTTAAATCTTTAGTTTTATAAACTCCAGGAAATCTGCAAATATTCATTCTACAAGCATTATATCTTTAATCGTTTTGTTTTTATTTCTAAGTCTGGAATTACACCTAGTTGTGAGTTTTCTTTGTTCAGGTTGATGCTTTGGGTTTTTTTTGTGTTTGTTTTCTCAGGTTTAACAGGTTATATTGGACAAGAAGATGATTTATATTTCGGAAGGGAAGCTTTCAACGTTCATTTTCTTGGAGGAGGATTTAACCATGTTACCGGATTATCCACATCGAACGAATCAGGGGAGTATTTATTTTCATTCTTTTACCTTATTTACTTTTACATCCTTTGAATGAACATTGGGGACAATGTTCAGCTTAAGTGTAAGGGGAGGGTAAATGATGATACCTTAGAGAATACAATTGCACTTGATTTTTGTTTGTTTGATGGTAGATGTGTAATAAAACTGAGATAAATACTTGTTAGGGCAATTTTAGTGCCAAATTTAAAAAATTTTACAACATTTAGGAGTGAAACTTTGGTCTTAATGAGCGTCTCACGGATAGGAGTTATATGACTAGCACAAAACCGTACCACTAAAAAATTTTCCACCCCCAAATATGTGAGGTTCGCCCCTAGAATTGGTAGGAAAAGCATTTATGCTATGATGTGTGTACCGGTAGCACTTAGATTCTAGAACTTGCGTTAGGACCATTCCGAGGCCACAAGTGAGACTACATTCGTGTAGTTAGATTTACTACATGATAAGAGGCATTAGGATTAACCCATTGTTTTACACCTGTGTTTTTGTTATAATTACATTGGCTACATTGGTCAAGTAATTCTCCCACACCCTTTGCGTTGTACTCATTTTTAGTACACGATACCCCTAGTACACCCCTCAGAGCCTATCTTTTCGTTTCTAACTTTAAGCATTTTACTTAAAGTAAGAATTTGTTTACACCCCACTTAAATGTACACCCAAATCGCCTTAGCCTACCTTGTATGCACTCATTTTTAGTGCATTATTGTGACAACATTTGTTTAAACCCCAAGTTAATTATCTAATTGATTACATGGTTGCTAAGTCGAGTCATATCCTTGTACATATTGTTTTGGGACGATTGGGACTCATGGGTAAAGTACTAGTGTAATGGAGTAATGGGGAAGAACATCATTATTACCCCCATATGTGCTAAATATTTTAAAAGTACTCCAAGTGTTTCGATTATCTTAATTCGAGTCATTAGAATAGTTAATTGTAAAGTTATGTAAAAGTTCAAGTGTAAGGGGGATACAACCCCCCTACGATGTATTATTTTGGATGGTAGGGCAAGAGTGTATGTCAAAAAAAAAAAAAAAAAAAAAAGAAAAAAAAAAGAGAAAAAGTAGAAAAAAACATACGGACTACCATCCCGTTTCATTTTATGTTTATTTTATCTTTTTGTTATTTTTTTCATTAGCTTAAGTCGAGTCTAGTCTTGTCTTAGCAACGCCATATTGTACATGTAATTAATCAAGATCTTTAACTCGCCATCAGTAAAATATCCTTTATCCAACAAAACCGTGTTTATCATATCCCTACACCTAACGTTATAACCCATTTAAAAGCCCTCTTTGATAGTTTATCTTAGGTGCTTACGCCTAGTGGAGGAGGTTTTTGATCCTTTCCCAAGCCTATGGTAATCTATTTGCTATGACAGGTAGTGAGAGATATTATTAATTTTCATTTATGAGATATACTTTTATGACACCTGAGAGATGTGAGTATCTAAACACTACTTGTGAGGTGCTAGTCTGTAATCTCCGTGCTTATTATGATTAAAGTGGAACGACTATTTTTTGTAATTACTTTTATATTAGCGTTAAATGACCCCTAACTTGTATTTTGATTAGAATAAAACCGCATTTGCTTGAGGACAATCAAATCTCAAGTGTAAGGGTATTTGATGAAGCGAAAAGTGTATCGCTTTTCGGGGGTCATTTAAGCCCTAAATCGTATTTATTTGATCAAATATTGCCCTAAATCGTTCCTTTTGTCATTTTAGGTACTTTGGAGATGAAATTTGGAAAAGGAAGCATTTTGGACTTTTTTGGAGCATAAAAGTGAAGAAAACGACAAAGTCTCTAAATCTGCTGGAATAGTACCTGTGACGGCGTCAAGCCCCAGTGTGACGCCGTCAATCCTTGATAAGCCAGAGAGGATTTTGGAAGATTAAAGGGGGACGGCGTCAAGAAGGCCATCAAGAAACCCTAACCGCGGCGAAGTGACGGCGTCAGGACTCAACCTGACGACGTCAGAAGCCATTGAGTGACGACGTCAGAATGACAACTTGTACAAGAAGAAACCCTAGTAAAACCGTCACATGCTGATCAAGACAATCACAACTTACGCGCGGAGTAGCTGTCACTGTTTTGGCCATAAAATCTTCATACGAACTCGGATTTGGGTGATTCAAAAGGCCACGCGAAGAGGACGAAAAGATCTATAATTTGGTGAAGAAAAGTTGGTCTTGACGCCGTCAAGGTTAGTCTGACGCCGTCAAGACGGGCCGGGCAGAAAAGTGCTTATAAATACAACCTTATAACTTCATTATTTGTAAGCCCTAAACCCTAAGTCCGATTCTAGGGTTTAGGTAGGTGTTTTTCCAGCAACTTAGAAGGTCTTAATCACTCCATAAACATCTTGTAATGGTGTGTTGATTCTATCTTAATTATGTTTTCCATTATTATTGTTGCTTGTTCTTCATTGATTATGTTTTACTAAATCACCTAGTGTTTACCTATGATTGTGTGAAACTTGTGTATAACTAATTAGATCTTATTGATTTCTTGTTGATGTGTGTGTCCATCTCCATTAATTAGGGCGTGACAACTTCAATAGATCTAATTGGTTTAGCTTATAATTCTTGTTTCCTATTGTCTCTTGTATGATTGGATGATATCGATGTTAGGCTTAAGAAAACTGGCTAACCTCCTATACGGTAACTTGCTTGAACGTCTTAAGAAACATGAACCAAGGTGTACTAAGGTTAATTGGTTGTATTTAATGCATAAGCGAATTCTAGTGATCCCATGTTAGGAGCTTCTTAGCCGGCTCGACATAGGAGTGAAGTAGGAGCTTATAGAGTTGGGGAAGATCGTACACACCCCCACGATTGGTATTAAGGAATACAACCCGTCAATTAAAACAAGGTGTGACAATTCAATAGGTTGAATTGGATAGCTAGCAAGGAGTAACATATCATAGGTAGACATGCTTCACTTCCCTTGTAGAACCCTAGTTTACTTTCCTGCACATTAGTTTAATTAGTAGCTTTTGGGTTAGTTGATTAGCAACTAATTCCGCCCACTCCTTCAAACCAGAGATTTTACTTGCTTTTCATAAAATATAAAAATACAAAAAGAATCATCCCTCACCTCTAGACCTAGTAGAATAATTTCAATCCTAACGAACACTATTCTTTGAGTTGAACGATCAATCCCCCGGTACTTGCCACTTCACTATACTACATCGGTCAGGTACACTGCCTGGTGGGGATTGCAAACTTCTCAAGATCCCTCGAGAGGTAAAACCTGTTGTAAGGTCGCAAAACCACGCATCAGGGATACACATCGAACTTACTCCAACGTCTTGAGAGTAAGGTGTTTAACAAGGATGCGTGATCCGATGTTGATGGGTTTGCAACCCTCTTACTCAACGAGTCATTTAGTAGGTTTACTCATCCTTTTACCATCGTGGGTTTTTAATTGGTGCATGCACGCCATGTAGGCAAAAGATAATGTAACAAACAGTATTGAGACATAAATGATATGTAAGCAATAAAGTAAAGTGTGTCACGGAGTTAGCTAGAAACCGCAACATTTTATTAATACTTGCAAGTTTTCATAAAAAGATAAAACATTTGTCTAAATGAAACAAAAATGTAAATACACGGATATTTATTGAGCACTTACTAAAGTGCGGAGGTGTCCGTGTATTGGGTCGTAACCTTTCCTAAAGATAACATCTCTTGAGATTGCAGATATTCCATGTGCGTTGTAGCTCACGGCCATCCATGTCACGCAGCTTGTACGCGCCTTGTCCTAGTGCTTCAATGACCTCATAGGGTCCTTCCCACTTTGGTCCAAGTTTACCTGTATCTTCTGCGTGGCTTGCATCATTAGCGCGATACACAAAGTCGCCTGGTCTGAATGAGGTGCTTCGAACTTTAGCATCGTAGTATCCCTTCATCTTTGACTTGGTTTTTGCCTCACGTATAGCTGCGCGCTCGCGCCTTTCTTCCAATAGGTCCAAGTCTATTCGTCGTTCGTCGTCATTGGTCGCGACATTAACTTCCGCGGTGCGGATAGTTGGCATCCCAATTTCAGCTGGTATGACAGCTTCTGTCCCGTAGACAAGGGAAAAAGGAGTGTCTCCATTGCTAACTTTGATTGTCGTGCGGTGCGCCCATAAGACATGCGACAATTCGTCCACCCATCTTCCTTTGTGTTTGTCCAGGCGCGCTTTAATTCCTTCGCCTAGACTACGATTTGCGCGCTCAACTAAACCATTGGTTTGTGGGTGTTTAACTGATGCGAAGTGTTGTGTGATATTTAACTCTGCGCACCAGTCTTTGAACGGGTTATCACGGAATTGTTTTCCGTTGTCCGAAACAATCTCCCCAGGTAATCCAAAGCGGCATACAATATTTTCCCAAATGAAGCGTTTTACTTGATTGCCTGTGATTGTCGCTACTGCTTTTGCTTCAATCCACTTAGTGAAGTAGTCTATTGCGACAATAAGGAATTTCAGTCCTCCCGCTGCGACAGGGAAGGGACCCGCAATGTCAATACCCCACTTATAGAATGGCCATGGAAAAGTGATAGGTGTTAGCTCTTGTTGTGGTCTGCGCGGGATGGGTCTATGAACTTGGCAGTCGTTGCATTTCTTTATCACATTGCGCGCATCACGGTGCATAGTAGGCCAATAGTATCCTGAGCGCAATGCTCGTGCTACGACGAACCGTGGTTCTGAATGCATACTTCATGACCCAGCGTGGATCTCTCGGAGTACGTAATCTGCCTGAAGAGGTCCAACGCACCGAAGCCATGGTTGTAGGAATGAGCGGCGATATAGGATACCATCTCTAAGTTCGAACCTCTGCGCTGTGCGCCGTATCCGTCGAGCATCCTTCTGCTCATCGGGCAATTTGCCCTTGCTTATAAATTCGATAATAGGGGTCATCCACGTAGGATTCTCCTCCTCTATTACCGTGGATATCTCCATCTCCGAGATGGACTTGTTCTTTAGGATCTCCACTAACACTTGTTTTGACAGGTGCGCAAAGCTAGTAGATGCGATCTTGCTTAGCGCATCCGCTTTCTTATTTTCACCTCTAGGAACTTGTTTAATGGTAAACCTGTCAAAACCTTGGATTAGTGATTTTGTCTTGTCGAGGTATTGAACCATGTTATCCTCTTTAGCCACATATTCGCCCAACACATGGTTGGCTACTAATCGGGAGTCCACATTTGCTTCTAGGTTGCGTACACCCATTCGATTTGCAATGCGTAATCCGGCGATTAGGGCTTCATATTCTGCCTCGTTGTTCGTGGCTGTGAATTCAAAACGCAGTGCGTAAGTGAATTCCATTCCTTCTGGATTAGTGAGGATAAGGCCAGCGCCCGATCCATCCACGCATGAAGATCCATCCGTGAACAAGACCCATGGTTCTTGTGGTTCTACCTTGCTCGGTGGAGGTACGTCATCGGTATCTGGTTTTTCGATGATGAAGTCTGCTAGTATTTGCCCTTGATGCGTGGGTTTTGCAACCTTACAACAGGTTTTACCTCTCGAGGGATCTCAAGAGGCTTGCAACCCCACCAGGCAGTGTACCTGACCGATGTAGTATAGTGTAGTGGTAAGTACGGGGGATTGATCGTTCTCCACAGGGAATAGTGTTCGTTAGGTGTGAAAGGCTACTCTAATTAGGTCTAAGGGTTGAGGAAGATTCTTTTTATGTTTTTATATTTTATAAAAGCAAGTAAAATCTCGGGTTTTGAAGGAGTGGGCGGAATTAGTTGCTAGTCAACTAACCCAAATTACTACAAATGCAAATAAAATAAAATAACAAAAATGAAAAGTGGTGAGAAACTTATGTGTAGAGAAATGTGTTTACTTAGATTTCCTTACTCCCTAACTATCTTTTACCGGTTAATTAGTGTGTATTAGTCGCGTGGATGACGGGTGTATTCCTTAATACCATTCGTGGGGTGGCGTACTTACTTCCCCAAACTCTACAAGCTCCTACTTCACTCCTATGTCGAGCCGGCTAGGAAGCTCCTAACATGGGATCACTAGAATTCGCTTGTGCATTAAATACAACCATAAAAACCTTTAGTACGCGTTTGGTTCATGTTTCTTAAGACGTTCAAGCAAGTTACCGAATAGGAAGTTAGCCAGTTTTCTTAAGCCTAACATAGATAAACAATCATCCAATACAACTAATAACACACTAACAACCAATAATCAATAGCTAGGTTTCATTAGATCTAAGCAAACACAAGATAAAATTAGCCTAACATGTTAAACAAAAGACAAGCATAAGATAGAATCAAACAACACATAGACATATTGAATGATTAATTGATAACTTATCTTTCAATGAAACATGGAAGATCTCAAGGCAAAAAGCCCTGAAAAAGTAGCTAAAATCGTCTTAGGGTTTTATCCCAAAATTCCACACACTAAGCTCTCCTTAATGACAAAAAATTAGAAAACTATATATAGACTTTGACATCTGACGGCGTCACCTTATGCATTGTGACGCCGTCACCTCGCCGCTTTTAGGGTTCCCGGATGACCATCTTGACGCCGTCCCTCTTTAGCTCTTCAAAAATCCATTCTGGCTTATCAAGGCTTGACGCCGTCGGATCCTGAACGTGACGCCGTCCCCTTATGATTTAAGCCGTGACGCCCTTGATTTAGTTAAAGCGTGACGCCGTCAGAATTCTCATGCAAACTCACTGGCCCGTCATGAGTAAATTTCACATCCAACTTTTCTTGCCAAGGCATGACGCCGTCCCATGTTAATTGTGACGCCGTCAAGAGTAACTTTTAGCCGATTCTTGAGACTTTGCCGTTTTCTTCACTTTAATGCTCCAAAAACGTCCAAAATGCCTCCTTTTCCAGATTTCTCCTCAAAAGTACCTAAAATGACAAAAGGAACGATTTAGGGCAATGTTTGATCAAATAAATACGATTTCGGGCTTAAATGACCCCTTAAAAGCGGTACACTTTTCGCCTCATCAAATACCCTTACACTTGAGATTTGCTTGTCCTCAAGCAAATGCGCTTTTATTCTAATCAAAATACAAGTTAGGGGTCATTTAATGCAAACATAAAAGTAATTACAACAAATATTCGTTCCACTTCAATCATAATAAGCACGGAGATTACATACTAGCACCTCACAAGTAGTGTTTAGATACCCACATCTCTCAAGTGTCATCAAAATAAATCTCATAAATGAAAACGGAAAATATCTCTCACTACCTGTCATAGCAAATAGATTACCATAGGCTTGGGAAAGGATCGAAAACCTCCTCCACTAGGCGTAAGCACCTAAGATAAACTATCAAAGAGGGCTTTTAAATGGGTTATAACGTTAGGTGTAGGGAAAAGGAAAACACGGTTTTGTTGGATAAGGGATATTTTACTGGTGGCGAGTTAAAGATCTTGATTAATTACATGTACTATACAACGTTGCTAAGCCAAGACTAGACTCGATCTTAAGCTAATGAAAGAAAATAACAAAACATAAACATAAAATAAACATAAAATGAAACGGGATGGTAGTCCGTATGTTTTTTTCTATTTTTTTTTTTTTTTTTTTTTTTTTCTCATTTTTTTTGTATTTTTCTTGATTTTTTTTTTTTTTTTTTTTTTTTTTTTTTTTTGCATACACTTTTACCCTACCATCCAAAATAATACATCATAGGGGCGTTGCATCCCCCTTACACTTGAATTTTTACATAACTTTACAAATAACTATTCTAATGACTCGAATTAAGATAATTGAAAAACTTGGAGTACTTTTAAAACATTTAGCACATATGGGGGTAATAAATGATGTTCTTCCCCATTACTCCATTACACTAGTACTTTACCCACGAGTCCCAATCGTCCCAAAACAATATGTACAAGGATATGACTCGACTTAGCAACCATGTAATCAACTAGATAATTAACTTGGGTTTTAAACAAATGTTGTCACAATAATGCACTAAAGATGAGTGCATACAAGGTAGGCTAAGGCGATTTGGGTGTACATTTAAGTGGGGTGTAACAAATTCTTCCTTTAAGTAAAATGCTTAAAGGTCGAAACGAAAAGATAGGCTCTGAGGGGTGTACTAGGGGTATCGTGTACTAAAAATGAGTACAACGCAAAGGGTGTGGGAGAATTACTTGACCAATGTAGCCAAAGTAATTATAACAAAAACACAGGTGTAAAACAATGGGTTAATCCTAATGCCTCTTATCATGTAGTAAATCTAACTACACGAATGTAGTCTCACTTGTGGCCTCGGAATGGTCCTAACGCAAGTTCTAGAATCTAAGTGCTACCGGTACACACATCATAGCAAAATGCTTTTCCTACCAATTCTAGGGGCGAACCTCACATATTTGGGGGTGGAAAATTTTTTAGTGGTACGGTTTTTGTGCTAGTCATATAACTCCTATCCGTGAGACGCTCATTAAGATCAAAGTTTCACTCCTATATGTTGTAAAAAATTTTAAATTTGGCACTAAAATTACCTTAACAAGTATTTATCTCAGTTTTATTACACATCTACCATTAAACAAACAAAAATCAAGCGTAATTGTATTCTCTAAAATCGTACTTTTACCCTCCCCTTACACTTAAGATGAACATTGTCCCCAATGTTCAAATAATAAGATGTAAAAGCAAAAAGTAAAAGAATGAAATCAAATACTCCCCTGATTCGCTCGGTGGATAATGAAATTACACGGTTAGATCTTCCTCCAAAGAGAATGTTGAAGCTCCATGACTAATGCATCGCCACAAGCTTGATCCAAAAACATTTCCTTGTCCAAAATAACCTGTTAAACCTGAGAAAACAAACACGAAAACCTGCATAACATCGGCGGGATAAAATCTATATATAAGGATATAATGCTTGTGGAATGATAATTTTGCAGATTCCTGGAGATTATAAGTTGGAGATTTTAATAAAAACTTTTTATGAAAACAAAACTTTCAAAAATTTCTGGAAATTAAATCTGACGCCGTCAGAAATGACCTGACAAAAATTTTCATTTTAAGTTTCCGGAAAATTTCTGGAAAAACCTTTACCTTACTTCCTGGAAATCCTGCAAAACATCATTATGACTCGATACAAGCATTTGACTCAAACAAATACTAATATGTATGCTAATTTATTATTATTACGATTCATGTTCATTTGTGTTCTAATAAACCGATTTAGATTTCCCTTACACTTATCTTTTGCAAAATACCTTTATATGTAGTTAAGACGAAGTTAAAAACAACATAAAGCATTTTCACAATTTTAGTTTTGAACATGAATCAATAATAATAAAAATTAAACACACATACGGAAACAAATAAAATCAAACAAACAAATAAACACACAAAGCAAATAAAGCAAGTAACGCTTGGGTTGCCTCCCAAGAAGCGCCTTTCTTTATTAACGAGTCTTGTAGCTAGACTCAAAGTCACGTACATTACGTGACTCCATCATCGGTCACGGTTCCTAGGCCATTCTCCTTCCCGGTTTTATATTCCGGCCCTAATTTCAAACAATCCTTGTAGAAACCGAATATCCTTTTCATAACATAGTCTACTCCTTTACTTCTATCCTCATCATTCCTATAGTAGACCGCTTGCTTGAGCTCCTTCTCAACATTTGACAAGTGTTGGAATTGTTCTATCTTATATGGCATTTGGTAGCTTACTTCATCGGTCTCATCCTTAAATCTAACTATCCCTAAGGAGGGTTCATAAGTCATTCTAGAGACCTCAACAAATGGTTTTCCAAAAACCACTTGAGTCAAGGATGCATCGACTATTGGGCGGATATCTTCTACAATTACAAAGTCGGTGACATAGGTGAAGTTTCCTACATAAACCGGTAATCCCTTAACTCTTCCCGTGAAGTTACTCATCCAACCCTTGTCAGGGAGCATCCTATACCCAAGTTGATTCTTCATTATCAAGTTGTAGTGGGCTTTAGTCATGATGTTTATGGGTGATCTAAGGTCGATATAAGCTTTCCACACATGTAGATGCCCTATGTTGCATGGTATGTTGAGATTAGAAGGGTCGCCTATTTCTCTGATTGGTCTACCTAGGAAGTATGGTGTCTCGGGGTCATCGAATAAGTTTGTATGATATGCACGCTCTTCCTTAGTGGGTAGCCTATTGAAGTAGTCCTCATCATCATCTACTTCTTCAATCTCACTTGTCCTAACTTCCTTATCAACCTCGACTTTCCTATCCTCATCCTTTGGTTCACTTTCCTCCATGCTCCTATCGATTGGTTTAATAGTGACAACGTTGACGAAGTGGACATGTTTGGATGAAGAAGGGCCTTTGACTTGGGGTCCGCTATTTGTGTTCCTAGCGTCCTTATGTGGAGGTGATAACACTTGGTTATGGAGGGCTTTCAACAAGTTGTCAATTTTATTGGTCATCTCAGTTTGTTGTTGATTGAATTCGGTCTCGAATCTAGCTATCCGAGCTTCTTGAGATGCCATAAATTGAGACATCAATCCTTCAAAGTTATTGGTACTACCATTGCCGGAAGGATTGTTGTTGAAAGTACGGTTCGAGTTGGAACCGCTTGATTGGAAATGATTAGGTGGGTTGGAAGAATTGGTTTGTTGCGAGTTTTGGTTTTGTTTCCACCTAAGGTTCGGGTGATTTTTCCATGAGGGGTTGTATGAATCACCATAATGGTTTGGCTCGGGCTTGAAAGTGTACCACTTGTCTCCCGCTCCGTCGGTACGCGAGGATGCGTAGTCCACAAAAGCTTGTTCGGGGAGTTCCATGCAATCACGAGTGTCGTGGGGACCACTACATAATTCACATGAAGAAGTGATTTTGCTCACTTGGCTTGAAGGTTTAGGAGCCTCGTAGGATTTCATGAGAAACTTGACTTGGTCTTCAAGTTCTACGATCCTACGGTCGGAAGTGCTTGAATTGTTCAAAGGCAAAGATATTGCCTTGACCGTTTTATTCAAATCACGGGGATCACTCCAACTTTCGTTGTCATAAAGAGCAAGATCCTCTAGGAGAGCCCATGATTGTTCCGCACTTAGATCACGTAGCTTGCCACCGGCCGATTGGTCAATGGTTTGCCTTGTGGAGAGATTGATATGGTCATAGAAGATTTGGACTTGGAGCCAAAGTTCTATGCCATGGTGAGGGACTTTTTGGAGTAAGTCCTTGAATCGAGTCCATGCCTCGTAGAGAGTTTCGCCTTGACGTTGTTGGAACATCAAGATATCATTCCTTAGCTTGGTAGTTCTTCCCGGTGGGAAAAACTGAGCAAGGAAACGAGTGGTGAGATCATCCCAAGAGGTGATGGATCCTGCGGGTTGACGTTCTAGCCACTGACTAGCTTGGTCCCGCAGAGAGAATTGGAAGAGACGCAATCGGGTCGTCTCTCGAGTGGCAACATCAAGGTCTATAGAATCAATGATTTTAAGAAAGTCCTTGAGATGTTGATTAGGATCTTCAGAACGAAGTCCATGGAATGCGCATCCGCTTTGCACCAACCGGATGGTGTCGGATCGCAAGGGTGTGATATTGGCTCCTTGCGTGAGCTCAATGGTGTTTCGATAGCCGTGGTGGCTAGGACGGGAATACTCTCCTAAAGTACGGGCTCTAGGAGGTGGTGGTGGTTGTTGTGGTGGTGGGTTGTGTGGGTTAAGGATATTACCATCTTCCATGATGTCGGACGGTAATGGTTACGAACAAAGACACGAAGAAAATAGATAGACTAAAGAAAACCTAGAAAAATAAAATAAAAAATCTCACTAGAAAGGAATCTAGTGAGTAGACCTAATAGAAATAAAAATTCAACCTAAACAATAACTATTCCCCGGCAGCGGCGCCAAAAACTTGATGCGTGGGTTTTGCAACCTTACAAAAGGTTTTACCTCTCGAGGGATCTCAAGAGGCTTGCAACCCCACCAGGCAGTGTACCTGACCGATGTAGTATAGTGTAGTGGTAAGTACGGGGGATTGATCGTTCTCCACAGGGAATAGTGTTCGTTAGGTGTGAAAGGCTACTCTAATTAGGTCTAAGGGTTGAGGAAGATTCTTTTTATGTTTTTATATTTTATAAAAGCAAGTAAAATCTCGGGTTTTGAAGGAGTGGGCGGAATTAGTTGCTAGTCAACTAACCCAAATTACTACAAATGCAAATAAAATAAAATAACAAAAATGAAAAGTGGTGAGAAACTTATGTGTAGAGAAATGTGTTTACTTAGATTTCCTTACTCCCTAACTATCTTTTACCGGTTAATTAGTGTGTATTAGTCGCGTGGATGACGGGTGTATTCCTTAATACCATTCGTGGGGTGGCGTACTTACTTCCCCAAACTCTACAAGCTCCTACTTCACTCCTATGTCGAGCCGGCTAGGAAGCTCCTAACATGGGATCACTAGAATTCGCTTGTGCATTAAATACAACCATAAAAACCTTTAGTACGCGTTTGGTTCATGTTTCTTAAGACGTTCAAGCAAGTTACCGAATAGGAAGTTAGCCAGTTTTCTTAAGCCTAACATAGATAAACAATCATCCAATACAACTAATAACACACTAACAACCAATAATCAATAGCTAGGTTTCATTAGATCTAAGCAAACACAAGATAAAATTAGCCTAACATGTTAAACAAAAGACAAGCATAAGATAGAATCAAACAACACATAGACATATTGAATGATTAATTGATAACTTATCTTTCAATGAAACATGGAAGATCTCAAGGCAAAAAGCCCTGAAAAAGTAGCTAAAATCGTCTTAGGGTTTTATCCCAAAATTCCACACACTAAGCTCTCCTTAATGACAAAAAATTAGAAAACTATATATAGACTTTGACATCTGACGGCGTCACCTTATGCATTGTGACGCCGTCACCTCGCCGCTTTTAGGGTTCCCGGATGACCATCTTGACGCCGTCCCTCTTTAGCTCTTCAAAAATCCATTCTGGCTTATCAAGGCTTGACGCCGTCGGATCCTGAACGTGACGCCGTCCCCTTATGATTTAAGCCGTGACGCCCTTGATTTAGTTAAAGCGTGACGCCGTCAGAATTCTCATGCAAACTCACTGGCCCGTCATGAGTAAATTTCACATCCAACTTTTCTTGCCAAGGCATGACGCCGTCCCATGTTAATTGTGACGCCGTCAAGAGTAACTTTTAGCCGATTCTTGAGACTTTGCCGTTTTCTTCACTTTAATGCTCCAAAAACGTCCAAAATGCCTCCTTTTCCAGATTTCTCCTCAAAAGTACCTAAAATGACAAAAGGAACGATTTAGGGCAATGTTTGATCAAATAAATACGATTTCGGGCTTAAATGACCCCTTAAAAGCGGTACACTTTTCGCCTCATCAGCCCTTTAACCGCAGTGCGTGGTCTGTAAGAGATGTTATACTCGCCTAGCAGCACACTCCATTTTTGTAATCGCCCCGATGCGTCAGGTTTAGAGATAACTTGCTTGATAGGTTGGTCTGTGATCACCGCTATTGGGTGCGCTTGAAAGTATCTACGCAACCTTTTGGCGGCAAATACTAACGCCAAGACCAACTTCTCCATTGGGCTGTAGTTAATCTCTGTCTTCTTGAGTGCTTTGCTTACAAAATATACCGGTGTTTGTACAGAATTCCTATCTGTTAGTAGCACCGCGCTGACTGCTCCTTGAGTTGCAGACAAATAGACAATTAACTCTTCCCCTGGTCGGGGTGCGACTAGCTTGGGGAGCGCTGCTATATGTTGCTTAAGCTGTGTGAAAGCTTCTTCCGCTTCTGCAGTCCAACGAAAGTCTCCCTTTTTCGTACACTTCTTGAGTGTTTTAAAGAGAGGAAGTGACTTATCCGCTGATTTGGACAGGAATCTGTTCAAACCGGCTAGCTTTCCATTCAGAGACTGAACTTCTTTCAACGTGCGCGGTGAAGGGAGTTGGATGACAGCCTCTGTTTTTTCTGGGCATGGCTTAATGCCATCTGGTTCTATCAAATATCCTAGGAACATGCCTTCTGTAGCGCCAAAAGTGCATTTCTTAGGATTCAACTTCATGTTGATCTTTCGTAGTGTTGTAAATGTTTCTTCAATGTCGCGCACCACTTCGTCTTCTGTATGGCTTTTTATGACAAGGTCGTCCACATAGACCTCTAGGTTGCGGCCCACCTGCTTTTCAAATGCATTATCTACCAGTCGCTGGTAGGTGGCGCCCGCATTCTTCAGGCCAAAAGGCATCTTTGTATAACAAAAGACGCCTTGGCTTGTGTGGAAGGCTGTTTTTTCCTCGTCTTCCTTAGCCATTTGGATTTGGTGGTACCCTTTGTATGCATCTAAGAAACATTTAAAGGGATATCCGCACAAAGATTCCACCTTCCAGTCTATCTCTGGTAGTGGGTAGCAGTCCTGTGGACATGCTTTATTAAGGTCAGTGAAGTCCACACACATCCGCCAACTACCATCGCTCTTCTTGACCATTACTGGATTGGAGAGCCAATCATGGTAATAGACTTCTCGCATGATGCCAGCGTCCACAAGTTTGTGTACTTCTTCGAGAATGGCTTTTGCGCGCTCTGGAGCCTGGCCGCGCTTTTTCTGCCTTACTAGGGAATATCCTTGTCGGATTTTTAGCTTGTGTTCTGCAATCGAGCGTGGCACACCAGTCATGTGCTTTGGTTCCCATGCGAAGATATCCAGATTCCTTTGTAAGAGCGCGCACACGGCCGCTCTACCTTTGTCAGACAACGATCCTCCAATCGATACTTCTTGCTCCGGGTATTCAGGGTGAATTGCAACCTTTAGGTTTGGTACTTTAGCTGCGCTCTGTTCTGGGGTGTGCGTCGTTTCACATGTAATCGTGTTACACTCTCCTGGTGGCGCAGCGTTGTTGTAGATGGTGACAATGCCGCCTTCTACTGGGAATTTGAGCATCCCATGTGTTGTGGACGGTACCGCGCGCATCGCCGAAATTCCTGATCTTCCAATAATGCCATTGTATGGCGAAGGAGATCTGATCACCATAAAGTTCATCCAGGCTGTCGTGGAGTGTTCCTTATTACCAACAACGACCAGTAGTCGTAGTTGCCCCATGTGCCATATCTTTTCTCCTGTAAAGCCAGTCAACGCAGTCGTGGCTGGGCTTGACTGTCTTTGTATCTCAGGGCGCAATCTCTTGAAACAATGCTCATACATTATGTCCGCTGATGCCCCTCCATCAACATACATGCGGTGGATATCGTGACCCCCCGCATTTATCTCAATGGTGAGTGGTTCTGCCACTGCGTTGTCCGCAGCCAAGGTGGGGAAAGAGATTTCGCTTCCATGAGAAAATTTCTGGCTCACCTTTTGCCTAGTCTTTCGCTGCCATGATTGTATCATGTAGATAGTATCAGCTTTTTCCTTAGGCGCTTCTTTCTTGCCTCCGGTTTTCTGCTTGTCTTTCCCATCCTTAATATTTTTAACGAGATGGTCCAATCTGCCTTCTTTTACTAGCTTATCTATTAGTTGGCGCAATTGGACGCACTCATTAGTCGTGTGGCCCTTCTGTCCATGATATTCGCAGTATCCGTTCCCTACGCGCCGATCTTCGGGGGTGCGCATAGGTGGGGGTCTTGGAAAGTTCGCGCCTTCCGTCGCAAATATCTCCTTTGGAGTTTTCGTTAGTGGGGTGTACTTGTCGTTTCCCCGTCCGCCCCCTTGACTGCGATAGCTTTTGTTACGATTGCTACTCTGGTCATTGGATTGTTTCCTTGGCTCTTCTTGTGACCTATGGTTTGAGTAGCCTTTCTTGCTATCCGCAGCGGCGGCTTCTCCTTGGATGAAGGACCTCGTGCGCTTCATGAGCTCATCAAAGGTTTGAGGAACCCTATCATTTAGCTTTTTGATAAGGTCTGGGTTATTGATTCCGTTCATAAACCCTGAGATCTTTAGTATTTCAGGACATGCCTTGACATGTATGCATTCATCTTTAAAGCGCTCCATAAAAGCGCTTGTGGATTCCCCTTGGCGCTGTTTTACCCTAGCGAGCTCGACAGGGTTTTTGGCGCACTTCTTCCTTTGAGTAAAGTTTAAACGAAACGCCTTTCGCAACTCTTCAAACCCATCGATGCTTCTGCGTGGAAGCTTACTGAACCAGTTGCGCGCATTCCCTACTAATGTAGAGTTAAACATGTGGCACCACACAGGTTGTGGCCAATTTTTGATAGTGGCTGCTGATTCGAAAATTTTTAGGTGATCATCAGGATCACCTGTCCCATCATAAGTTTTGACATTAGCGGGCATGCGCCTTCTCTTATTTTCCGAAAAATCGCTGATGCGCCGAGTGAACGCATCAACTTTTTGGCGGCGCCAGGGACGAGACATGTCTTCGTCCTCCTGGTCGCGGTGTTTTTCCCTTGATTTCCAGTGTCCTGTTTCTTTGTCCTCGTTGTCCGAGGAGTCACTTGAGGATGAGCTTACTTTTTTGCGACGCTTACGCCGACTATCATCGGAATCCGAGCTTACTCCTATGTGGCGCTTGCGCCGACTATCCTCGGAATCAAAGCTTGAAGGGCTTTCGCTTGGGGAGCACTGTCGCCCAATCCTATCATGAACCCTGCGACTACCAAGCCTAGTGTGGACATTGGCGCGCCGTTCCCCATCTTCATGCTCCTCCAGATACTGAAAGTCGGTTGCTTCGTCATCCACAACCTTCCTTCCAATCCTAGTAAACACTGGGTGTTTGCGGCTATCCTTCTCGCGTCTTTCCTTTCGGTAGCGCGGTGGGGATGCTTCATGCTCAGGGTCGAAGTTGAGCCTGGCGTGCAGACTTTGACTTGACCTCTTTTTCGCTTCCTCTCGCATCAGGGCAGCCAAGGTTTCGTAGTTCTGGGACACGAAATCACTTGGCGCTAGTTCAGGCGCAACTCCTTCTAGCGCGAGAGTGTCTGTTTCCAAATCAGGACCCTTGTTTCGGGTGTGGGTGCATTTGGCGGTTCAGTGAAGTTTAACTCCGGCAAAGTGAGAGGAGTGCGCAGTAGATCCACCGTGCTAGTGGTTGTTGTAGTAGCATGGGTAGTCCTTGTGATCGGTTCTACTGGGGTAAAAGCCAGATCTGAGTATGATCCTAGGCTTTTGGGCGCACTGGTTGTTCCAGAGGGCGGCTTAGCGGCAGAATCAGTTTGCTGCTTTTTCCCCAGTAGGTCATCATGCGTTTTCTTCGTCTGCGGAGTCCGCTGATTTGGGTTTCCATGCTTCGTCATTCTAGTTCTTCGTAGAGTTCTTAGTGTAGGGTCCCACGGATGGCGCCACTTGTTGATACAAAAGTTGGGCGTTCCTTGTTTTCGTACCAATTCGATCTTAATGCTTGAGACCTGCGCACTAAGAAAACAAAAGACACCGTTAGGCTTATCGTGGGATTGTCTCCCACGATTATCCTCCGGCGTGAGAGTAAGTAATCGGTTTTAGGGTTTAGTTGAAGAGTTAGGGTTGTAGATCGTACCTTTAATGAGAGTCGAGAGACTCTTTATATACACACGAAACCCTAGTTGGTTTCGTGTTCCTCACTCCTCAGCGTATCCCGCATGGGGCGGTTATTTGATACATATCCCATAAATAAGGGATATCCTATATCAAAGCCATAAATAACTTTGGGTTTGGGCCAATGTAAGCCCAAACCGTTATCGTAATAGCCCATTCGTGATGGGCTTGAGCCCATTCGTGATGGACTGGAGTCCATTCGTGATGGACTTGAGTATGGGTCGGGTTCGTGACCCGAATGCGGACTATACGTCATCAGGAGAAAACCTGTCTCTGTTTTTGTTCTTTTTCTTCGACCCTTCCCACGTAGAATGCTTCGAAAACTTTTCTTTATCGATCGGAGCACCGTTAGTAGACACTTTCTTTGCTTCAATCCAAGTATATGTATTTTCCATTAACCCCTTGTAAGTTGTCGGAAGGTCAGTGGATAAGAATTCCACCAAACTTCGATTTCGCAGACCATGTAGACCCAAAATCTGCAGAGTTTCATCGGTGTACCTGGTGACGAAAGCCCTTGTGCTTTTGTTCTCCTTTTGTTTAATGTTGTGCACCGTCAGATGGGTCCTTGTGAACTTCTTTTGCTGACTGAAGTGTGATTGAAACTTAGCCTTGAGATCATCTAAGTTGACAATGCTGCCAGGCTTTTGCCCATTCCACCAAATACGGGCAGAATCCCTTAGGGTGCGTTTGGTTCGCAGTATGTTTTGAAAGGAATTGTAATCTGTCAAAGGAATTGTAATTTGAATGAATTGTAATTCAAAGAGTTGTAATGTGTTGTAATTGTAATGTGTATGAATTGTAATTGATGTTTTCTGTCACTGTGTTTGGTTGGATCTCAACGTAATTGTAATTCGAAAAATTTATAAAATTTCAAAAAATTTATAAAAATTCGAAAAAATTTATAAAAATTCGAAAAATTTATAAAAATACAAAAAATTTATAAAAATTCGAAAAAATTTAAAAAATTCCAAAAATTTATAAAAATTTAAAAATTTTATAAAAAATTTATAAAATTCGAAAAATTTATAAAATTTTATAAAAATTTAAAAATTTGAATTTTTATATAATTTTTTGTAAAATTTTTAATTTTTTGAATTTTTTGAATTTTTAAATTTTTATATTTTTATAAATTTTTTATAAAATTTTTAAATTTTATAAATTTTTTATAAAATCTTATAAATTTTTTATAAAATTTTATAAATTTTTCGAATTTTATAAATTTTTTATAAAATTTTTAATTTTTTAAGTTTTTTGAATTTTTAAATTTTTATAAATTTTTTGAATTTTTATAAATTTTTTGAATTTTTATAAATTTTTCGATTTTTTATAAATTTTTTGAATTTTTATAACTTTTTTGAATTTTTATAAATTTTTTCGAATTTATATAAATTTTTCGAATTTTTATAAATTTTTTCGAATTTTTATAAATTTTACAACGTAATTCAAAACTTTCCATCCAACATCCTATGTAATCTGAATTCTCTCCTTTGATGTAATTGTAATGTCTGAATTACAATTACAACGCAAACCAAACAGCCTACGTAATGTAATCTGAATTACAATTCCCTCCATTCTGTGAACCAAACAGCCTACGTAATGCAATCTGAATTACAATTACGCCAGATTACGGCGGATTACGGCGAACCAAACGCCCCCTTAGGGTGTATGTAAACATGTGACAGGCTACAGGCATGACCCACTTTTGCATCTTAATGGCCCCTTCGAACAAATGCAAGAAATTGTTTGGATCCCCCTTCCCATCATAAGTCCCAATATGCGAAGGCATTTTCAACCCATCAGGCAATGGGTAGTCTTCGATCCACCTAACGAAGGGTGTAGCCGAACCCATGAGGTCCGAATATAGGCAATTATAGGGTGGTGCATATATAGGAACAACATTATATGGATTATGGTTTGGGGGTACTCCCATAGGAGTTTGGCTAGGGTAGGACTGATAAGATGTGTTCATGCCGAACGGATAACCGTTTCCCATGGCGTACGGAGGGTGCACTGATGAAGCGAAAAGTGTACCGCTTTTAGGGGGTCATTTAAGCCCTAAATCGTATTTATTTGATCAAATATTGCCCTAAATCGTTCCTTTTGTCATTTTAGGTACTTTGGAGAAGAAATCTGGAAAAGGAAGCATTTTGGACGTTTTTGGAGCATAAAAGTGAAGAAAACGACAAAGTCTCAAAATCGGCTGGAAAAGTACCTTTGACGGCGTCAGGGATTGTTCTAGACGGCGTCATGGCTTGGCAAAAGAGGTGGATATGAAAAATACACGAGACGCGCCAGAGAGTTTTGCAATGGAAAGTCTGACGGCGTCACCCTTTAAGATGATCAAGGCCATCACGGTTTAAGTTAAAGAGAGACGGCGTCAAGCTCTATTCTGACGGCGTCAACCTTTGATAGGCCAGAGCGGATTTTGGAGAACTAAAGAGGGACGGCGTCAGGAAGACCATCCGGGAACCCTAGACACGGCGAGATGACGGCGTCAAGATCTATAACGTGACGCCGTCAGCTACTAAGTTCTATATATAGTTTTGCAATTTTTTGTCATTAGTGTGCAACTTTGTGAGGAGAAACCCTAAGACGAATTTCTGCCATTTTTAAGGGTTTTTATACCCTAGGATCTCCCATGTTTAATTGAAGATAAGTATTCATTTAATCAATCAATATGTCTATGTGTTGTTTGATTATATCTTTTTCTTGTCTTTTAATTAACATGCTAGGCTAGATTTATCTTGTGTTTGCTTAGATCTAATGAAACCTAACTATTGATTATTGGTTATTAGTGTGTTATTAATTGTATTGAATGATTGTTTATCGATGTTAGGCTTAAGAAAACTGGCTAACTTCCTATACGGTAACTTGCTTGAACGTCTTAAGAAACATGAACCAATGCGTACTAAGGTTTTTATGGTTGTATTTAATGCATGAGCGAATTCTAGTGATCCCATGTTAGGAGCTTCTTAGCCGGCTCGACATAGGAGTGAAGTAGGAGCTTGTAGAGTTGGGGAAGTACGTACGCCACCCCACGATTGGTATTAAGGAATACACCCGTCATCCACGCAATTAATACACACTAATCAACCGGTAAAAGATAGTTAGGGAGTAAGGAAATCTAAGTAAACACATTTCTCTCCATATAAGTTTCACAACCTTTTCATTTTCAGTTATTTTATTTTATTTGCATTCGTAGTTATTTGGGTTAGTTGACTAGCAACTAATTCCGCCCACTCCTTCAAACCCGAGATTTTACTTGCTTTCATAAAGACATAAAAATACAAAAAGAATCTTCCCTCACCCTTAGACCTATTAGAGTAGTTTTTTCAATCCTAACGACACTATTCCCCTAGAGAACGATCAATCCCCCGGTACTTGCCACTTCACTATACTACATCGGTCAGGTACACTGCCTGGTGGGGATTGCAAGCCTCTTGAGATCCCTCGAGAGGTAAAACCTGTTGTATGGTCGCAAAACCACGCATCAAGTTTTTGGCGCCGCTGCCGGGGAATAGTTATTGTTTAGGTTGAATTTTTATTTTATTAGGTCTACTCACTAGATTCCTTTCTAGTGAGATTTTTATTTTCTTTTTCTAGATTTTCTTTAGTCTATCTATTTTCTTCGTTTCTTTGTTCGTAACCATTACCATCCGACATCATGGAAGGTGGTAATATCCTCGATCCCAACAACCCACCACCACAACAACACCCACCTCCTAGAGTCCGTACCTTAGGAGACTACTCTCGTCCTAGCCACCATGGCTATCGAAACACCATTGAGCTCACTCAAGGAGCCAATGTCACTCCCTTGCGATTCGACACCATCCGGTTGGTGCAAAGCGGATGCGCATTCCATGGACTTCGTTCCGAAGATCCTAATCAACATCTCAAGGACTTTCTCAAAATCGCTGATTCCATAGACCTTGATGTTGCCACTCGAGAGACAACCCGACTGCGTCTCTTTCAATTCTCTCTGCGGGACCAAGCTAGTCAATGGCTAGAGCGTCTACCCGCAGGATCCATCACCTCTTGGGATGATCTCACCACTCGTTTCCTTGCTCAGTTCTTCCCACCAGGAAGAACTACCAAGCTAAGGAATGATATCTTGATGTTCCAACAACGTCAAGGCGAAACCCTCTACGAGGCATGGACTCGATTCAAGGACTTACTCCAAAAAGTCCCTCACCATGGCATAGAACTTTGGCTCCAAGTCCAAATCTTCTATGACCATATCAATCTTTCCACGAGGCAAACCATTGACCAATCGGCCGGTGGTAAGCTACGTGATCTAAGTGCAGAACAATCATGGGCTCTCCTAGAAGATCTTGCTCTTTATGACAACGAAAGTTGGAGTGATCCCCGTGATTTGAATAAAACGGTCAAGGCAATATCTTTGCCTTCGAACAATTCAAGCGCTTCCGACCGTAGGATCATAGAACTTGAAGACCAAGTCAAGTTTCTTATGAAATCCTACGAGGCTCCTAAACCTTCAAGTCAAGTGAACAAAATCACTTCTTCATGTGAATTATGTAGTGGTCCCCACGACACTCGTGATTGCGTGGAACTCCCTGAACAAGCTTTTGCGGACTACGCATCCTCGCGTACCGACGGAGCGGGAGACAAGTGGTACACTTTCAAACCCGAGCCAAACCCCTACGGTGATTCATACAACCCTTCATGGAAAAATCACCCAAACCTTAGGTGGAAACAAAACCAAAACGCACAACAAACCAATCCTTCCAACCCACCTAATCGTTTCCAATCAAGCGGTTCCAACTCGAACCGTACTTTCAATAACAATCCTTCCAACAATTATGGTAGTACCAATAACTTTAAAGGATTGATGTCCCAATTTATGGCATCTCAAGAAGCTCGTTTGGCCAAGTTTGAATCCGAATTTAATCAACAACAAACGGAGATGACCAATAAAATTGACAACTTATTGAAAGCCCTCAATAACCAAGTGCTATCACCTCCACATAAGGACGCTAGGAACACAAATAGCGGACCCCAAGTAAAAGTCCCCTCTTCATCCAAACACGTCCACTTCGTCAACATTGTCACTATCAAACCAATTGATAGAAATGAGAATAATAGTGAACCTGAGGATGAGGTTAAGAAAGTCGAGGTTGATAAAGAAGTTAGGAAAAGTGAGATTGAAGAAGTAGATGATGGTGAGGACTACTTCAATAGGCTACCCACTAAGGAAGAGCGCGCATATCATACAGACTTATTCGATGACCCCGAGACACCATACTTCCTAGGTAGACCAATTATAAAAATAGGCGATCCTTCTAATCTCAACATACCATGCAACATCGGACATTTGCATGTGTGGAAAGCTTACATCGACCTTAGATCGCCCATAAACATCATGACTAGAGCCCACTACAACTTAATAATGAAGAATCAACTTGGGTATAGGATGTTCCCTGATAAGGGTTGGATGAGTAACTTCACGGGAATAGTTAAGGGATTACCGGTTTATGTAGGAAACTTCACCTATGTCACCGACTTTGTAATTGTAGAAGATATCCGCCCAATAGTCGATGCATCCTTAACTCAAGTAGTTTTTGGAAAACCATTTGTTGAGGTCTCTAGAATGACTTATGAACCGTCCTTAGGGATAGTTGATGAACTCAAATAAGTACATTTTATTACCATCATTTATCCTATTAATTTGACTTGTTTTATTATATTATGTATGAGGATTGATACTTAATCGTTTACTTTTGTAATTCTCAGTTGAAAACAAGCATTTGGTGAAACTTGGCGATTTTGGACTAATTATGGAGCAAAACATGCAAGAAGTTAAGAGTCTACTAAAATGGACAAGATCAAGACTAATCTGCTCCAGATGCGCCGCATCTTGCTTATCACATACGGCGCATCGCTATCAAGATCTCACCAGATACGATCCAAGATACAAGAGGACATGCGCCGCATCCAAAGATAAAGATACGCCGCATCTTCTGGCGGTGTACGAATATTCCTGAATATTATAATCTTGGACCCCACGCGAAGTTAAGTAAATGCGCCGCATCTACTTACTAGATGCGCCGCATCTTACCCTCAGACAGAAACTATAAATACCCCAAGACCAGACGAATTCGAGGGGGCATATATTATATACGAAGACCGAAGTATAGAAACCAAGGACGAATTCAGTCGAATAGCGAGCACAAGACACACTCAAATCGAAGATACAAGAGCTGTAAGAAGGTGCTGAATGTGTTTAATTCATTAAGTAGTTTTGTTTTATTGTGTTAGTAAACTTTAATTCATCAAGATTGGTGGCTTGTGTAATGTGACAACGGAAAGATTGCACTCCCTTAAAACTGCTTTCTCATTAATTAAAGTTTATATGTTGATGTCTTTGGTGACTTTTATTAGTGCATTGATAACCTCTGTGGCTAGCTGAGCGTTGATCGGGTCGCCATGCCTCTGCCCTCGCCTATTTATTAGATCGCCTATGCATTCTATGGTCTGTAGAAAAGTAGGAGAAAGATAAATAGGATAGTCATAAGTAATCATTAAGGGTTTACTCGCCGATAAGATTAGAACCAACGAGAAAGGACTTAATCTCGGTGCGTTGCATCGAACTATACACTTCATATAACACTAGCAATAAAACAAGTGACAAACTACTTATCATAAGGACAGCCCTCTTATTGTCTCGAGTATTTATCTGTGTACGTGTGTGCTATTCGCTGATTCGTGCCTATTGGTTTAGTTTATTCTTTAATTGCAACCAAATCGTGCCAGTCTCTCAGGCTGAACCCCCCTTGCGTTAGATTAGGTTGTATAGCTAACTTAATATATTAAAATACTGATTAGAATAACTAGATAATACGTTCCACTCTTAGTGATCGACACTCTACTTACCATTATATTCATACTGACCGGGTACACTGCTCGTTAAGTGTGTGTGTTATTGATAAGTCGGCTAAATATAAATTTAAAACTTGAGTAGGCATTAAAACTGCTAAACCGCAACGACACATCGCACGCATCAATAGTTAGATTTAAGGATGAGACCGATGAGGTAAACTACCAAATGCCATATAAGATAGAGCAATTCCAACACTTGTCAAATGTTGAGAAGGAGCTTAAGCAAGTGGTCTACTATAGGAATGATGAGGATAGAAATAAAGGAGTAGACTATGTTATGGAAAGGATATCCGGTTTCTACAAGGATTGTTTGAAATTAGGAACGGAATATAAAACCAGAAATGAGAATGGCCTAGGAACCGTGACCAATGATGGAGTCACGTAATGTACGGTGACTTTGAGTCTAGCTACAAGACTCGTTAATAAAGAAAAGCGCTTCTTGGGAGGCAACCCAAGCTTTATTTGCTTTGTGTGTTTATTTATTTGTTTGTTTGATTTTATTTGTTTCCGTATGTATGTTTGATGTGCGTGTCCTTGTGTTCAAGTTTTAAAATTTATAAACACGATTTATCCAATTATCTAATCACACATACGAGCAAGTATACTCGTCCGTGGTAGTAAAGGTGGGTAAGTCGAGATCGTCCCAAGGGAATTGGGGTTGAGGTTTAGTAAATAAGTTTTAGCAAAATGGAGTGTCAATCCAATTTGAAGAAAATTAAAAACAAACAAGCAAGGTTCAATCAATCAAAAACTAATATACTTGTGTGCAGTTTCCATGACAATTGTTTAGAGTAACCAATCAAGTTGGGTGTTACTTGTAATGATGCACAACATAAAATGAATGATTCTCAATCTATGGTTTTTGTCATGAGAAATCATATCTAAGAATTCAATCTCCTAGTTAACTCCTTTCGGCCATTATTAACTATTACGATAATTCTATTAAGTCCTTTTTGTTGTTTGAAAGCATGTCTTATCTCAAGAATTCCTACGAATCCTTTCGGCCTTTTTTGTGATGAAATCGTTTCCAAATCCATTTTAATGAGTAAAGGTGTTGCTTGTCACACACCACAATCCATACTAATTCGTGCACTAACTTTTTGGAATAAAAACATAAAGAAAACTCCTTTCGGCCTTGTGAATCTTTGAAAATGTTTTTACCAACCAATTAAGCAAGATTAGATTTTATCTCAACAAACTCATAAAATAAGATATGTTTTCATGCATCACTATGATAAGATTACTCCAACAATTGTCACATCATCCACACACAAGTATAACTAAATTACTCCATAACAATCATAACCAAACACAAATAATTAACCAAACTTTCATTCATCATATAGTAAAAGTAAAAGTAGTTCATGATAACTCAACAAGAAATACCTATCAAGGAATTACAATAACTAGAATTGTGGAACTATAGCAATCCATACTCCTCCAATCACCTATTATCACAAGTAAACAACTCCACACATGGACGCAACTCTTGAGACTCGAACTCAAGATCTCCTGGACGTTTTCACAGCAACTACAAGCTTTTGGGCAATAATAATAATAGTGGTGTAGCTTTCTTAGGTTATGTCACTTCCCCAAAAGAACTCCCTTTGTAAACTAACCAAGGGTTCCTTAAATAAGTGAGGAAACCCTTCTTATCCAAGTAAAAACGTCCCATATGATTTAACAGCTGAGAAATGATAAGCCTCAATGATTATGGGGCTTAAATTCACCATTTAATGCAACTTTGTAACTTCAGTGTTGGCCAACCGATCGATATTTGGCTCCTACCGATCGGTTGGAGCTCTCGGTGTTTCCAACTTCACTCCATCCGAATCGGATGCGGGCAGCATCCGATCGGATGGATGATCCTGCCATGCACTTTTATTTTCTTTTATTCATTTCTCGTTACGTGCTTGATCCTTCGCTGTACCATCGATTTCCTTCATAGAACTTGATCTTTTTTTGATATATTAAGCATAGAAGTCTTGGTCTAATCAATTCTCTGAAGTATCATGTGGTTTCTTTCTTGTAATTCTCCTTATGTGCATAATCTCTTCATTTCTTCGTATTTTCCTCAACTTTTCCTGTACTTGGCTATATTTACTTGCACACACACTTTTTCATCATTTAGCAACAAATACATGCAAATATAACCAAATATGATGCACAAAACTAGCAATAACGCACCTAAAAACATGTTAGATTTAAGCGTTATCAAATCCCCCACACTTGAGTTTTGCTCGCCCTCGAGCAAGTCTAATTTTTAGAAAAACTGAACTCAATGGTATTTTCATTATGTTCATGAAAAAATCCTTGAAATGTATGCAAATTAAATTGAGCTTTGTTAACATCACCAAGTACCTCACAAAGGAAATTTTAGATTCACACAACTCTCGATAGTAGATTTGATTGTAGATCACTCAATTGCTCAGACGCGATTCATGTCTCTTACCATAAGCTTGTACTTGTATCAAAACAACAAAATAAAACATCAAAGAGGTCTTTTATTTGGGTTTAGGCTTCAAAAAGGGTTTTGATTACCTAGCTAATGTATAGATATTTCATACAAGTACATCATAATTCGCTAACAACGAATCCTTGTGTAGTCAAGCAACGGATGGTCACTAGATCGTGCCTTGGTTCGCTAACGACGTTACTTGCATAACGGATGGTCACCAATTTACTCACCAGATCGCTAACAACGCTTTTCAACTACCCAAAAACTCGGATGGTCACTAGAACATACATGTGCTACATATCTAAACAAAGCCATCACTAAATCCGAATGCTCGAATAAAGTAATTGGTAAGGGAAAGGAATAAGACATGGGAATTTGATTTGGTTCTATATAAAAACAAAAACAAGAATCAAGCCCAAATTCAATCCTAACTCTTTACATCACAAATGATTACTCACCAAACTTATTCGATCATTATTCCGCATTTCATATAAACTCCATCTTCCGTAATAACTCTTTGAATATCTTATTTCCACACATACATAGCTCATTGGTTTTTCTCTTTTTTTTCTCTCTCTCTCTCTCTCTTTTTTTTTCATACCCCCACACTTTGGATGAGCACACGCTACAAAAAAATATAAATAAGAGTAGCGACCTCCTTCTTCATTGGAACAACATATACACATACAAGGTGTGGTCAATCATGCAATCATCAAAAATAAATAGTTTCGAACTTCATTAGGACTTGATTCGGGAAAGTCTAAGGTGTATGGCGCAATAATTTTTTTTTGGGTTAAATCAAAAGAAAAGATAGGCTCAAAAGGGTGTAACTAAGGGTGTCTAGCATATAATGCTAACAAATGGGTTCCAATTACTAAGGACAACTAACCAATGTGGTTAGCAAAAATGTATTGTAAACGGAAGGCCATTTGGTGAAAATCCTAATTTGCCTCTTATCATTTGAATATATTTTATTACTTGAAAGTAATTTTAACCGTAATGCATAACAAGTACAAGTTCTAGAATCGACATAATCACCGGCACACTCATACGAAATATAAGGCATGAATCCTCACAATTTAAAGTGGTGGTAAAATGTACTTAGCAATAGTTACCAAAAACTCTCAAAACTTGACTACATTCCAAAAAAAAATTCAAAATAACCTTATTATTTACCATTGAATCAATTTGTCTATCAACTAGAAAAATCAAAGGCGAATAAATTCACACATTCTAGTCCTTGAAATCCAAAAATCCAAAAAAAAAAAAAAAAATTTTTAAAAAAACAAAAATCTTTCCTATTTACTTCCCTCCCCCACACTTAAGTTTTGCATTGTCCTCAATGTAATAAAACGAACTTCAAAGTAAAGGAAATAGAAAGGAAAATAGAAAAAAAAACTACCCGGAAAAAAATTAGCATAAGCCTAGTTGATCACAAGTAATCTCATGAGTTCTTCCAACTTCAAAAATTGATCAACACTAAGCTTCCGTCAATTCTTCCCCTGCAAATACTGCAAACTATGCTCGAAACAAACAAACAAAATACCAAAAACAATAAACCAAACAAACATAATAATAAAAATAAAAATAAAAATCCAAACAAACCAAAATTAAAACAAATAAATCCTACAAGAGTTAAAGTTTAAAGTAGTAGAAAATAGAAAATAGAAATAGTTCAACCATCATTGTTTTGAAACCATAATCATAAACCATCCCAGGTGGTTATTGGCTGGTTCTCCAAAATCGCTCATTTCTTTTTCATTAAACAACCCAAGATTCCTAGCAATTCGAGAAATAAAATGCCCCGCACATATGTAATTTCTTGTCCCATCTGCTGCATGTTTGTGCAAATGTTGCACTATTACCCATGCTACGTTCAAATGCCTATAGGGATGCTTCTCATCTAGTGCGTGTAGTACCCATAAATCATCTTCATAAATCAATTCCACACCAGACGTCCTATGTAACAATGACTGCACTATTATCCTATGAAGCACACGTAACATTGGTTTCTTGATTGTCGACACTTCACTTTCTCCAAACACTAGCTTGCTTTCCGTACTAATCCTCTCCCAGTATCCGTTCGCATCAAAATTATTTTTATTTCTTCCTCCACTTATTACCAAAAACTTGAAATCCCTATTACTTAAATCTTCGTCCGAATATAAACCTAATAGGTTTCCAAATTCAAATAGTGTAACCTCGTGTTTTTGTCCCCCTAGTCTGAATTCGAGGAATTTATCGGTGGTAACACCGATATCAGTGATCTTTTCTTTCATCCTCATTGAACATAAAAATTCTAAGCACCATTCCTTGTATATCGGTTCCCTTATGCTCAATGCTTTCATCCACATGTTGGAAGTCAAAATTCGTCCATCCCAAAGAATCCTAATAAGAAACATGTCTTCCAGAAACTCATCACAACCAAGCTCTTTCATGTCATTCCAGTTCATAATCCTTGGTGAATGAATCACCCATCCGCCAATCTTAAGAAGTATAGCACTAAAAGCTTTTTGAACACTCGCATCCTCCCCTTTCCACAATAGATTGGGATGACATTCCGGTATCGGCATCTGTTCTCTCTTTCTAGTTCCTTCTCTCGTTCTTTTCGCGATTCCTGATCCACCTGTAAGATAACTCTGTAGAAATCATGATTATTCGTTAGTATAAGAGTATAAGAAACAAAGTTAGATGATTAAGAAGTCCAAAAGATTCGATTTGAAAATCTTCAAAAAGTTTTACCGAGGGCTCCATCCGATCGGTATCTCTCTCCATCCGATCGGATGGAGTTGTGACATTGTCCAACCGATCGGTAGCAACTCGCAACCGATTCGGTTGTACTCACTGTATCAAAAACAAAAAAAATTTCGACTCCAAATCAATCCTATCTAGTTCCACTCTTCCTTATCCTGCATTTCATCAATCACTATGGTCTCTACACATCCCACTTATCTCTAAATCACATCCATAACATACTTGCATGATCAATCTTAGAACCTATGAACATATTCAAAATCACACCTTATTGATGTTCTAATCCACAATGCATCATCCTAGGAACACTAAATAACATCTAAACAACATCTGGAAATCATTAATTTCTACCCAGAATCGATTCAAAGTTTTGACCCTTATGATTCAAAAAAAATCAATTAATTCATTCTTCCTCAAAACTTAATCAATCCATCTCATTCTTTTTGCAATGATTTCCTCAATCATTTACCCATCTATTCCAGAAAAATCATGCCTTAATTCGAACTATATCAAAAACGCCTAAATTTTGACCTAATTCAATCAATTCGAATTAAAACCTAATTGACACAAATTGATGATGTTACTTACTTGTTTTGGTGCCATTGATGATCCTTCAACTCTCCTGCAACTCTTAAAACTCTCCTAATGGTCGAATTAATGAACCCCAAGTGTGGTGGAATGAGTGTGTGTGTGTTTTTGATTTTTGAAATCTTGGGTATATATACTTCACTCCATCCGATCAGTATTTCATCCAACCGATTCGGATTGAATTTTTGCAAAACTTCACTTTTTCTTTCTTTCTTCAATACTTTGACACTTGCAAGAACAAATAGAAAGTACTTTACTCCCTTAAAAAGACTTCACTTTAAGTAAAAATACCACCAACACACTTATTCTCCCAACTTGTTATCCAAACTATCTCTACAACTTCTAAAACAAAACTTAACTCCATAGATAAAATCTTAATAAAACCATAAGGTAACCAAAAGGTCTTAAACTTAAATCAAACTTAAATGCAAAACATTAAACTACTATTAAAAATGCATTAAAAATAAACAAACAAACATTAGCACAAGCCTTGTGCTTTATTCTTCAACTTTTGCTCTTCAACCTTCATCCTTCAAAGTATTCATGCTTCAAGATGTCTTCACTTTGAAATTTACCGGATAACTTTCGGTTAGTCACTTGTGTTTTAAACTTCCTTGCAAAATTTCTTCCATCCGGACAAACTATATCAAACTTCACATGCCATTCTCCATCACCTTCTTCTTTCTTGTAAACACTAACTCCTTCGGGTCCCCATTCCAAATTCTTCAATTGAACCGGTAAGGATCCAAGAAAATCTGTCAATTTATGGAACACAAAAACATTCTTGAATGGGTTATAGAAAACCTCCATAGCTAATGCTCTTTCCAACTCATCTTCAATTCCAAAGTAACTAGGAACAATCGGCCCATATTTAGGTCTTCCCTCCTCATCTCTACCAACTTCGAAACAACCTAAATGGTCTTCTTCTTCTTCTTCTTCATACACTTCCTTAATAATCTTGCCTCTAGGTTTTGGATAATAGGTATGCTTCAAGATCCCATCACTAATAGTCATAGTACCTCTACCCATATCTATAATAGCTCCACAAGTTCTCAAAAACGTTCTTCCTAACAACAAAGGTAACTCCTTATCTTCTGGGATATTAAGTACAAGAAAATCGGCTAAGAAAGCTTGATATCCTACTTGCACTCTAACATTCTTCACTTCCCCCATTGCTTTTGCTCTTGAATTGTCAGCCATAGTAAGATTATATTGATTTGGTTGAGGATTACCAAGTCCTAATCTTTTGTACAACGGGTATGGCATCACATTCGCACTTGCTCCTGTATCGGCCAATGCATACATTGCATCGGTTCCATTCACCTTAATGGGTAACACAAAATTCCCCGGATCGCTCTCTTTCTTAGGCAACCCATTTTCAACTATCCTTTCCCTTGCAAACTCATCAAAATTCTTATCCTCTAGCCTAGCTGTTGCCATCATAACCGCATCTAACTTCTTACGATAAACCATGTAATTGTTCAACACTTCTATAACCGGCTTCTCTTCCATAAGCTCCTTAAATTTCATTTCCAAGTTCTCCAAAACAGCTTCTTTTTGTTCTTGAGTCAATGGTTTAACTACTTGAGGTGATTTGGGCGATGAACTAGATGAACTACTCTCATTTTTAGGGGTGGAGGGTTGGGTAAGTTTGTTAAGTGGTGTTTTCTTGCGATTAGCCTTTCCCATTTTAACAATCTCTCCTCTTCCTTCCTTCTTCTCTACCATATCATCATCAACATCAATTCTCATCTCTCCCATAGCAAAATCAACCCTACATTTAGTTTTCACCATGAAATTTCTACCAAACATAACTTCCGGTTCATCCACATTTCCATATTCCAACACAACAAAATCAATCTTGAAAACATGACCATGAATATTAACTTTCACATCTCTCACTAACTTCCTACCATAATTCTCATAATCAAGCCTAACAAAGCCAAGCTTACCAAGCATTTCTTCCGTAATGTAATTCTCACCATATTCCATATTAAGTTGAGCATCCCAAGCCTTAACTCCTTCCACACCACATGGTGTAGCATACCTCATAAATGGTACATCAAACTCTTTAGGTGCTGCTTGCGTGAACACAACCACTCTTTTCTCCTTAGGTAAACAAACACTGCTTTCGCCAACTTCTTCTTTCCTTTCTAAACCAATCTTAGCTTCATCCAAAATGTTTTCCAACTTCTCCAAAGAATCTCCTGAATCTCTCAACATCTCTTCCAAATGTCTCAAATATTCCGAAACATTGCTTAAACTCTCCATTCTACTTAAGCACTATCATAACATAACCACAAAACAAAAATTCCAAACTATTAGCGTGAGGGTTAGTTATAATCGAACCATATCAAAATATCAAACAAAAATAAGCTAATAAACAACTTCAAATCATCAAAACATCAAAACAACTAAAAATAAAAAATCATAAAAACTTTTACCGAGGCAACCATCCGATCGGTATCACCTTCCATCCGATCGGATGGGAAAACTGCAAAAGATGAAATCTCACCAACCGAATCGGATGCGGGCGGCCTCCGATCGGTTCGATCAAGAAAAAAAATATTTTTAATGATAATAATAATACTAAACTAACTAATGACAAAACTCTTTTTAACTTGTTTTTGTGTTTTTTTTTTTATAGAAAAACTAAAAAGAAGAAATAACTAATAACTAAAACTAATTAACATAACTCTACAATTACTTATCAAGCATTAAATTATCTAATTAACTTTTAACTCTTTAACTAATGACCATAAAAACTAATTATAACTCATTCAATAAAAACTATAAAACTACCAAACATTAAAATTAATAAATTAACTAACATTAACTAATATTAAACATAATAAAACTTTCTAATACCCTAAATTAATTAATCTAATTACTCTACTAATTAAACATAACATTAATGAATCATAAAAACTGAAAAATAACAAAAATTACTAAACAAAAATATGTGCGTGTCGTTGTGTTCAAGTTTTAAAATTTATAAACACGATTTATCCAATTCTCTAATCACACATACGAGCAAGTATACTCGTCCGTGGTAGTAAAGGTGGGTAAGTCGAGATCGTCCCAAGGGAATTGGGGTTTAGGTTTAGTAAATAAGTTTTAGCAAAATGGAGTGTCAATCCAATTTGAAGCAAATTAAAAACAAACAAGCAAGGTTCAATCAATCAAAAACTAATATACTTGTGTGTAGTTTCCATGACAATTGTTTAGAGTAACCAATCAAGTTGGGTGTTACTTGTAATGATGCACAACTTAAAATGAATGATTCTCAATCTATGGTTTTTGTCATGAGAAATCATATCTAAGAATTCAATCTCCTAGTTAACTCTTTTCGGCCATTATTAACTATTACGATAATTCTATTAAGTCCTTTTTGTTGTTTGAAAGCATGTCTTATCTCAAGAATTCCTACGAATCCTTTCGGCCTTTTTCGTGATGAAATCGTTTCCAAATCCATTTTAATGAGTAAAGGTGTTGCTTGTCACACACCACAATCCATACTAATTCGTGCACTAACTTTTTAGAATAAAAACATAAAGAAAACTCCTTTCGGCCTTGTGAATCTTTGAAAATGTTTTTACCAACCAATTAAGCAAGATTAGATTTTATCTCAACAAACTCATAAAATAAGATATGTTTTCATGCATCACTATGATAAGATTACTCCAACAATTGTCACATCATCCACACACAAGTATAACTAAATTACTCCATAACAATCATAACCAAACACAAATAATTAACCAAACTTTCATTCATCATATAGTAAAAGTAAAAGTAGTTCATGATAACTCAACAAGAAATACCTATCAAGGAATTACAAGAACTAGAATTGTGGAACTATAGCAATCCACACTCCTCCAATCGCCTATTATCACAAGTAAACAACTCCACACACGGACGCAACTCTTGAGACTCGAACTCAAGATCTCCTGGACGTTTTCACAGCAACTACAAGCTTTTGGGCAATAATAATAATAGTGGTGTAGCTTTCTTAGGTTATGTCACTTCCCCAAAAGAACTCCCTTTGTAAACTAACCAAGGGTTCCTTAAATAAGTGAGGAAACCCTTCTTATCCAAGTAAAAACGTCCCATATGATTTAACAGCTAAGAAATGATAAGCCTCAATGATTATGGGGCTTAAATTCACCATTTAATGCAACTTTGTAACTTCAGTGTTGGCCAACCGATCGATATTTGGCTCCTACCGATCGGTTGGAGCTCTCGGTGTTTCCAACTTCACTCCATCCGAATCGGATGCGGGCAGCATCCGATCGGATGGATGATCCTGCCATGCACTTTTATTTTCTTTTATTCATTTCTCGTTACGTGCTTGATCCTTCGCTGTACCATCGATTTCCTTCATAGAACTTGATCTTTTCTTGATATATTAAGCATAGAAGTCTTGGTCTAATCAATTCTCTAAAGTATCAAATGGTTTCTTTCTCGTAATTCTCCTTATGTGCATAATCTCTTCATTTCTTCGTGTTTTCCTCCACTTTTCATGTACTTGGCTATATTTACTTGCATACACACTTTTTCATCATTTAGCAACAAATACATGCAAATATAACCAAATATGATGCACGAAACTAGCAATAACGCACCTAAAACATGTTAGATTTAAGCGTTATCAATGTTTAATTTTTATTATTATTGATTCATGTTCAAAACTAAATTGTGAAAATGCTTTATCTTGTTTTTAACTTCGTCTTAACTACATATAAAGGTATTTTGCAAAAGTTAAGTGTAAGGGAAATCCAAATCGGTTTATTAGAACAAATGAACATGAATTGTAACAATAATAAATTAACATACATATTAGTATTTGTTTGAGTCAAATGCTTGTATCAAGTCATAATGATATTTTGCAGGAATTCCAGGAAGTAAGGTATAGGTTTTTCCAGAAATTTTCCGGAAACTTAACATGAAAATTCTGTCAGATCATTTTTGATGGCGTCAGGACTTACAACCTGACGGCGTCAGGTTTTAATTTTCTGAAATTTTTGAAAGTTTTGTTTTCATAAAAAGTTTTTATTAAATCTCTAACTTATAATCTCTAGGAATCTGCAAAATTATCATTCCACAAGCATTATATCCTTATATATAGATTTATCCCGCCGATGTTATGCAGGTTTTCGTGTTTGTTTTCTCAGGTTTAATAGGTTATTTTGGACAAGGAGATGTATGTGGAATCAAGCTTTTGGCGATGCTTTAGTCTTGAAGCTTCTACATTCTCTTGGAAGAAGATCTAACCATGTTACCTCTTTATCCACCGAACGAATCAGGGGAGTATTTGATTTCATTCTTTTACCTTATTTACTTTTACATCTTGTTATTTGAACATTGGGGACAATGTTCATCTTAAGTGTAAGGGGGGGTAAAAGTACGATACTTTAGAGAATACAATTGCACTTGATTTTTGTTTGTTTAATAGTAGATGTGTAATAAAACTGAGAGAAATACCTGTTAGGGCAATTTTAGTGCCAAATTTAAAATTTTTTACAACATTTAGGAGTAAAACTTTGATCTTAATGAGCGTCTCATGGATAGGAGTTATATGACTAGCACAAAACCGTACCACTAAAAAATTTTCCACCCCCAAATATGTGAGGTTCGCCCCTAGAATTGGTAGGAAAAGCATTTATGCTATTATGTGTGTACCGGTAGTACTTAGATTCTAGAACTTGCGTTAGGACCATTCCGAGGCCACAAGTGAGACTACATTCGTGTAGTTAGATTTACTACATGATAAGAGGCATTAGGATTAACCCATTGTTTTACACCTGTGTTTTTGTTATAATTACTTTGGCTACATTGGTCAAGTAATTCTCCCACACCCTTTGCGTTGTACTCATTTTTAGTACACGATACCCTAGTACACCCCTCAGAGCCTATCTTTTCGTTTCGACCTTTAAGTATTTTACTTAAAGGAAGAATTTTTTTACACCCCACTTAAATGTACACCCAAATCGCCTTAGCCTACCTTGTATGCACTCATCTTTAGTGCATTATTGTGACAACATTTGTTTAAACCCCAAGCTAATTATCTAATTGATTACATGGTTGCTAAGTCGAGTCATATCCTTGTACATATTTTTTTGGGATGATTGGGACTCATGGGTAAAGTACTAGTGTAATGGAGTAATGGGGAAGAACAACATTATTACCTCCATATGTGCTAAATATTTTAAAAGTACTCCAAGTGTTTCGATTATCTTAATTCGAGTCATTAGAATAGTTATTTGTAAATTTATGTAAAAGTTCAAGTGTAAGGGGATGCAACGCCCCTATGATGTATTATTTTGGATGGTAGGGCAAAAGTGTATGCAAAAAAAAAAAAAAAAAAAAAAAAAAAAAAAAAAAAAAAAAAAAAAATCAAGAAAAAAAAAATGAGAAAAAGAGAAGTAGAAAAAACATACGGACTACCATCCCGTTTTATTTTATGTTTATTTTATGTTTTTGTTATTTTGTTTTTAGCTTAAGTCGAGTCTAGTCTTGGCTTAGCAACGCCATATTGTACATGTAATTAATCAAGATCTTTAACTCGCCACCAGTAAAATATCCCTTATCCAACAAATCCGTGTTTATCATATCCCTACACCTCACGTTATAACCCAAGTAAAAGCCCTCTTTGATAGTTTATCTTAGGTGCTTACGCCTAGTGGAGGAGGTTTTTGATCCTTTCCCAAGCCTATGGTAATCTATTTGCTATGACAGGTAGTGAGAGATATTATCCGTTTTCATTTATGAGATATACTTTTATGACACCTGAGAGATGTGAGTATCTAAACACTACTTGTGAGGTGCTAGTGTGTAATCTCCGTGCTTATTATGATTAAAGTGGAACGACTATTTTTTGTAATTACTTTTATATTAGCGTTAAATGACCCTTAACTTGTATTTTGATTAGAATAAAATCGCATTTGCTTGAGGACAAGCAAATCTCAAGTGTAAGGGTATTTGATGAAGCGAAAAGTGTACCGCTTTTAGGGGGTCATTTAAGCCCTAAATCGTATTTATTTGATCAAATATTGCCCTAAATCGTTCCTTTTGTCATTTTAGGTACTTTGGAGAAGAAATCTGGAAAAGGAAGCATTTTGGACGTTTTTGGAGCATAAAAGTGAAGAAAACGACAAAGTCTCAAAATCAGCTGGAAAAGTACCTTTGACGGCGTCAGGGATTGTTCTAGACGACGTCATGGCTTGGCAAAAGAGGTGGATATGAAAAATACACGAGACGCGCCAGAGAGTTTTGCAATGGAAAGTCTGACGGTGTCACCCTTTAAGATGATCAAGGACATCATGGTTTAAGTTAAAGAGAGACGGCGTCAAGCTCTATTCTGACGGCGTCAACCTTTGATAGGCCAGAGCGGATTTTGGAGAACTAAAGAGGGACGGCGTCAGGAAGACCATCCGGGAACCCTAGACACGGCGAGATGACGGCGTCAAGATCTATAACGTGACGCCGTCAGCTACTAAGTTCTATATATAGTTTTGCAATTTTTTGTCATTAGTGTGCAACTTTGTGAGGAGAAACCCTAAGACGAATTTCTGCCATTTTTAAGGGTTTTTATACCCTTGGATCTCCCATGTTTAATTGAAGATAAGTATTCATTTAATCAATCAAATATGTCTATGTGTTGTTTGATTATATCTTGTTCTTGTCTTTTAATTAACATGCTAGGCTAGATTTATCTTGTGTTTGCTTAGATCTAATGAAACCTAACTATTGATTATTGGTTATTTGTGTGTTATTAATTGTATTGAATGATTGTTTATCGATGTTAGGCTTAAGAAAACTGGCTAACTTCCTATACGGTAACTTGCTTGAACGTCTTAAGAAACATGAACCAATGCGTACTAAGGTTTTTATGGTTGTATTTAATGCATGAGCGAATTCTAGTGATCCCATGTTAGGAGCTTCTTATCCGGCTCGACATAGGAGTGAAGTAGGAGCTTGTAGAGTTGGGGAAGTACGTACGCCACCCCACGATTGGTATTAAGGAATACACCCGTCATCCAAGCAATTAATACACACTAATCAACCGGTAAAAGATAGTTAGGGAGTAAGGAAATCTAAGTAAACACATTTCTCTCCATATAAGTTTCACAACCTTTTCATTTTCAGTTATTTTATTTTATTTGCATTCGTAGTTATTTGGGTTAGTTGACTAGCAACTAATTCCGTCCACTCCTTCAAACCCGAGATTTTACTTGCTTTCATAAAAACATAAAAATACAAAAAGAATCTTCCCTCACCCTTAGACCTATTAGAGTAGTTTTTCAATCCTAACGACACTATTCCCCTAGAGAACGATCAATCCCCCGGTACTTGCCACTTCACTATACTACATCGGTCAGGTACACTGCCTGGTGGGGATTGCAAGCCTCTTGAGATCCCTTGAGAGGTAAAACCTGTTGTAAGGTCGCAAAACCACGCATCATGCACCGTAGGATATCCGAAGGGTATGTTCCCATAAGGTTGAGGGAGACTAGGGTTGTTAGGCTGCCCATTTACTGGAGGATATAAACCTTGAGGGTAAGATTAAGTCTGGAACGAGGGGTACATAGCATTGGGAGGAAGATTTCCTCCCATATTAATTGTAGGCGGATTGCCTTCTACGCCTGATGCGTGAGAAGGCTGCAATGGAACCCCTGCTTCAGTTCTCCTAAGATGAGCTGCTAACAATGGAGGTAGATTCACCCCCGTCTCCTCACTTCGTTGGCTCCTTCCGTTGGAACCTTCGGCAACCGTTCCTTCTCTCCTAGTCGGAGTCCTCTCCGGGACTCCTTCGAACCCAACGAACCTTCTACTTAGCCTTCGACCAACTGGTGACCCTATCCTTAGGGCCGAGAGTGTTGCTCCTTGGGCCGGAGGCCTAGGCTCCATTTCCATCTCTTCATCATATTCGTTACTTGAGTATTCCAACTCCCTTCGCATCTCAGCAATCCTAACTTGCCTTTTGCGAGCCCTTAGGAGGGATTTCAATGCTTCGTGGTTGGCTTCGACAAAGGCCGGGCTAATAATAGGCTCCGGATTGGCTGATGTCGAAGCATGATGGTTGGGTGTTACTTCTGGGTAAGAACGTGTTGTGAACGTGGAAGCGGTTATTGGGGGAACGTTGTTGGAGTCGTTGATTGGTATTGGCACCAAGGTCGAGAAACCCGTTGGGGGAGTATCTTCTCTCCCTTGATCCATGCTGGATATATAGTGAAAGTAGTTGATTGGTTATAAGCTTGGAAATAACGAGACCAATTGTAGCGGTCCCACGGATGGCGCCACTGATTGTACAATAAATTGCACGACCAGGCCTTCGATAGTGATCAAAGGATATATGGGGTGTTGAGGTTGCGCCAAGCTTGTTTGTGGAAAACTAGAAGGGGGGTTGAATAGTTTTTACCGTTTTTAAATTAATTCGCTTTGTGACTTAACGTGATTTCAAAGTAAATACTCACAAACAAGCAATATAAGTAAAGTAAGTAAGGATAGGAACAATCAAACCACAACACGGAGATTTATAGTGGTTCGGCTACAAGGACTCTCTTCCTTGCCCTACTCCACTCCTCGAGCCTCTAACTCGAGAGTTTTTCTTCACTAAGAAACAAACTCCCTTCTCGGCGGAGAAACATTTATACATGTCGCTTACACTTTATCCGGTACTAAGCTAAACACCGGGTTCTTTACAAGGGTACAACCACTCCGTTGGTTCTTTAACAAGGGTACAACCACTCTCGTTGGTTCTTTCACAAGGGTACAACCACTCCCGACACTCTTTGTGTTTTAAGGACTAAAACACTAACCACACACTACTGAATGAAATGTATAATGATGTGTGAACTAATACAAAATCACACAGAACCTAACTAATGAAACTTGCAACAGTAAGTATGTTGAAGCTTGTATGCTTGATCTTCTTTGCTACAAAAGTAAGATCAACAAGAATGAAATGAATGATATGGGTTAGTGATATGCAAATGAATGATTATATATTTTAAGCTATATGAGTGATGAATGTGCCTGAATGATCAGCTCGCTATTTATAGGCAAACTAATAAAACAGTTGGCGGATTTGGCGGATCGCTAAATTTGGATCTGCCCTTGTATGGGTTTGGATCCGCCAGTGCAGGATAGCTAAGAGATTCTCAAATCTTTCCATATCTTGCACAATCTTTCCATATCTTCAAATGTCAACTCTTAAGCTTGAAGATCTATACAAGATATCTCAAAATCTTTCTAAAATTATGTTCATGATGCATGCCATGATGTCATCCTAAATATTTCTAATTTAAGAAATAAAAATGTAAATATATATAATGTTATCTATACTATCTAAAGATCCAATGGCTTAATTAAATGTGGAAGAGTGATTGTGCATAGAATCATGTACGGTACAAGGTAGTTTAAGCAACATGTAGACTATATGAATTATTGTGTATAACTCAATTGAATGTAATGAAATGGAGGTGAATGTGAAGTGTTCTTGGATTAAATGTTGGTTAGATGAAGTGCAAGGGTTGCAAGAATAATTTATGATTTAACCTAATCCATGCCTATATAAACCGGCCAAAATCACATGCACAAACACAAAAGTTCGAATCTTCATTCTTGATTTTCAAAAGTACAAATCTTCATTCCTGATTTTTTTTTCGTGTGCAGGTTATACCGCATGATCATAATGCAAGAAGTTCAAGACAACCTTATAATTTACTAATCTGTCCATAATAATTTACTACATGATTCAGTCATCTTTGTATAATCAGTTTTCTATGAGGGAGAAGTATTATTTATGTCAACAGTTTTCTTCATATATTTGCTGTTTTGGAAGGATTTTCACTGATTTGTGATATATTCGAGGCACATTTTATACAAGCATGCCTTAAACTTTTGGTTTTTGTTTACTAGCGTATTATTCGTTTCTTTCCTAAAGCTCATGAATTAAACTTTTTCTTTAGTATTAAAATTTGTGCTGCCATTATTTTTATGTAGAAGGAAAGAATGAGTTTTTTAGGGTGGCTTGGTACCTCACAACGAGATAACATGTGTTTTATGTGCTAAGTGCTTACAATTGTTATGAGGCCTTCCCTGGTATGTAGCATGTTTAAAGATGTTGATATGTAAATATTTCAACTGGTTAGTATGTAGCATTTTAAGGCCTTCCACTTGCAGGTATATTTTCCTGCAATATTTGTGAATGTGGTAATCTGGCTTGATGTATTGGTTTGTTAGTTCCTAATTTGGTTATGATATTGCTTAATGTATTATTTTTTAAATAATTACTTAAGAATCCATCGCATCATAGACGTAATTAATATTACCAAGCTCTGCTTCAGGTCTCCCACTATGGCATCTTCATTGGCATCCAAAGACATGATTGGCCTTGCTAAGGTTGGAAGAGCAGATTCTATCTGGTAGAAAGCAAAATGGACAAAAGAAAATAGCATTAAAATATGTTCTTCCAGAATTTTTTTTAACATGAATGTTCGAGATCTCTAAATTGGATTGTAGTCCTTTAAATACATTGCTACGAAATCAAATTACAGTACACAACAATGCAAACTAATGGTGACAATCTCAACCCCCAATTACTTATGATTTATCCCTAACAGGTCAAATGGGTCAAAGTGGGTAGAAACTGATCAACTGAGTTAAAAGTTATCCAAGGTTATAGTTTAATGCTTACAACCTCCTAATCCGTAATATCAAGGGAGCAGTATAAATAAACTTCGATGTCTTCTCTCACGTGCATGTAGATGTCTTTATTTTTATTATGCATGTTTGTCGAAGTTTATTTTTATTATGCCTGTTTGTCGACTTGAACCAAGTGTCATAAGGTATGAACGAATATCAAGAGTAGTAGAAAGGTATGAACGATAGCAGTACAAACAAGATTGACAGTACAAACTCTCGACACGCAGTAGTACAAAGTCCGAGATAGCAGTACAAACATGGAAGACGAGCAGTAACATTCTTCCCTTGAAAACAATAAAGCCGAAATAATACTAAAAGATAGTACTAATTCATTTAACCAATTAAATATACTGATTTACAACATATTAATGAACACTTTATTAAGTTCGTTGTTATTATTTACGTGTTTACAGATTACAACCATTTATGTATTTATGCAAATTCTTTTTCCATATTGAGTCTTCTTTTTTTTCTGATCTAGGTCCAAAATAAATCAATAATAAGATACCGAAATATTATTTTATCAAATAAATTCACAATTCAAGCCATAATCATCAATTATTACCCAGGAAGGTGAAGTGAAAGAGGAATATGAATTATTTGCTTTGCTTGAAATAAATGTTAAGTCTTAATGGTTTAGATAGCATACAACTTTTCAGTTGCTTAAAACTTTTCAACTAGATTGCAGTACGAACCTACAACAAATATCTCCATTACCAAGCAGAAAGAAAGAAACGATCTATCTTTTGGTGAAATGAGATGGCTACAAGTAGTTTTGAGGGAGGCGTGTGATTTCGTAAAAGGTGGAGTAGGGTTTGTTTAGTGTCGAATACTTGAATTGGGTTTTCAAAACTAAAAGCTTCTTAGACGAGAGTTTTAATGTTTGTAAATTGGGCCTTTAATGACATATAAGCCCATTAGATATTGGAGAATAAGTGAATAACTAGCTTTGTTGTATACGTATATGCATATACAAGTAATGAAGTTTTGGCAATTTTGTATACTTTGATTTTTATACTAAACCGATCAGATTAAGATTTAAAAATTTACTTTTGTAGAAATTGTATTGTTATAACAAACATACAAACATTACGCGAAAACACTTAGATACCAAGTTTGTGCGTAGCACGGGTTCTGAATGCCTCGCTTGAAAAAACATACACTTTTGTTTCTCAATAAATGTACATATTAGAAGAAAAAAGTCTCTTCACGTATACTGTTGGATCGATATACTCTGACCAAACTAACTTGTAGCTTGTCTACGGTTTAACAACTTTGAATGAATTCAAAACTATTAATAGTGAAACACTGATATACTTTGCTAAGTATGCGGAATCTACTTCAACAAAGCTAAGAAGAATTAATAAACGACTTTGAATATTATTAAAACCTTGAACCTGCTTTCTTACACAGATTCACTAACAAACTCTAAACTCTAATACTTCTAATAATCGTATATCTCTAATCGCATATACTTGTCTCTCTAAAACACATATATCTCTAATGCCAACCTAGGGATCCTTTTATAGGCACAAGGAAAACCCTAGTCGGTTTACAATACTTGAACGACAAGTAAATTCTAATTATAACTCTAATCTAATACGAACATTCTAGAATTACACATTAGTCCTTAAACTATTTGCATAGCAGTCCTTTAACGAGCAGCAGTACTTTAATTGAATAGCAGTACTTTGACTTGAGTAGCAGTACTTTGACTTTTATAGCCCAACAATCCTCCCCTAACTTGAATTCTACTTGCTTGATTTCAAGTTTCTTTGTATGTCTTTAACTTCAATACTTTATCTTCAAGGAAAGGTTGTTTCTTCAAATCTGACTCGTTGTTGTTTTGTCATCATCAATGCAAACAGTATCTTCAATCTTCATCAGCAACAATTCTTTTCAGCATCAGATCTTTTCAGCAACTCAGCATCATATTGGCAATATGTACATCAGATCTTAAAAGTTTCATACTATTCTCATCACTTCCAGGTGTGTTAACTCCTGTGAGAGGTGAATCATTGAAAACTTAATGGATTTTGATGTCTCTTTACCAAAGCCATTAACTCTGGAGTAGCCAATGTTTAGATTTAGGAAAAACCATGGTACATTGATAACCATATGATTTTTAGCAAATCATCAGCTATCAACGGATTTGAGTAGTCTTTACCAAATAGCCGTTTGCTTTTGGACTAGCTAGTTCTTTTAGTACAATCACTACCATGGTGAACTAATTACCATATAATGGTTTTCCACAGCCTTTACCACAAAGCCATTATCTTGTGGGCTAGCCAACTCTTCACTAATATAGATATGGTGAGTTGAAAACCATACAATTTTTAGTAAATTGCCAACTAAAAACGGATTTGATAATCACATCAGAGCCGTACCCTCATGATGAGTCAAACTCTTTCTTGTTTATTAAACATGGTGAGTTGATTACCATTTGTTGTGTAGTACAAGTACTAACACCATGCTGTTGCATTCAAAACCATTTGTTGCTGTTTAATCTTTGTGCTTCAAAATGTTTTTGCACTTATCAAAAATAACTAATTTTATCAAAAGACTTTACTGGTTTTATGCTGCAAGCAGTACTTTGTGAAAGTACTGTCTGACCAGCAGTACTTTGAAGAAAGTACTTTATTTTCAAAAGATTTATATAATAATTAAACCATACCAGTAGTTATGCATTAATCTTCAGATTCTGTTGTCCACTTGATGAATAATTTTATGACCATCAATGCTACTTCATCCTCTTGTTCCACTTCCATTCCATGCTCTAGCATCCTGATCATCAGATCTCTTGTGAGTGGATATCTCTGTTCTGCTAGCATATGAATCATAGTGCCATCTTCTAACTCCAAAACATGTATCCCAACTGAATCAAAGAATCTCCATTTGTTAATCTCCCAGTTATCTTGATTTTCCCACAAAGCACTGTCCTTAGACTCCTCTGTCTCCCAGATTGTTGTGAGATCTCCTAACAATATCAAACCTACTCCTTGTGGTGGAATATGCTCAAAATAAGTTTGCACTTGGAGATATAACTGAAGCATATCATCTCTATCAATCAGATGTAGTATATCCCATAATGAATTGAACACTCTAAAACTTCCATCTTGTCTATGAAAGATCAGATAATCTCCTTCTTTAGATTCTACAACTGAAAAGGTAGATATCTTGGACTTCTTATCAGTATCTTCTTTCAATTTTGGATTCTCAAAGTCAACAACTCTAAGATAATTTCTGAGCTCATCAACTGTGTCTGTTCTCAATTCAACAGCTTCCTTGAACTTCTTTGATGGCTGTTCATCAGTGACTCTTTTCCTCTTTGAGCTTCTTGTAGCAGCTCTTTCCTTTCTTTTATCTTCAAGCTCCTTATCTTCAAAAGAAATAATGCTTGCAAGATCTTTTTGAATAGCTTCTCTAACAGCATCATACAGATCCTTCATCTCTGTATATGTCAATCTAACTAAACCTGTGTATCCTTGACCTTTCAGATAAGCCATCATATCATTCCTTTCTCTAGCTTTACTAATTGGCCTTTTTGATTGAACACTCTTCCTTGATTCTTCAGCATCTATCTCTGCTTGCAGTATTCTAGCTGCTTCCTCATTTTTGGCAACCTGAATTTGTCTTAACTGTGCCAATGTCATCTTCTTCTTCTTCTTTTCTATCAAGATCCCTTTGCCTTTATCTTTTGGATCTATCTCTTGTGCAGGTTGAGAAGAAGTATGATGTTGTTGTTCAACCTCATGAATACTGATGCCTCTATGACTTGACATATTAAGCATGATGTCAGCAATTGTTTCATCATCACTGTTAGTATGAGCTATAACATCTTCTTCCTGAGCTGGTTTAGAAGGGCCTACTTCCTCTTGAACTTGAATTGAAGGACCAATATCTTCTTCAAAATCTAAGGTTCTAGGTGTAATAGTGAATTGCCTCTCAGTACCTTGTTGAGCAGTACTTTCTTGAGCAGTACTTTCAGCTTCAGCTCCTTCCAAGTTTATTTCCTCAGTATCACCACTTCTTACTTCAACAGCAGCTTCTTCCAAATTTATTTGCTCTGTTTCATCACTATTCCTCTCAACAGTATCTTGAGGAATATTTTCAGGTGGTGTCCTCTGAGTATCATCCATAAATCCAGCATTTTCAAAATCTTGTTCAAAACCAGCATCATCTTCATTCAAATTCTCTAAATTCCTCCCCATTTGGAATGAAGATTGCTTCTTAGACTTTTTCTTCTTTGACTTAGAAATCTTCGTAGGTATCTTACCACTCTTCTTCTGAGACTTCACCCATAATCGATGGTGTTGAACTAGTGGCCAAACATACCTCTTCAATCTTTGAAACTTAGTCTTTAATTTGTCTATCTTAGCAGCTTGAGCCTCACTCTCCTTCTTCAGCCTCTTTAACTCCCTTGTTAAAGCATAATTGTCCAATTCTGCCTCTTCTTCTTCAAATTGGTGAGACATATTTGTGGAAGAATAATCAGTAGGAGATGGTGGTTGATTCAAACCTTGGGCTGACTCCTCATGAGTAGGAATGTCCATAGGAGCAGTATCTTCCCTAGTAGCAGAATGTGGAGAAGCAGTATGTTGAGAAGCAGTAGGTTGAGGAATACTAGCTTCACTTGAAGATGAAGACTCTTGGCTTGCTGATTCAGAATTTGCTTCTTGCTCTTGCTCTTGCTCTGCATCTCTAACAGCTTGTGCAACTCCCAATATATGAGCAGTCAAAGGTGTGTTGGTTCCAGAAAACTTTGCACTTTGTTTAGATAGAAAAGTAAACACCTTTGATGGAAGTTTGACAGTGGGTAAAAAACTTTGAGGTTTAGGAACATCCTCAAGTTGATTGTTCAAAAATAACTGAACAAACCTTGGATACATCAAGAATGGTGATCCATTACCAATATGTGTAAGCATACCATCCAGAATGAGTCTTGAAAAATTGAATCTTCGATCGGTAGCCAAACCCACTAATGCAGATGCAATATTTTGACCAAATTGATCAAAAGAAGTACTCTTGGGACTCAAACAATGAAGTAGAACGTGAATGAGGTACTTCCAATGAGAACAAAACAAAGGCTTTTGAAAAGTAAGCTTCGTCAGATCGCCTTCATAACCTAAATCACTTAAAGTGTCCCAAAGCACTTGTTTTTCAAAACGAACAGCCCCCCCTTCATCATTAAACATCAAAACATCCCTAATCGTGGCTTCAGAAATCCTAATAGCTCGTCCAGCAACCGTAGCCCTAATCAACGAATCATCTTCTTTCGTTGCAGTAGCCCAAAATTCTTGCATCCAGGGACCAATAACATCAGGGTCAACTAAAATAGAGTAGTTGATGGAAGACCCAGTTAAGAAATCAATGATCGCATGAAAATCAAGATTATCCCTTGTCTTGTCCAAATTAGCGATCATATTGTGTTTGCTAACAGTAAGTCGATTAGCCATGATGAGTGGTAGAGAAGAATTCGCTTTGAGTGTGTGTTTCGATAAAAAGATTGTGGTGTAAAAGCGAATGAGGGATCTCAAATACGGTAAAAGGCGGGGAAATAGGTGTGAGTTTCTTTAAATAGGATGAAAATAAATCAAACTCATAATAATGAAGTTACCGTTTGGATTAACTTATTATCTCCGCCGTAAGGAATTAATTAACCGTAGCCCCACAAATTTTTGACCGTTGGAACAGTACGTCCACGTAAGCAGTACATTGAAGCAGTACTTTGCTGAAGCAGTACTTTAGGCAATAAAGCAGTACGTTCCATCTTGTAATCCACAATCAATATTCCAACTAAAACCAAGAACTTGTAAATGATTCATGATTAAGTTCTAACTAATAGCTTATGTTGCCTCCCCTCAAATACAACATATAGGCTAAACTACACTACTAAAAACCAATACTTTCATTAAAAACTAATAGAAAGTATACTAACGAATACTAAAGCCTCCCCTCAAATGTAGCCTAGTAGTTAATCATCCCAATGCTCACAACTAAGTGGTTGAATCTTGAAACATCAAATCCCTTAGTGAGTAGATCAGCTACATTATCATCTGTGTGAACCTTAACCACATTTATAAGCCTGTGCTCATAACAATCCCGAATAAAGTGATGCCTAATCTGAATATGCTTGGTCTTGGAGTGATAAACTGGATTCTTCACAATGCATATGGTACTCTCATTATCAATGTTGATAGGAGTATTTTTGAAATTGAAACCATAATCCAAGAGTTGATTTTGCATCCACAAAACTTGTCCACAACAGCTTGCAGCAGCAACATATTCTGCTTCAGTAGAGGAGGTTGCAGCAAACGAATGTTTGGTTTCTTTCCCATGAGTAACTCATAAGGTGTCTTCATTTGAGGTTTAGTTACTGAAACTCTATTCAACACATAGCAAGCAGTACTTATGGCTTCAGCCCAAAAGAGAATAGGTAATTGGGAATCTGCAAGCATTGTTCTAGCTGCTTCTATCAAAGTCCTGTTCTTTCTTTCTGCAACACCATTCTGCTGTGGTGTTCTAGCAATGCTAAACTCTCTCTTGATCCCTTTCTTGGCACAGAATTCATCCATATGCTTGTTTTTGAATTCTGTTCCATTGTCACATCTAATACCTCTTACTTTGAGTCTTAATTGATTTTCAAGGGCTACTATCAGGTCATGGATAGCATCAAAGGTTTCATCTTTGAATCCCAAGAAAAAGACCCAACTAAATCTGCTACAATCATCTGTCACAACCAAGCAGTACTTCTTCTTATTTAAACTCTCTATTGAAACTGGTCCAAACAGATCCATGTGTAGCAACTCCAAAGGTTCTCTAATAACTCTTTCCCCAAGCTTCTTACATGAAGCTTTATGTTGTTTACCCTTCTTGCAAGCCAAACATGAATGATTAGCCTTGAATGTTTTGGAAGGTAAACCTTTAACTAAATTTCCTTTGACCAACTTGTTGATGTTCTTAAAATTAACATGACCTAGTCTTCTGTGCCACAGATGTGCTTCTTCCAATGATGCCTTTGCTACTAAACATGTTGCTCTTCCAGCAGAATTGAGACTCTTTAAGTCTAAACTATATACATCATTGGTTCTTGGTACTCTCAATGTCACCAAGTGATCATCAACAAATTTGAACTCAGGGGAGAGAATGAGACATTCTGTATCAGTGAACAGAATTGGGTACTTCTTGTCACAAATTTGAGATACTGACAAAAGATTGAACTTGAGCTCCTTCACATATCTAACATTCTCAAAATCAATACATCCAGCCTTGATTGTTCCTTTGCCAGTGATTCTTCCTCCATCAGGATCATTACCAAATGCAACTCTTCCTCCATAATATGCCTTAAAATCTGACAGGATCTCCTTGTCCCCTGTCATGCTGCCAGAGCAACCACTATCAACAATAATATGATCTTTAAGCTCCTCCTCTGGGTTGCCCTGCACATTAAAGAAAAGGGTTAGTTTCTTTTAGGAACCCAAGCCATTACTGACTTGTGTTCCCCTTGTGGAGTGACATACTTGAATTCCTTAAGTATGTAATCTCCACTGGTTTTAAAGGCATGGTCAATGATTATTTGAGTTGGTCCTGATGCGTGGGTTTTGCAACCTTACAACAGGTTTTACCTCTCGAGGGATCTCAAGAGGCTTACAACCCCACCAGGCAGTGTACCTGACCGATGTAGTATAGTGTAGTGGTAAGTACGGGGGATTGATCGTTCTCCACAGGGAATAGTGTTCGTTAGGTATGAAAAGCTACTCTAATAGGTCTAAGGGTTGAGGAAGATTCTTTTTTATGTTTTTATATTTTTATGAAAGCAAGTAAAATCTCGGGTTTTGAAGGAATGGGCGGAATTAGTTGCTAGTCAACTAACCCAAATTACTACAAATGCAAATAAAATAAAATAACAAAAATGAAAAGTGGTGAGAAACTTATGTGTGGAGAAATGTGTTTACTTAGATTTCCTTACTCCCTAACTATCTTTTACCGGTTAATTAGTGTGTATTAGTCGCGTGGATGACGGGTGTATTCCTTAATACCATTCGTGGGGTGGCGTACTTACTTCCCCAAACTCTACAAGCTCCTACTTCACTCCTATGTCGAGCCGGCTAGGAAGCTCCTAACATGGGATCACTAGAATTCGCTTGTGCATTAAATACAACCATAAAAACCTTTAGTACGCATTTGGTTCATGTTTCTTAAGACGTTCAAGCAAGTTACCGAATAGGAAGTTAGCCAGTTTTCTTAAGCCTAACATAGATAAACAATCATCCAATACAACTAACAACACACTAACAACCAATAATCAATAGCTAGGTTTCATTAGATCTAAGCAAACACAAGATAAAATTAGCCTAACATGTTAAACAAAAGACAAGCATAAGATAGAATCAAACAACACATAGACATATTGAATGATTAATTGATAACTTATCTTTCAATGAAACATGGAAGATCTCAAGGCAAGAAGCCCTGAAAAAGTAGCTAAAATCGTCTTAGGGTTTTTTCCCAAAATTCCACACACTAAGCTCTCTTTTATGACAAAAAATTAGAAAACTATATATAGACTTTGACATCTGACGGCGTCACCTTATGCATTGTGACGCCGTCACCTCGCCGCTTTTAGGGTTCCCGGATGACCATCTTGACGCCGTCCCTCTTTAGCTCCTCAAAAATCCATTCTGGCTTATCAAGGCTTGACGCCGTCGGACCTATAACGTGACGCCGTCCCCTTATGATTTAAGCCGTGACGCCCTTGATTTAGTTAAAGCGTGACGCCGTCAGAATTCTCATGCAAACTCACTGGCCCGTCATGAGTAAATTTCACATCCAACTTTTCTTGCCAAGGCATGACGCCGTCTGGAGTTAATGTTGACGCCGTCAAAGGTGACTTTCAGCACAATTTTGAGACTTTGCCGTTTTCTTCACTTTTATGCTCCAAAAACGTCCAAAATGCCTCCTTTTCCAGATTTCTCCTCAAAAGTACCTAAAATGACAAAAGGAACGATTTAGGGCAATATTTGATCAAATAAATACGATTTCGGGCTTAAATGACCCCTTAAAAGCGGTACACTTTTCGCCTCATCAAATACCCTTACACTTGAGATTTGCTTGTCCTCAAGCAAATGCGCTTTTATTCTAATCAAAATACAAGTTAGGGGTCATTTAATGCAAACATAAAAGTAATTACAACAAATAATCGTTCCACTTCAATCATAATAAGCACGGAGATTACATACTAGCACCTCACAAGTAGTGTTTAGATACTCACATCTCTCAAGTGTCATCAAAATAAATCTCATAAATGAAAACGGATAATATCTCTCACTACCTGTCATAGCAAATAGATTACCATAGGCTTGGGAAAGGATCGAAAACCTCCTCCACTAGGCGTAAGCACCTAAGATAAACTATCAAAGAGGGCTTTTAAATGGGTTATAACGTTAGGTGTAGGGAAAAGGAAAACACGGTTTTGTTGGATAAGGGATATTTTACTGGTGGCGAGTTAAAGACCTTGATCAATTACATGTACTATACAATGTTGCTAAGCCAAGACTAGACTCGATCTTAAGCTAGAAACAAAATAACATAAACATAAAATAAACATAAAATAGAACGGGATGGTAGTCCGTATGTTTTTTCTATTTTTCTTTTTCTCATTTTTTTGTATTTTTCTTGATTTTTTCGATTTTTTTTTTTTTTTTTTTTTTTTTTTTTTTTTTTTTTTTTTTTTTTTTTTGCATACACTTTTACCCTACCATCCAAAATAATGCATCAAAGGGGCGTTGCATCCCCTTACACTTGAACTTTTACATAACTTTACAAATACTAATCTAATGACTCGAATTAAGATAATTGAAAAACTTGGAGTACTTTTAAAACATTTAGCACATATGGGGGTAATAAATGATGTTCTTCCCCATTACTCCATTACACTAGTACTTTACCCATGAGTCCCAATCGTCCCAAAACAATATGTACAAGGATATGACTCGACTTAGCAACCATGTAATCAACTAGATAATTAACTTGGGTTTAAACAAATGTTGTCACAATAATGCACTAAAGATGAGTGCATACAAGGTAGGCTAAGGCGATTTGGGTGTACATTTAAGTGGGGTGTAACAAATTCTTCCTTTAAGTAAAATGCTTAAAGGTCGAAACGAAAAGATAGGCTCTGAGGGGTGTACTAGGGGTATCGTGTACTAAAAATGAGTACAACGCAAAGGGTGTGGGAGAATTACTTGACCAATGTAGCCAAAGTAATTATAACAAAAACACAGGTGTAAAACAATGGGTTAATCCTAATGCCTCTTATCATGTAGTAAATCTAACTACACGAATGTAGTCTCACTTGTGGCCTTGGAATGGTCCTAACGCAAGTTCTAGAATCTAAGTGCTACCGGTACACACATCATAGCATAAATGCTTTTCCTACCAATTCTAGGGGTGAACCTCACATATTTGGGGGTGGAAAAATTTTTTAGTGGTACGGTTTTTGTGCTAGTCATATAACTCCTATCCGTGAGACGCTCATTAAGATCAAAGTTTCACTCCTATATGTTGTAAAAAATTTTAAATTTGGCACTAAAATTACCTTAACAAGTATTTCTCTCAGTTTTATTACACATCTACTATTAAACAAACAAAAATCAAGCGCAATTGTATTCTCTAAAATCGTACTTTTACCCTCCCCTTACACTTAAGATGAACATTGTCCCCAATGTTCAAATAACAAGATGTAAAAGAAAAAAGTAAAAGAATGAAATCAAATACTCCCCTGATTCGCTCGTTGGATAGTGAAATTACACGGTTAGATCTTCCTCCAAAGAGAATGTTGAAGCTCCATGACTAATGCATCGCCATAAGCTTGATTCAAAACATTTCCTTGTCCAAAATAACCTGTTGAACCTGAGAAAACAAACACGAAAACCTGCATAACATCGGCGGGATAAAATCTATATATAAGGATATAATGCTTGTGGAATGATAACTTTGCAGATTCCTGGAGATTATAAGTTGGAGATTTTAATAAAAACTTTTTATGAAAACAAAACTTTCAAAAATTTCTGGAAATTAAATCTGACGCCGTCAGGTTATAAACCCTGACGCCGTCAGAAATGACCTGACAAAAATTTTCATTTTAAGTTTCCGGAAAATTTCTGGAAAAACCTTTACCTTACTTCCTGGAAATCCTGCAAAATATCATTATGACTCGATACAAGCATTTGACTCAAACAAATACTAATATGTACGTTAATTTAATATTATTATGATTCATGTTAATTTGTGTTCTAATAAACCGATTTAGATTTCCCTTACACTTATCTTTTGCAAAATACCTTTATATGTAGTTAAGACGAAGTTAAAAACAACATAAAGCATTTTCACAAATTAGTTTTGAACATGAATCAATAAGAATAAAAATTACACACACATACGAAGCAAATAAAACAAACACATAAACAAATGAACACACAAAGCAAATAAAATAAATAAAGCTTGGGTTGCCTCCCAAGAAGCGCCTTTCTTTATTAACGAGTCTTGTAGCTAGACTCAAAGTCACGGGGTCTACGTAACTCCATCATTCATAATGACGTATCCCTGATAGATATGATCCTTGTTATCAGGGTGATGGTGTCTCAATCGCTCGACATTCGCGGTCACTTCACCTCCTCCTTTGCTGGTCAAGCTTACTATCCCATCTTGGTGTAAACTTTTAATTATGAATGGTCCGTACCACCAGGGACTTGGTTCATTAGTAGGTGCTTCAGTTGCTGAATGCCTTAGGAGCACTAAGTCCCCTTTTGTAAATTCAACGGGGTTATTGGTTTGCTCATCAGCCTCAATGTAATTGTTATTTCCACCTTTACATTCTCTAATCTCATTTTCCATATAACTCTTAATCCTCGCCTCCCATGCAAGAATTTTCTCTCGAACATTACCACGGATTATATTGGGGTTAGCCTCCATCTTCTTCTGCAGAGCAACATCTCGTATATGTCGTGGGATCGTTGGGAAGTTTATTGTTTTCTTCCCCTTCTTCATTTGGATGGTGCTATTTTCGTAATTGATTTGTGCTCTAGTGGTAGCGAGAAAGGGTGCCCCAAGGATTATTGGCATATTCATATCATTTCTCTCAATGATCATGAAGTCGACCGGATACAGGAATCCGGCAACGTTGACCAATACATCTTCTGCAATTCCTAACGGGTACTCATAAGAATGTTTCGCAAAGGAGAGTTTAGTATGGGTGATGGATGGCAACTCATCGGTTAACTGGACATAAACGGATAAAGGCATCAAATTTACGTCGGAACCTTGGTCAGCTATCGCATCCAGATACTTATGTTTTCCAATGCTGCATGGTATTTCAAAGACCCCGTAGAATTTCTGCTTTTCCACTAACTTTTGTCCTATGAGGCATTCATACAATTGCCCACCGGGTAATGTGTCAGATTTGTCATCCGGTTCCACCTTCTTGGACTCCTTGTTGGGTAGATGAGTACGTCGATAGTTTCTCACCCAATCGTTAATGGTCTCCTTGTTTATTTCGTGCTTCAAGTAATGCTTCACTTGTTGTGATACTGGCGGTTCAAACAATTGGCGCTCCTCAGAGGGCGCCTCCTCTCCCTTGTCGGAATCGCATTTGTAAGCATTGGTGTTTCCCTTATTAAGTGGGATGAGGTCAATTTTGTTAACTTCCATAGTTATGGGTTTTCCTCTTCCATCATTTCCGCCCTCTTGGACGACGGAGGTGGCCTTGACAAATTCAGTGTTAGGAACATCAGCGTCATTCCTCACCAACACTTTTTCAGGGGCTTTAGTATTTGTGTATTCTTTCAAAAGATTCATCATCTCCGCCATTTTCTCTTCCATTTCCTCCTTTTGTTTGTAGACGGCTTCCTCAAATTTTGCCAACCGTTCGGAGTGTTTTGACATGTACTCTCTCATTCGAGCTTCGAATGTTGGACTAAGTTCCTGAGGTGGTGAGTTGGGTGGAGCGTGCTTATGGAAGGGTTTGGTAGTTTCCCTAAGGGGTGATTCGGACAATGGTATTTGCCTAACGCTTGAGACTGAGTTAATTGTTGCTTTTTGTGGACTTAAGGGTCTCTTTTGCTTTTCCATAAGATATGCAACCCTTTTCTCAAGTTCACTAACGCTTTCCTCAGTGATTTGATTGGCTGTATCGGGCGATGAATATGTCTTGACTGCCGAGCGCACGTCGTGGGAGACTTGCCACAGTTCATCATCGTCGGATGCAAGCTCATCAATGATCTCCCATGATTCCTCGGCGCTTTTGTCGCGCAATCTGCCCCCGGCGGCTCGATCGATGGCACGCTTGGTGTGGTAATCAACATGGTCATAGAAGATTTGGATTTGAAGCCATAGATTTATGCCATGATGAGGGACTTTTTGAAGTAAGTCCTTGAATCGAATCCATGCCCCGTAGAGGGTTTCGCCTCGACGTTGTTCAAACATCAAGATATCCTTCCTTAGCTTGGTAGTTCTCCCTGGTGGGAAAAACTGAGCAAGGAAACGAGTGGTGAGATCATCCCAAGAGGTGATGGATCCTGCGGGTTGACGTTCTAGCCACTGACTAGCTTGGTCCCGCAGAGAGAATTGGAAGAGACGCAATCGGGTCGTCTCTCGAGTGGCAACATCAAGGTCTATAGAATCAACGATTTTAAGAAAGTCCTTGAGATGTTGATTAGGATCTTCAGAACGAAGTCCATGGAATGCGCATCCGCTTTGCACCAACCGGATGGTGTCGGATCGCAAGGGTGTGATATTGGCTCCTTGCGTGAGCTCAATGGTGTTTCGATAGCCATGGTGGCTAGGACGGGAATACTCTCCTAAAGTACGGGCTCTAGGAGGTGGTGGTGGTTGTTGTGGTGGTGGGTTGTGTGGGTTAAGGATATTACCATCTTCCATGATGTCGGACGGTAATGGTTACGAACAAAGACACGAAGAAAATAGATAGACTAAAGAAAACCTAGAAAAAAATAAAATAAAAATCTCACTAGAAAGGAATCTAGTGAGTAGACCTAATAGAAATAAAAATTCAACCTAAACAATAACTATTCTCCGGCAGCGGCGCCAAAAACTTGATGCGTGGGTTTTGCAACCTTACAACAGGTTTTACCTCTCGAGGGATCTCAAGAGGCTTACAACCCCACCAGGCAGTGTACCTGACCGATGTAGTATAGTGTAGTGGTAAGTACGGGGGATTGATCGTTCTCCACAGGGAATAGTGTTCGTTAGGTATGAAAAGCTACTCTAATAGGTCTAAGGGTTGAGGAAGATTCTTTTTTATGTTTTTATATTTTTATGAAAGCAAGTAAAATCTCGGGTTTTGAAGGAATGGGCGGAATTAGTTGCTAGTCAACTAACCCAAATTACTACAAATGCAAATAAAATAAAATAACAAAAATGAAAAGTGGTGAGAAACTTATGTGTGGAGAAATGTGTTTACTTAGATTTCCTTACTCCCTAACTATCTTTTACCGGTTAATTAGTGTGTATTAGTCGCGTGGATGACGGGTGTATTCCTTAATACCATTCGTGGGGTGGCGTACTTACTTCCCCAAACTCTACAAGCTCCTACTTCACTCCTATGTCGAGCCGGCTAGGAAGCTCCTAACATGGGATCACTAGAATTCGCTTGTGCATTAAATACAACCATAAAAACCTTTAGTACGCATTTGGTTCATGTTTCTTAAGACGTTCAAGCAAGTTACCGAATAGGAAGTTAGCCAGTTTTCTTAAGCCTAACATAGATAAACAATCATCCAATACAACTAACAACACACTAACAACCAATAATCAATAGCTAGGTTTCATTAGATCTAAGCAAACACAAGATAAAATTAGCCTAACATGTTAAACAAAAGACAAGCATAAGATAGAATCAAACAACACATAGACATATTGAATGATTAATTGATAACTTATCTTTCAATGAAACATGGAAGATCTCAAGGCAAGAAGCCCTGAAAAAGTAGCTAAAATCGTCTTAGGGTTTTTTCCCAAAATTCCACACACTAAGCTCTCTTTTATGACAAAAAATTAGAAAACTATATATAGACTTTGACATCTGACGGCGTCACCTTATGCATTGTGACGCCGTCACCTCGCCGCTTTTAGGGTTCCCGGATGACCATCTTGACGCCGTCCCTCTTTAGCTCCTCAAAAATCCATTCTGGCTTATCAAGGCTTGACGCCGTCGGACCTATAACGTGACGCCGTCCCCTTATGATTTAAGCCGTGACGCCCTTGATTTAGTTAAAGCGTGACGCCGTCAGAATTCTCATGCAAACTCACTGGCCCGTCATGAGTAAATTTCACATCCAACTTTTCTTGCCAAGGCATGACGCCGTCTGGAGTTAATGTTGACGCCGTCAAAGGTGACTTTCAGCACAATTTTGAGACTTTGCCGTTTTCTTCACTTTTATGCTCCAAAAACGTCCAAAATGCCTCCTTTTCCAGATTTCTCCTCAAAAGTACCTAAAATGACAAAAGGAACGATTTAGGGCAATATTTGATCAAATAAATACGATTTCGGGCTTAAATGACCCCTTAAAAGCGGTACACTTTTCGCCTCATCAATGATTATTTGAGTTGGTCCCATGTCCTGTGTTGCAATATCAACAACACTCCCTGTTTCACCCTTATCTGATGAAAGTACTTCTTGTTCCCCATCAGTACTTTCTTTCTTAACCCAATTTCGTTTGACCTTAGGTTTCTCTGAGCTAGGTACTCTGCTTGAGGTGTAAGACCTTTTATATGAATTGAATCTCTTAGGTCTTCTATGTGAAAAAGTATGAGCAGTACCATGAGTGGGTGAAAACTTATCAGTCCTTTGAGAAGGTACTTCTTGAGACTTATCAGATTGTGAAGGTACTGGTGATTTGGAAAACATTATTTTCTGGTGAGGGTACCTATAGTCTTTTGAGAAGTTACTATGGTTGACCCTATTTGAGTGATTCCAAACTGGTCTAGTCTCTCTTGGCTTATGGGTGGGAGGTCTATTCTTTGGAAACTGACTTAAGTATTCTGAATGAAAGTCACAGTGCTTAATCAAGTGATCAGGACTATAGCATACATAACATAACTTTCTCTCCATATTCCCAAATCCTCTTCTATGATTGATGCGCGTGATGTGTCGTTGCGGTTTAGCAGTTTTAATGCCTACTCAAGTTTTAAATTTATATTTAGCCGACTTATCAATAACACACACACTTAACGAGCAGTGTACCCGGTCAGTATGAAGATAATGGTAAGTAGAGTGTCGATCACTAAGAGTGGAACGTATAATCTAGTTAATCTAATCAGTATTTTAATATCCTAACGCAAGGGGTTTCAGCCTGAGAGGCTGGCACAGATTTGTTTGCAAGTAAATAATAAAATAAACAAGTAGGCACGAATCAGCAAGTAGCATACACGTACACAGATAGATACTAGAGACAATAAGAGGGCTGTCCTTATGATTAAGTAGATTGTCACTTGTTTTATTGATAGCTTTATATGAAGTGTATGTAATTAACCCTTTCTCGTTGGTCCTATTCTCATCGGCGAGTAAACCCTTAATGACGACTTATGTCTAAAAGTTATTCCTAAGTGATCAATTTAGAAACAACCGTGGGAGCCACACCTTGTCCCGCAGTCGGGTGCCCGCAAGCCACTAATAAACACAGAGGTGGTCAATGCACTAATAAGTAGTAACCAAAGACATCAACATATAAACTTTAATTGATGGGAAAGCAAGTATTAAAGGGAGTGCAATCTTTCCGTTGTCACATTACACAAGCCACCAATCCTGATGAATTAAAGTTTGCTAAAACAATAAAACAAAACTACTTAATGAATTAAATACATGCAGCACCTTCTTACAGCTCTTGTATCTTCGATTTGGGTGTGTCTTGTGCTGCCTTCTTGACTGAATTCGTCCTTCTTTTCTGTTCGGTCTTTAGGTTTTCGAACTTCTGAATCTCCGAACTTTTTAATGCGTCTGGTCTAAGGGGTATTTATAGTTTGTGTCTGAGGGAAGATGCGGCGCATCTACTTAAGTAGATGCGGCGCATGTACTTAACTTCGCGTGGGGTCCAAGATTATAATATTCAGGAATATTCGTACACCGCCAGAAGATGCGGCGTAACTCTTTATTAGATGCGGCGCATGTCCTCTTGTATCTTGGATCGTATCTGGTGATATCTTGATAGAGATGCGGCGCATGTTGATAGTGAGATGCGGCGCATCTGGAGCAGAATTGACTTGATCTTGTTCATGTCAGTAGACTTCCACTTTATGTACGTTTTGCTCCATTATTAGTCCAAAATCGCCAAGTTTCACCAAATGCTTGTTTTTACCTGAGAATTACAAAAGTAAACGATTAAGTATCAATCCTCATACATAATATAGTAAAACAAGTCAAATAAATAGGATAAATGATAGTAATAAAATGTACTTATTTGAGTTCATCAAATATCCCCCCACTTGAACTTTACTTGTCCCCAAGTAAACCTTAGATTAAATCTCATGAAAATGTATCCTAAAAGAAGTTAGGATTTATTTTTATATTTAAGCATGTATTCGTTCATTTCATAATCACACAACTAAATACTTAACGAATTAGAAGTAAAATAAAATAAGTCGATAAAAGCAAATCTAATCGTTTAACTGTCCAGTCGCGACGAATATTCTATCATAGGCTTGGCAAGTATACACATCTCCACCACTAAAGCTAAGGAATAACAAGTCTAAAGCGGTAAAAAGGGTTTTTAGGCTTAAGGGTTAATTATTCTTATTTACACTATCGATCTCAAATTCCAGAAAAGGCGACAAAATCACAAATACATGATCGAATCCACGAACACGATACTTGCAATTGCTCAAATCCTTAACTCGAATAGGCTAAAGATAGGTCCAAACTTCACCAATAATAATATATCAAAAAGGGCGACAAAATCATAAATACATAGCCGAATCCACGACTACGATACTCAAGATTGCTCAAATCCCTAATCTCAATAAATCAAAGGTTTGGTTGGATAAAGAATAGTAAAGGGTATGGATAATTTTTGGGATATAAATTGGTGTAAAAATAAAAAATAAAAAATAAACAAAAACAAATAAATTAAAATCCTAAGTGTGGTTAATCACTATCCCAACCATCCCATGAATAAGACTCATATCATTGAATAACTCACGCTTTAACACTTGAAACACACGCTTTAGGTAGACACGAATTATACTCAACAAAATCTTAATCAAAGAATAATCCTTAATTGGCATTCCCATAACTGCCAATTCCCATTCAATCCATAGATATATAACAACTAGTGGTGATATCGACCACTTACATAACTTTACATCGTTGGTTTAAAAACAAACATCCAACTCTTTTTTTTTTTTCTTTCTTTTTCTTTTCTCATTTTTTTTTTTTTTTTTTTTTTTTTTTTTTTTTTTTTTGAAACATAAACATAGATGTGTAAAATTTCACCACATCACTACAACTTTCTTTCCGGATAATTTTTCTATACTTTTCATACTTTCAGAAATAATGGTAAATAGTGAAAGTAGTAAACACACGAAAAATAAACTCAAAAATATACAATATTTACTTTCACTCCAATTGCATTGTGCAATTTCCCGACCTAACCATAGATAATGAATTACGCACGCGAACACAGGTAATGTAAGGAAACACACTCTGCCTATAGCAATTAACCAACCACGGATTCTAATCTACAGGGTAGGCTAAGGTTTAAGGTGTAACGAAACATTTTAAACATAGGTGTAAGAAACGAAAGGAATGGCTCTGAGGGTTTTTCTAGGGGTATCTTACTCTAAAAGTGAGAGTAACAAAAGGGTTTATACGGGGGTTAACTAACCAGTGTAGTTAGTTAATAACACATAACATATAAAGGCTATTTGGTGTAATCCTAGAATTTTACCAAGTTAGACAAGTCATTCCAATTATATCAATAATACTCATTATGGTGGTCTCGAATAGTATACAAGCCAAGTTCTAAAGTTTACAAGTCACCGGCACACTCATAGATTTGTGAATTTTGGAAAAATCACAATTTTTGAAAATAACGTCATGTGTGCAGTTATGCAACTTAGATCTTAAACAAAAACATGCTAAAAAAAAAATTTTAAGTTTGATATATTAAGCACAATTTAAGCATAATTTTTGAAAAAGTTTAGGACAAGTAAGTGTTAAGTGTTCTAATTCTCCTATCCCCCCACTTAAGTTAAACAACGTCCTCGTTGTTTGTATAAAAGGTTAAAAACTGGAAAATAAAAAGAATTAGAACAGAAAAACTCCCCTGAGATTTGCTCGGTATGATCCTCCATTTGTATATGAGCAAAAATCATCTTTCTTGTGGATTAGAACGTTAAACCTTCATACTTGATTTATCCACAGGAAATCCAGGAAACTATAATACCACCAACACTTTAAAACACACCTAAGATAATGATTTGTTTACTACAGAAAGTGTCAATACCGATCAACTCATGCTAAGAATCTTTCCAATCTCGCTAAAAGGAGCTGCTAACAAGTGGCTAAGGAATGAACCTGCTAGTTCAATCACTACATGGGAAGATTTGAAGAGCAAATTCCTGAAGAGATATTGTCCACCTGCTAAGACTGCTAAAAAGATGGAGGCTATCAATAGTTTCAAGCAAGAGCCTGATGAAACTCTCTATCAAGCTTGGGAACGATTTAAAGATTTATTGGTAAAATGTCCTCAACACTATCTAACCCCTATGCAGGAGATAATATTGTTTTACCAGGGACTGGACGTGCCAACTAGACAGATTTTGGATGCTAAGGGAGCTGTACCTCAGATGAGTGCAACTAATGCTAGGAAAGCGATCCAAGAAGCTGCTGATCATTCTCAGAAATGGCACGATGGGACCTCTACTAGATCTAAGAGCAGCACTAATTTTGATGGAATTGCTGCTATTCAAGCTCAATTGGATAAAATTAGTAGAGAGATGAAGAAGCGAGATGAAAGAGCATATGCTGCCCAAGTTGGATGTGAAAAATGCGAAGGACCTCACTACACTAAAGATTGCCCGAACAAGAATGAAAGTGAGACGTTTGAAGAAGCTTATTACACCCAATTTGGACAACCATTCCGACCTTCAGCAAGATTCAGGGAAGCTAGTCCGGGATTCTATCAAAAGAACAACTTCAATCCCGCTTATCAAGAGAGGAGGCAGACTTTAGATGATACTTTAAAGCAAATTATGGCCGATGCTGCTAAAAGACATGAAGAAAATACTGCTATGATCAAGGAAATTAGAGCTTCAACGGACACTACTACAAGAAATCAAGGAGCTTCGATCAAAGCATTGGAACAACAAATTGGTCAAATGAGCAAAGTTCTTCAAGAAAGGGGATATGGAAGTTTACCGAGCTCAACTGAAACCAACCCAAGGGATCATGTCAAGGCCATAAGCACCACTGAAGAAGTCACTCCTAATATACCTAGAAGATCGATGAATGGTAATGATGGTGCAAGACCCGAATTTTTCTTTAACTCTTCAATCAGCTTAAGGAGACTACTAAAAGAGAAGACAAAAATTGAAGAGGAGATCAAGGCAACAATGAAAGAAGAGAGCCCTGCAACCGACTCAAATGCCTTGCCTCATAAAGAAAGAGACCCAGGAAGTTTTACTCTACCTTGTTCTATTAATAATATATCTTTCAATAATGTGTTGGCTGACTTAGGAGCTAGTGTTAGTGTTATGCCTCTTAAGACATTCGCTACCCTAGGACTAGGAAAATTAGTACCAACTAAATTACTTATTGAACTGGCTGATAAAACAGTAAAACGACCTGAGGGGATTGCTAATAATGTGCTAGTTAAGATTGAGCAATTTATTTTTCCCGTGGACTTTATTATACTAGACATGCCCGAGGATGTTAAGATTCCTTTAATCCTCGGAAGACCTTTCTTGTCTACTGCCCATGCTAAGATTGATGTGTTTAAGAGAAAAATTTCATTAAGGGTAGGGAATAATAAACTAGTCTATAAATGCCAAGATCCAGTTAAAAGCATAATTAGAGATGTTTATGTGCTAGGATTAAGAGAGCGTATGGACCTCGATCTTGAAGCTAGACTTATGGGAGAAACATTGATTCAAAACAACTCAACTAATCCTAATCATGAAGACTTTGAGGAATTCATTGACCTTAATGTACCTACCGAACTTAGACGCGATGTTGTTAGTGATTCTGATGATGAGTGGTATGATTGTGTAGTAATTAATAAACGTAGGAGAATAGTTGAGAAAACGAATTTGAATCATGATGTGTTTATTGAACTACCACCCCACCTTGCTTATTTGTGCCTACATAATTATAAGAATTTCCCGTCTATCATTCTGTCATCTCTGCCCGAAAGGGACAGGACTTTGTTTATACAGATATTAAAGAAGAACGGCGTGGAAATTAAGAACAAGCAAGGAGTGTTCAATATTACTAAATTGGCAATGAAGGAGCGTGATGTTTCCGACTCCTTCAATGATCGATACTAAAGTGCTGAACGTGAGTCTAACTTGAAGACTCTGGAATAAAGACAAGTGCTTACCGGGAGACAACCCGGATTTATCTTTTATTATTCTGTTTTCCGAGTCGAGTCAGTCCAGGCCGCACGAAGATACGGCGCATCTCAATCCTGAGATGCGACGCATCCTCTGCAATGGTCATATCTTATTTTATTTTTCTGCATTTTTATTTTCGACTTTAAAACTATTTATCAGTTATTTTAATGCGGCGCATCCCTGGTTAAGGATGCGGCGCATCTTTATTCTGATCCGTATTAATTCCAGGCTCGATACGGCGTATCTTCTTCAATAAGATACGGCGCATCGACTGACCTGATGATTTTCAGTTTTCATTTTTAAGTTTTATTTTTATCTAACTACTAATGTATTATGCAAGTTGAACCTTTCTTATCTTAGGTGTGTTTTTAAAGTGTTGGTGGTATTATAGTTTCCTGAATTTCCTGTGGATAAATCAAGTATGAAGCTTTAACGTTCTAATCCACAAGAAAGATGATTTTTGCTCATATACAAATGGAGGATCATACCGAGCAAATCTCAGGGGAGTTTTTCTGTTCTAATTCTTTTTATTTTCCAGTTTTTAACCTTTTATACAAACAACGAGGACGTTGTTTAACTTAAGTGGGGGGATAGGAGAATTAGAACACTTAACAATTACTTGTCCTAAACTTTTTCAAAAATTATGCTTAAATTGTGCTTAATATATCAAACTTAAAATTTTTTTTAGCATGTTTTTGTTTAAGATCTAAGTTGCATAACTGCACACATGACGTTATTTTCAAAAATTGTGATTTTTCCAAAATTCACAAATCTATGAGTGTGCCGGTGACTTGTAAACTTTAGAACTTGGCTTGTATACTATTCGAGACCACCATAATGAGTATTATTGATATAATTGGAATGACTTGTCTAACTTGGTAAAAATTCTAGGATTACACCAAATAGCCTTTATATGTTATGAGTTATTAACTAACTACACTGGTTAGTTAACCCCCGTATAAACCCTTTTGTTACTCTCATTTTTAGAGTAAGATACCCCTAGAAAAACCCTCAGAGCCATTCCTTTCGTTTCTTACACCTATGTTTAAAATGTTTCGTTACACCCTTACACCTTAGCCTACCCTGTAGATTAAGATCCGTGGTTGGTTAATTGCTATAGGCAGAGTGTGTTTCCTTACATTACCTGTGTTCGCGTGCGTAATTCATTATCTATGGTTAGGTCGGGAAATTGCACAATGCAATTGGAGTGAAAGTAAATATTGTATATTTTGGAGTTTATTTTTCGTGTGTTTACTACTTTCACTATTTACCATTATTTCTGAAAGTATGAAAAGTATAGAAAAATTATCCGGAAAGAAAGTTGTAGTGATGTGGTGAAATTTTACACATCTATGTTTATGTTTCAAAAAAAAAAAAAAAAAAAAAAAAAAAAAAAAAAAAAAAAAAAAAAAAGAGAAAAGAAAAAGAAAGAAAAAAAAAAGAGTTGGATGTTTGTTTTTAAACCAACGATGTAAAGTTATGTAAGTGGTCGATATCACCACTAGTTGTTATATATCTATGGATTGAATGGGAATTGGCAGTTATGGGAATGCCAATTAAGGATTATTCTTTGATTAAGATTTTGTTGAGTATAATTCGTGTCTACCTAAAGCGTGTGTTTCAAGTGTTAAAGCGTGAGTTATTCAATGATATGAGTCTTATTCATGGGATGGTTGGGATAGTGATTAACCACACTTAGGATTTTAATTTATTTGTTTTTGTTTATTTTTTATTTTTACACCAATTTATATCCCAAAAATTATCCATACCCTTTACTATTCTTTATCCAACCAAACCTTTGATTTATTGAGATTAGGGATTTGAGCAATCTTAAGTATCGTAGTCGTGGATTCGGCTATGTATTTATGATTTTGTCGCCCTTTTTGATATATTATTATTGGTGAAGTTTGGACCTATCTTTAGCCTATTCGAGTTAAGGATTTGAGCAATTGCAAGTATCGTGTTCGTGGATTCGATCATGTATTTGTGATTTTGTCGCCTTTTCTGGAATTTGAGATCGATAGTAAAAAAAGAATAATTAACCCTTAAGCCTAAAAACCCTTTTTACCGCTTTAGACTTGTTATTCCTTAGCTTTAGTGGTGGAGATGTGTATACTTGCCAAGCTTATGATAGAATATTCGTCGCGACTGGACAGTTAAACGATTAGATTTGCTTTTATCGACTTATTTTATTTTACTTCTAATTCGTTAAGTGTTTAGTTGTGTGATTATGAAATGAACGAATACATGCTTAAATATAAAAATAAATCCTAACATCTTTAAGGATACATTTTCATGAGATTTAATCTAAGGTTTACTTGGGGACAAGTAAAGTTCAAGTGGGGGGATATTTGATGAACTCAAATAAGTACATTTTATTACTATCATTTATCCTATTTATTTGACTTGTTTTACTATATTATGTATGAGGATTGATACTTAATTGTTTACTTTTGTAATTCTCAGGTAAAAACGAGCATTTGGTGAAACTTGGCGATTTTGGACTAATAATGGAGCAAAACGTACATAAAGTGGAAGTCTACTGACATGGACAAGATCAAGTCAATTCTGCTCCAGATGCGCCGCATCTCACTATCAACATGCGCCGCATCTCTATCAAGATATCACCAGATACGATCCAAGATACAAGAGGACATGCGCCGCATCTAATAAAGAGTTACGCCGCATCTTCTGGCGGTGTACGAATATTCCTGAATATTATAATCTTGGACCCCACGCGAAGTTAAGTACATGCGCCGCATCTACTTAAGTAGATGCGCCGCATCTTCCCTCAGACACAAACTATAAATACCCCTTAGACCAGACGCATTAAAAAGTTCGGAGATTCAGAAGTTCGAAAACCTAAAGACCGAACAGAAAAGAAGGACGAATTCAGTCAAGAAGGCAGCACAAGACACACCCAAATCGAAGATACAAGAGCTGTAAGAAGGTGCTGCATGTATTTAATTCATTAAGTAGTTTTGTTTTATTGTTTTAGCAAACTTTAATTCATCAGGATTGGTGGCTTGTGTAATGTGACAACGGAAAGATTGCACTCCCTTTAATACTTGCTTTCCCATCAATTAAAGTTTATATGTTGATGTCTTTGGTTACTACTTATTAGTGCATTGACCACCTCTGTGTTTATTAGTGGCTTGCGGGCACCCGACTGCGGGACAAGGTGTGGCTCCCACGGTTGTTTCTAAATTGATCACTTAGGAATAACTTTTAGACATAAGTCGTCATTAAGGGTTTACTCGCCGATGAGAATAGGACCAACGAGAAAGGGTTAATTACATACACTTCATATAAAGCTATCAATAAAACAAGTGACAATCTACTTAATCATAAGGACAGCCCTCTTATTGTCTCAAGTATCTATCTGTGTACGTGTGTGCTACTTGCTGATTCGTGCCTATTGTTTATTTTATTATTTAATTGCAAACAAATCTGTGCCAGCCTCTCAGGCTGAAACCCCCTTGCGTTAGGATATTAAAATACTGATTAGATTAACGAGATTATACGTTCCACTCTTAGTGATCGACACTCTACTTACCATTATCTTCATACTGACCGGGTACACTGCTCGTTAAGTGTGTGTGTTATTGATAAGTCGGCTAAATATAAATTTAAAACTTGAGTAGGCATTAAGTGTGTGTGTTATTGATAAGTCGGTTAATTACATTAAAACTGCTAAAACTGCTAAACCGCAACTTGCATAATACATTAGTAGTTAGATAAAAATAAAACTTAAAAATGAAAACTGAAAATCATCAGGTCAGTCGATGCGCCGTATCTTATTGAAGAAGATACGCCGTATCGAGCCTGGAATTAATACGGATCAGAATAAAGATGCGCCGCATCCTTAACCAGGGATGCGCCGCATTAAAATAACTGATAAATAGTTTTAAAGTCGAAAATAAAAATGCAGAAAAATAAAATAAGATATGACCATTGCAGAGGATGCGTCGCATCTCAGGATTGAGATGCGCCGTATCTTCGTGCGGCCTGGACTGACTCGACACAGAAAACAGAATAATAAAAGATAAATCCGGGTTGTCTCCCGGTAAGCACTTGTCTTTATTCCAGAGTCTTCAAGTTAGACTCACGTTCAGCACTTTAATTCATTACGTCGGGCTCAAACTCCACCACCTCGCTCTCATTATCCTCAATTTTATTATCAAAGTATTTCTTCACACGTTGCCCGTTTACTTTGAATATATAACCATTTTTATCGCATATTTCAATTGTTCCGTATGGATACACTTTCTTGACAACGAACGGACCCGTCCATCTTGATTTAAGTTTACCAGGATACATCTTTAATCTAGAATTAAATAGTAGCACTCTCTCTCCGATAGCAAACGTTTTATCCCCACGTAACCTCGAGTCATGCCATCTTTTAGTTCTTTCTTTGTAGATCTTAGTATTCTTGTAGGCCTCGTCTCTTAGTTCATAGAGTTCATTAAGTTCCATGAAACGGTTTTTCGTTGCAGCTTCCATATCCATATTACAATTCGTTAAAGCCCAATACGCACTTTGTTCAATTTCGACCGGTAGGTGGCATGCTTTTCCGTATACAAGACGGAATGGAGTGCATCCCGTCGGTGTCTTATAGGCTGTACGGAATGCCCATAAAGCATCATCCAACTTGTCAGACCACCCTTTGGGATTATAACCAGTCGTCTTTTCAAGAATTCGTTTTATAGCTCTATTGGTTACTTCAGTTTGACCATTTGATTGAGGATGGTATGCGGTGGAAACCCTATGATACACTCCATATTTCTGCAAGGCTCTTCCAAGATGGTGATTACAAAAGTGTGTTCCCCTATCACTAATCAATGCTTTAGGAATTCCAAACCTAGAGAACAAACCTTGTAAAAATTTAAGTACTACCTTGCTGTCGTTTGTTGGAGATGCTTGCGCTTCTACCCATTTTGACACGTAATCAACAGCAACCAAAATATATTTATTACCTTTAGATTCAGGAAACGGTCCCATGAAGTCTAATCCCCATATGTCGAAAACTTCACATACCTGGATATAGTTTTGCGGCATTTCGTTCCTTGATGTAATATTTCCAGATCGTTGACACGCATCACATCCTTTTATATAATCTTTCGCATCCTCCAGCATAGTGGGCCAATAAAATCCCGCGTCAAGAATTTTTCTTCTTGTGACGACTGTACCGTGATGCCCCCCTGTTGGCCCTGAATGGCAATGTGCCAATATTGCAGGAATGTCATCACCATCTACGCATCTTCGTATAATATTGTCAGGACATAATTTAAAGGCATAAGGTTCATCCCAAATATACTCGCTAGAGCGAGTTATAAACCTCCTTTTCTCGTCGGATGTAAGTCCTTTTGGAATTTCATTTGCAACAATAAAGTTTATAAAATCGGCGTACCATGGTCCATTATTATTGCTCTTAATTCCTACCATCATAAGGTGTTCATCAGGGAAGTCATCAGCTATTTCCCTTTCGTCAAGCACCTCCATATCAGGGTTTTCAAGTCTAGATAAGTGGTCAGCAGCTAGATTCTCGGCACCCTTTTTATCTTTAATTTCAATATCGAATCCTTGGAGCAATAAAACCCACCTAATAAGCCTTGGCTTGGCATCCTGTTTATTGAACAAATACTTCAAAGCAGAATGGTCAGTGTAAACCACAGTCTTTGACAATATAAGATATGATCTAAATTTATCGAATGCAAAAACTACTGCTAGAAGTTCTTTTTCCGTGGTTGTGTAGTGTTCTTGGGCATTATTCAATGTTTTGCTAGCATAATAGATTGGCTTAAATTTCTTATCTATCCTTTGGCCAAGTACAGCTCCAACAGCATAATCACTAGCGTCACACATTAGTTCAAAAGGTAAATTCCAATCTGGCGAAATTATAATAGGTGCGGAAGTTAGTTTTTCTTTAAGTATATTAAATGCCTTTTTGCAATCATTAGAAAAATCAAATTTCGCATCTTTTAGTAATAATTGGGTCATAGGCCTAGATATCATTGAAAAATCCTTTATGAACCTACGGTAAAATCCAGCATGCCCTAAAAAACTTCTAACACCTTTAACATTAGTGGGGTAAGGTAGTTTAGCAATTACATCAATTTTAGCTTTATCAACTTCTATACCTTTCCCAGAAATTTTATGTCCTAACACAATTCCCTCTCTAACCATAAAGTGACATTTTTCCCAATTAAGAACAAGGTTAGTTTCTTCACACCTAGCAAGCATTCTATCAAGTTTAAAGAGACAATCATTAAATGAGTTACCGAACACCGAAAAGTCGTCCATGAAGACTTCCATAAAGTCTTCTACCATATCGTGGAAGATAGCCGTCATACAACGTTGAAAAGTAGCAGGGGCGTTGCATAGTCCGAACGGCATTCTCCTATAGGCGAAGGTTCCATAAGGGCAGGTGAAAGTTGTCTTCTCTTGATCCTCGGGGGCAATGGGTATTTGGAAGAAACCTGAAAAACCATCCAAAAAACAATAATAATCATATCCTGATAGTCTTTCTAACATTTGATCAATAAATGGAAGAGGGAAGTGATCTTTTCGCGTAGCATCATTGAGTTTGCGGTAGTCGATGCAAACTCTCCATCCGGTAACAGTTCTTGAAGGGATTAGCTCATTGTCGTCATTGAGTACTACCGTCATTCCTCCTTTTTTTGGTACAACGTGGATAGGACTGACCCACGAGCTGTCAGAAATTGGGTAGATAAGTCCGGAGTCAAGTAACTTTACGATTTCATTTTTTACCACATCTTGGACTTTTGGATTCAAACGCCTTTGAGGTTGGATAGTGGGTTTGAATTCATCCTCCATAAGGATTTTATGTGTACAAAATGACGGGCTAATTCCCTTAATATCAGACATACTCCACGCTAATGCTCCTCTTCGTTTATATAGTACCTGCAAAAGAGACTCTTTTTCTTTTGGCGTTAAGTCAGATGCAATAATAACGGGTGAATTAGTATTTCCGTTTAAATAAGCATATTCCAAAGTAGAAGGAAGATCCTTAAGTACAGGTTTAACATTATTAATTTCAGTAGCACTAGCGGAATAAACCTGTTCTTTAATTATATCGCTGCTGTCATCGGATAGATGCGCCGCATCGAGGTTTTCGATGCGCCGTATCTCATTACATACAGCAGAATCAGCAGCGAAATTATAATCAATAGCATTCTCATCAACTTGATCTTCTATAGCAATTGTGTTTTCTAAATTTTTAAGCAGAAAAGAATCAAGCAAATTATTTTTTAATAATCTCTGAGTAAATTGATTAATCGTGTCGTCAGAAACATCGATATTATAGCATTCATCATCATCGGAATTATCTTTACTCATAGATTGTTCCATGTTAAATTCAACCTCATCTTTTCCTATGGTAAGAGTTATTTTTTTATTAAAAACATCAATCATGGCCCTAGCAGTGGCTAAAAATGGTCTCCCTAATATTATAGGAGTTCTAGAATTTTCAGGCATATCGAGGATAACAAAGTCGATAGGTAATTCAAATTTATCAACTTTTATTAATATATTTTCCGCTATTCCTAATGGGTATTGTATGGACCTATCAGCTAGTTCTAAGCACATCCTAGTAGGTTTTGGTTCACCAAGACCTAATTTATCATACATAGAAGAGGGCATAAGACTTATACTAGCTCCTAGGTCGGCTAAAGCATTTTCAATATGCAAATTTTTAATCTGACAAGGAATAGTGAAACTCCCTGGATCTTTTTCTTTTGATGGAAGGTTGTTGAGCAACGCCGCTGAGCTTCTTTTCCCCATTGTTATGGTGCAAGCCTCTTCGAGTTTAGACTTGTTTGTAAGCAAGCTCTTCAGATATTTAGCATATTTTGGCATTTGCACTAGGGCTTCCATAAATGGTATACTAAGCTGCAGCTGCTTGAGATTCTCCAGGAATTTCTTTTGATAGGCATCTTCTTTCTCTTTCCTTGCCCTGTGTGGGAAAGGTGGTGTTGATCGTTTAGGTTCAACAGAAGGTTCTTTTCTAGTCACAGGTTCTGGATCAGTCTGTTTAGGTTGCTCTTGTTCATGTGATAAAGATTCAGGGGAAATTTTGTTTATACTGTCATCCTCGGGCGTCTCTCCGATTTGAAAGGTTGACTTTCCGCCTCTAGTTGTAATTCCTTTCAGATCGTGCCTTACCAAAAGAACCTTGTTAAGCACCGTTGACAATTGGTGCACTTCAATTGCCAACCCATTGATCATATTGTTTTGTTCCTTTAGTAACAGCTCATGACTGCCTTTGAATTCGGTGATAAAATTCCTTGCTTCATGATGTTCTTGTTCATTGGCTTGAGCGATCAGTACCGCAAACTCTTCCATAGTAAGGCTTCTATGGGGTCTTCCGAACCAGTTTGAGAAAATATCGAACATTGTTCCTGAAAATTAAGAACAAGAAGATTTCAAAGTAAAAGCTTCCAAGCATAAGGGTAAGTCAGAATATTTTCCGTTCGGAAATTAGAAAAGAATAAAAGTTGCTGATGTCTGCAGACGATGCGCCGTATCCAAAGAGTTGGATACGCCGTATCTTAATACGTTAAAATTTAATCAGATTTTATTCAGAAAATAGATACGCCGCTTTAAATTTATGAATGCGCCGTATCGAATTAATTAATCAAAAATCAGTTTATCTAATTAAAATTAAATGCGTCGTATTAACGAAAGTTAATGCGCCGTATTTTCGTTACGTTTAAAAATAAAAGATTTTTGATTCAGTAAGATGCGCCGTATCGATAGAGATCGATACGTCGTATCTGTTTAATAATTCGCAAACTGTTTTTAATTAAAATAATAGATACGCCGTATCTTCAGAAGAAGATGCGTCGTATGGCATTTAACGTTCAGAAAAAAAAAAATTTTATCAAAATCAGATACGCCGTATCTTCAAAAGAAGATGCGTCGTATTACTTTATCGCTTAGAAAAATTTTCTTATCAAAAACAGATACGCCGTATCTTGGGGAAAAGATGCGTCGTATCGAATTAATTAAACGCGTTGTATTAAAAAAATTAAACGCAATACGCCGTATCTGAGAGATCAGATGCGCCGTATCGTTTGATTTAGCACAGTACAACGATAGCAGAACAGAAAAATACGAAAAATAAAAACAAAAATTAAAACACACAAACAAAAATAAAACACACAAAAATAAAAGAAAACAATTAACACACAATACAACAAGTATGCAAAATAGTACAATGATGCAATTAATCTAATAAAAAGAAAAACCTAATTAAAATACTAATCAAATTAACAGAAAATAACAATTCACTCCCCGGCAGCGGCGCCAAAAACTTGATGCGCGTGATGTGTCGTTGCGGTTTAGCAGTTTTAATGCCTACTCAAGTTTTAAATTTATATTTAGCCGACTTATCAATAACACACACACTTAACGAGCAGTGTACCCGGTCAGTATGAAGATAATGGTAAGTAGAGTGTCGATCACTAAGAGTGGAACGTATAATCTAGTTAATCTAATCAGTATTTTAATATCCTAACGCAAGGGGGTTTCAGCCTGAGAGGCTGGCACAGATTTGTTTGCAAGTAAATAATAAAATAAACAAGTAGGCACGAATCAGCAAGTAGCATACACGTACACAGATAGATACTAGAGACAATAAGAGGGCTGTCCTTATGATTAAGTAGATTGTCACTTGTTTTATTGATAGCTTTATATGAAGTGTATGTAATTAACCCTTTCTCGTTGGTCCTATTCTCATCGGCGAGTAAACCCTTAATGACGACTTATGTCTAAAAGTTATTCCTAAGTGATCAATTTAGAAACAACCGTGGGAGCCACACCTTGTCCCGCAGTCGGGTGCCCGCAAGCCACTAATAAACACAGAGGTGGTCAATGCACTAATAAGTAGTAACCAAAGACATCAACATATAAACTTTAATTGATGGGAAAGCAAGTATTAAAGGGAGTGCAATCTTTCCGTTGTCACATTACACAAGCCACCAATCCTGATGAATTAAAGTTTGCTAAAACAATAAAACAAAACTACTTAATGAATTAAATACATGCAGCACCTTCTTACAGCTCTTGTATCTTCGATTTGGGTGTGTCTTGTGCTGCCTTCTTGACTGAATTCGTCCTTCTTTTCTGTTCGGTCTTTAGGTTTTCGAACTTCTGAATCTCCGAACTTTTTAATGCGTCTGGTCTAAGGGGTATTTATAGTTTGTGTCTGAGGGAAGATGCGGCGCATCTACTTAAGTAGATGCGGCGCATGTACTTAACTTCGCGTGGGGTCCAAGATTATAATATTCAGGAATATTCGTACACCGCCAGAAGATGCGGCGTAACTCTTTATTAGATGCGGCGCATGTCCTCTTGTATCTTGGATCGTATCTGGTGATATCTTGATAGAGATGCGGCGCATGTTGATAGTGAGATGCGGCGCATCTGGAGCAGAATTGACTTGATCTTGTTCATGTCAGTAGACTTCCACTTTATGTACGTTTTGCTCCATTATTAGTCCAAAATCGCCAAGTTTCACCAAATGCTTGTTTTTACCTGAGAATTACAAAAGTAAACGATTAAGTATCAATCCTCATACATAATATAGTAAAACAAGTCAAATAAATAGGATAAATGATAGTAATAAAATGTACTTATTTGAGTTCATCAATGATTAAAAGGTTTCCTGTAGTAAGCAGTATTGTGAAAAGTTTCTCTTGGAGGTACTGCTGAATGTCCAGCAGTACTTTGAAAAGTTTTTGGAGGTACTGCTTGTTTTTGAAAGGCTGTAGGAAACTTTTGATCATTACCCCTTTGAAAATCATTCTTAGGTTTCTCAGAACTAATTCTATCATTAAGCCTCTTCCTAAACTCTAGGTTGTCTACACCATAACGAGAAACATCTGTCCTAAGAGGTTGAAACTGACCAGTGGGTGGAGGAACTGAGTGGTACTCCTTATCTTTCTTAAACTCAGGAGGTGATTCACTAATTGGTTCCTCATTCCTAGATGTGTTTTCTTCTTCTGAGCTTGTAAGGTCATCATCACTAGGTGGAATCTCTTCCTTAGCACTAGGTGGGGTCTCATCCTTATCACTAGGTGAGGTCTCATCTGAACTACTATCTACACCATAACCTAGTCCAGCTCTACTGTTTATGACTCTTTGTTTTTCAACAAATTGAACATGTGATAGACCAGCCTGTTTAATACTACCAAGTCTTTCTAACAAAGTATCTCTTTCCTTAGTAATCTTTTCTAATTCAGACACCTTACATCCTAACTTCCATTCACTTAATTTCAATTGGTAATCTTGTTGCTCATATTTTTCTGCCCAAGCCATTTCATTATTTTTATGTGTTAATATTTTGTCTTCCATTGACTCTAAAGTTAATTGATAACCAGCTACCTCCGACCTAGCTTTTCTACAATTATCTCTTTCAGTCACATAATCTTTAAGCAACTTTTGATAAACATCATTACACTTAGAGCATACCTCAGAGACATTGGATGAACTTGGTGAAGTGGCTACCATAGCAATCTGAACAGGTTCATCTTCATCCTCCATGCTCCAGTCAAAGCTTCCAAGACCATCTCTTAATTCCAAAGCAGCATATCCAGGTTCCTCATCAAAAGCTGTGCCCCAATCAAACTCTTCCATTGCAACCATAGAATAGGTTACAGGTTCATCATCAAATTCAGCACTCCAGTCAATTTCTGCTAAATTTTCTTGAGCCACCAAAGCTTTTGGTTGTGATTCAGTAATAGGAACCTCCTTTCTTTCAACCTTGGGTTGTTCAATCATCCTGTTTGCCTGATATTTTGCAAACTTGCATTCCCTTGCAAAGTGTCCAAGCTTTTGACAATTGAAACATTCAATCTTGGATTTGTCAAAAGTTATACCTTGTTTGGCTTTGAAATCAATTCCCCTTCCTGTCTTGTTCATGAACTTCTTGATCCTAGCAGTGATCATAGCTACTTGCCATCTTATGTCAATCTCTTCTAAAGCATCTTCTTCAATCTGCAACAAGTCTTCTTGATAGGTAACAGGTAAAGTGGCTTGTTGTGCAAAGAAGGAACATACAACTTCATCAGAATTGGTTTTGTTTGTTGGTGATGGGTTGGGAGTAGTTGTGGTTGTGCAAACATGCTGTGAATCACCAACAGTACTTTGAGAAGGATAAGCAGTACTTTTAGTGGAAGTACTGCTTCTGTTTTCAGAAGATACAAAAGCTATGTTGTGAGTTTTCTGAGAACTGTGACCATTCATCTCTTGCTCGTACACTTTCAGATTGTTATAGAGATCATCAAAGTCCATAGACTCCAATCCAGGTTGTCCTCTAATCATAGTAGCAACCACATGCCAGACAGATGGCAAACTCCTTAAGAACTTCAAATTTGCATCTTCAACAGATACCTCTGCTCCATACAGTTCTAGCATACTAAGTAGATTTTGGAATCTGTCATAGGCAGCATCAAGACTTTCTCTTTCACCAACAGTGAAGGTTTCAAACTGCTGTTTCAATAAGTTTCTATGCATCTTCTTTGAAGCATCATTGCCTCCAAATCTTGTCTTGATCGCAGCCCATAATTGTTTTGCATCCTTAGCATCATGGAACTTCAGTAGGTGACCATCAGGAATAGCAGACAGCAGTATGTTGAGAGCCTTATCTTGATTTCTCTTTGTAGCTGCTGGTAAGGTTGGTTGAGGTGGTTTGGGTTGTCCTTCAACTTGTAGAGGTTCATCAAGAACAACATTACCATTGACAATTACATCCCATAGAGCATGATCAGTAATAGCAAGGTACTGCCTCATCTTCATACTCCAGAGATCATATTCTCCCTTCTTGATGATAGGAATTCTGAGTGAGGTGATGGATGGGATAGGTGCAGCTTCAGTCGACATTGTTGAGGGTTTGTTAATAAATCGGTTTTAAGGGTTTCTTTTTAATCAGAGTCTCCACACAAGCTCTGATACCACTTGTTGGATCGATATACTCTGACCAAACTAACTTGTAGCTTGTCTACGGTTTAACAACTTTGAATGAATTCAAAACTATTAATAGTGAAACACTGATATACTTTGCTAAGTATGCGGAATCTACTTCAACAAAGCTAAGAAGAATTAATAAACGACTTTGAATATTATTAAAACCTTGAACCTGCTTTCTTACACAGATTCACTAACAAACTCTAAACTCTAATACTTCTAATAATCGTATATCTCTAATCGCATATACTTGTCTCTCTAAAACACATATATCTCTAATACCAACCTAGGGATCCTTTTATAGGCACAAGGAAAACCCTAGTCGGTTTACAATACTTGAACGACAAGTAAATTCTAATTATAACTCTAATCTGATACGAACATTCTAGAATTACACATTAGTCCTTAAACTATTTGCATGGCAGTCCTTTAACGAGCAGCAGTACTTTAATCGAACAGCAGTACTTTGACTTGAGTAGCAGTACTTTGACTTTTATAGCCCAACATATACTCTTTTAATGTGAAGAAAATAACTTAAATACTGGAATGCCCTTTACGTGAGATGTCGCATCAATTACAATGTTATCAAATCGTGATATTTGATCAAAGTACATTTCTTTTGAATATACAAGTTATACGTTATTATATATTTTAGACTCACCATCACGTTAACAAGTCAACAAATTATTATAACATTGCGCAATGAACATCAAGATACAATTCGTGCAACGCACGGGTTTTCCACGCCTCATTCCTAGTAATCTTGTAATGTGTAAATGTGTTTTAAAAGACTTATCACTATAAATGTAAAATACTTAATCTTATATTTATGCTTTGCTTAAAGATAAACTTTGTAATTGTCTTTAACAAAATTAAGCAAATATCGTAAAATATAAATAACGTTTTTATGACGATATTTGTATTAACAATCTCCCCCTTTTTGTTGATGACAAAACATAAAGTGTATTTTTAAGCAATGAAATAAATAAAGTATGAGTCTTTTAAAAATATAGATTAAGTTGGTTTTATGCAAGTTTTGAAAACAATTTTAAGTATAAAAACATGTACTGTGATGTTAACAGTATGTATGAAACTTAATCCTATCTCCCCCTTTTTGTCGAAACAAAAAGAAGATATGCGTAGCGGAATGTGGTGAACAATTCTTGGTTATTACTCCCCCTAAATTGGAGTACCAAGATTGTTTCAATGATTTTGAGAACTTTAATGCTATAAAATGATGAGTTATTATATGATATACTCCCCGTTGCTAGGGTACCAACGTATATGATTCAAAGTTGAGAAAAGCTACAAAACAAAGGTTAGTTGTGAATCAATCCAACCAAGTAGCATAATGCATATGTATAAGTCAAACAAACACAATATTTCAACCCATTTGACTTTAAAAAGTCAAAAATATGTGTCTGATAAAAAATGCACCTAAGTAGAAGTTGTCCAACCATACAATCAAGTTAGTAAATTAATCAATCCAAGATATTATGCCAAATAGTGATCACCCATAAGCATAAATATAACATCCATTACTTGAAAATTTGTTTGTGACATAAGTCACAAAACATGATGTTACAAATAAAAAGAAAAAATAAAAAGTTCCTAAAAATAGAAAATTCCTAAAACAATCCTACGAAATCCTATAAAAGGAAACTAGGAAGAAACTAAAATTTGCCTATTGCGGAGGATGAGAGATTGCATTTAGAAGTTTGAGAATATGGTTAAAAATGAACCTCATCTCATTTTGAAGCTCATGGACCAAGATGTTGGTCCTTTGGGCCAAGTGAGTAATCCTCTCGCATTGTGAGCAATCATGCCTTGGAAAATTAGGAGGAAGAGTGGGCTCAATGGCTTGTGGTGGTGGTGGTGGTGGTTGGTTGTTTGGTGATGGTGGTTGTGGTTGGTTGTTTGGTGGTGGTGGTGTTTGGTTGTTTGATGGTGGAGTTGTGAGGGAGTTAAGCAAGATGGATTGAAGATCCATGGCTTTACGAAGGCGGGAATCCACCATATTGGAGAGAGCATAGAGGCGGGTGAGCTCCTCATTGATCTCTTCATGGGTTTGTGGTTGATTGATCCACATTGCCTCATCAATGGAAACGAGTGTAGATGTAGGTGAGAGAGGTTGTGTTTGTGGTTATGGTGGTGGTGGATCATGATAAAGTGGACCATGGATATCCCGATAAATGGGATGGAAGAGCATAGGTGTTTGACCTTCAAAGGTCATGGGAGGAGGATTGGTTGACCTTGGTGGAAGGTCTTCCAAATCATCCAAGTATGGATGAGGTGATGAAGGTGGAGTTCTAAACAACTCTAGGGGCTGAAGTTGTGGTGAATGTTGTGGTGAAGGTGATCTATTAGGTTGTGATGGAGCGGGTGGTGGTGTGGTTGCTACAGGAGTGATTGTTGGAGGTGGTGTGTTGATGATGGTGTTAGATGGTGTTGGAGTAGCAAGATTGAGAAAATTCTCATTGGCAATTGGTGAGGATATGAAAAGTGAAAATAGTTGCTCTAAGGTACAGGAATGAGAGTTAGTAGTGATGGTTGTTGTGTGATATGTGATGATCCTGAGGTTCTAATTTATAGACAGAAGGTTTGTTGATCTGTGTGTTTGGATTTGATGTGAATCCAATGAGGAATGTTGGTTCCTAATGATTTGGAACAAAAATTTGTGCTAGTCACATCATTTAAGTCAAACCATAGAGCTTAAGTTGAGTGAATTTTAGAAGATTTGCAGTTAATGCAAGGAGTGAGTGGAAATTCAGTTGATGTGATGTTCCCACGGATTTCAAGGATCCTGATTGAACAAATAATTGCACAACCAAGCCTTCGATGATGATCAAAGGAATAATGGGGTGTTGAGATTGCGCCAAGCTTGTTCATAACCTGAAAATAAGAAATACCGAAACACTACGTTAAGTGATTGCGCAGGGGTTGGACCCTGCGAACCACCTCCGGCGTGCGAGTAAGTATGTGTAATCGTTTGAGTAGGTTGTAAATGACAAGAGTGAAGTTAACTTACATTGTTCATGCCCGACTACGCTATTTATAGGGGAGAAATAGGACATAGTTGGCGGTTGCACATTGTTCGGAGATCATGGGGGCGTCCCATGATTTTGTGGTAACCGCTAGGGCTTTGTAGCCCACGATCTCTGTTTTGGCGGGAAAGCCAAAGGGAAGAGGAGACGTGGGTTTGACCAGGTCAGAATGGTCCTTCGTGCTAGTCCCTTCGATAGGAATACCCCGAAAGGCTTAGGGCTTCGATTGGCGGATTCCCACATGGTAACCAGTTCGCAGGCGAATGGTTTTACGCCAATGAAACGTGTTAGGAGATTCACCTGAGCCTCCGAAGGGAGGGCTTTCTACAGGCTCGAAGGGGAGTCCTTCGACCCGTTCGGAGGGTACATCATCAAGCCCCCCAGTCGAAAGTGATATATATGTACGAGTATATATTGCATTCGACTCAACAAATCAAACATGCCTTATACTCCTTGTATAGCACTAACTATGCAAAAAAGAAAATAAATGTTCAACTAACCACGCATTTAATGCGGATTAATCATGATTATTCCACTTGGACTGCCACGGCTACTATCTCGGTATAAGTAAGCGTCCTTTCAGAATTTAAAATCAATTTCAAATCCGCATAGATAGTAGATTAGACACGTGTTCGGTCATGATTAAAAATATGATGGGTATTTATTCTTCGATACGGTAAAACCCTAGAATACTTTTACCTCCGCCCAAAATATACACATTGCTCTGCAATCTTGTGCTTCCGTTGGAACGAAAAGGTAAAATTCCAATAAACCTTCCTTGATCTTTTATTCTTTTAATATGAGCATGGCCGCTAAGCGAATTATTAGGCAACAGACCTGTACCTTGTCGAAACAAGCCCTATCTGAGTTCCTGCTTGATTACCCTATACCCTCGGAGTACCAAATCATGCTCCCTAGTAAGAAACAAAATATTTTCGATGCTCCCGAAGGGTTTGTGGGTTTGTATGTGCATGCATTCACTCAATCGAATCTTAGGATACCCATTCATCCCTTGATTTTAGAGTTTCTACAATACTATTAGGTTCATATTTCTAGGTTAAACCCTTTTGGTCTTGCTAAGTTGACCACTTACATCGTAATGTGTAAAGCGTACGGCTATGAACCCACATTGGAGGTGCTTAGGGGTTTTGTGAATCTCTATCCTGGTGGAGATTGGGTAACCATTGCCAAAAGGGGTGAACATGACGTGCCTGTTCTTGTGACGAAACCCTTTTCAAATATTAGAAACTGGAAAGGACAGTTTTTCTATGTTGAGAGTACCATCATACCTCCTGAGTATCCAGCATTGTTGGATGAAGCAAACATGTATGATGAGAAGAAGTACAATGACCCTCTTCCCTATGAGATAAGGAGCGACCCCTTGTACCAGCGTCTTGCACGCCACCCTGCTAACGTCCAAACGTTTCCGGAGCCTATATTGTACATGGCTGGTTTAAGTGACAGCTGGGACGGGTCTCCGTCATCACCTAAAATAATTTGTGAAGGGAAAAGTATGTATATATCTTATTTAAATAATTTAAATAACTTATCTGCTGATATTCATCTCCTTTTCGTTTGTTTGTGCAGAAATGGCTTTCAGAAACTTTGTTGTGGCCGGAGGTGCCAAAGAAGTTAGCTTTATGCCGAGGGATCTTCAGGATACAAGTCACGGAGTGGGATCTCCTTCTATGTCTGTCAATAATAACGATGTTGATGTCTCTCCACCCAAACCTCTTGCTGTGCTTCCCCCAATCAAACCCCTTGGTACTGAGGAAGCCCCCCAGCTTGTGGAGGATGTTGGTGACTCTGATGATACCCCTTCCGGAAGTGATCAGCTCAGGATCGTAGGGTCCTCCGGTATTGCTGATAGAGTGAGAACAAGGAAAGGTACCAGTGCCAAAGCTGCAAAGACTGCTCCAAAAAGGAAACCCAATGTTCCTACTCCCTCATCGAGGAATGTCAAACAAAAAACAGAAAAAGCTCATGGGAAAGCCATTATGTATGCGCCAGAGAGGATGGTTGATGAAGATGATATCCCTGGTAAGTAACAGTTCTTCGAGTCCTCCTCCTTTTCCATCGTGTTGCGTACTTGGCTTATATTGTTTTTCTCTTTCTTTTTTCTTTTTTAGGGTTGCCAGATGCGAAGGAACTGCCCAATGCCCTCTCCTGCCGCTTGCTTGTTGAGAATATCACTCCTGCCTCTTGGAGGAGTAAAATGAGTGAGATGTCCCTTGAGAAGCTTTGCGATCTTAATGACAAAAGTTATATCAGGAAAGCAATGCTAGACAGCCATCTTAGCTTTCGTACAAGGGGATTGCTTAACAAGGTCAAGGAGGCGAAGGAGGAGGTTGCTGTTGTTGTGGCTAGAGAGAAAGAAAGGGAGAAGAGTTATGCTGAGTTGGAGAAAAAGTGTGACGAAGCCATGGCGGACTTTGAAAAACACCCAAGGTACGAGGCTCTGCGAGCTAAGATTGATGGTCTTGAGGAACAGCTTAGGGAATCGCAAGCTGAGTGTGGTAGGCTAAAGTTGGAGGAAGCTAAGGTTGTTGGTTATGAGAACCAGGTGAGTGCCCTGGAGTCTAAATGTACTGGTTTGGAGGCTGAGAGGGCCAAGTTAGTGGAGCAGGATGCCAAGCGCTGTCAAGAGGTTGATAAGTTGAAGCTCGAATGCCAAAGTCTGAGAAAAGATACGGCTGAGGTTGTATCGAAGGTTGTTCCCTACATTGCTATGGAGTTGTACCATAGCGATGAGGTGGGGGAGGTTGTGGGAAAGCTGGTGAATGCGGCCATATTCCATGGCAAATGCACAACTTTGGAGGAGATTGCTGAAACCAAAAAACCAGTTGTGCTTTCGGAGGTACCATAATATCGTCCGAATTCCGTGCGGGAATATGATGAAGCTGGTAACGCATTCACCACGGCAGTGTACCCCTTCCTTGCCGAAGCAACCAAAGATCCTTCAGCCTCCATCGAAGATCTCCTCTCTAAAAAGCCAAAGAGCATACAGCCTCCGTCTCCAACCAGAAGGACCTTGTCTGAGAAACCTAAGTCTGCAACCCACCAGGAGCGTCCCAACTCTTCCAAGAACAATTGAAGGCTGCCGTGTTGGCAGTAATTTGGTCCATAAGGGTGACATGTACCCTTTTTAAAACAATTTATCATGTTTAAAGGCTCGTGCCTTTGTGTTTGACAATTTATGATCTCTGTGCTTGTTTGAACAATTTATCTTTCGTGTTAGTGGGCTTCGACCCATAACTTTAGACAATTGTCCTTTTTGTGATTATGATAGCTAAGACTGTACGTAGTCTTCATTAATGCTAATTTAGTGGGACATGCCCCACTTTTATTGTCATGTTTATCTTCTCTTACGCTCATTTCAAGAACGTAAACATACAACCTAAGGTTATAACCTTATTGTGTGTATTTTGGACCAAGATTTTAAGCAATCGTATAATTTGACTGCGACAGAGGGTCACGACCCACTCCGTTTTTATCCTTAAGTTGCAGAGGGCTTTTAATACCCTAAGACTTCATAGGAAAGTTAATGTCAATTGTAATGGATGTTATTGTTATACAAGACATGTGCCTTGCTTCATCCTTCGACATTGAAACTTGTAAAGTACTTGGCTGAACAAATCTATGTTGTATAAAACGAAACAAGAGATTTTGAGGGAAACATGTTATATCATTAAGTGGGTAGGGAGGATTACATCATTTGAAGAAATGAACACTACGACACCTACCATTAATGCTTCTTTCCCATGTGAGAAGAGTGCGATACATGAAATTGAAAAAACAACTAAGTGCTTTAAAAAAGGTAAGTTTTTATATGTAAAACTTACGAGAGTTGGTGTCATGTCCAAATTTGTTCACGACATTTTTTTTCTGCCCTTCGAGCTCGTGTGCCTTGTTGTCACAGTATTTTTTTTTTACGCTGGGCTCTTTGACTTGGCTCCGCTTGCTTTCATTCGAAGGACAAATTCTTATATGCCCTCAAGACTTTGGGTAGTTTGTCTGCCCACTTATGCTGATATTGCCCTAGCTTTATCTCGATTTTGATGACAATATCCTTGTCAACACAAATGAACCTTTGCTTCACATTCAGGCTTTTGCAGAAAGACGGGAACACTCCTTCGGCAAAGTGTTTCCCTTCATAAAAGGTGATGACTTGTGGGATTCCGAATCTGAAGATTATGTGTTCCCACATAAACTCTTCCACATCTTTTCCTTTTGTTGATGCCAAAGGCTTGGCCTCGACCCATTTGGTGAAATGGTCGATGGCTATGACCAAGAATTGTATCCCTCCGGGAGCTGTTGGTAGGGGTCCGATTATGCTGACGCCCCATTGACCAAAAGGCCTTACTGTCATGGTAGAAGACGCCTCATACTCTAATGGTTTCCGAGCTTTGGAGTGTGTCTGACATACCTTGCATGTTTTGATTACTTCCCTTGCGTCTTCCACCACGGATGGCCAGTAATAACCCCACCTTGTTACTTTTGAGGCGATGGCTCTAGGTCTTGTGTATCTTCCACAAAATTCTTCGTGAGCATTGTAGAGAATGCTCGAAGCATGCTTTAACTCTATGCAACGAAGCCAAGGGGATGAAAGACGCCTTTTGTAGAGATTATTGCCTATGAGCCTGTACTGGGGACTTTTGACTTTGATTCTTCGTGCTGACTTTGAATTATCAGGCAGAATGCCGCTTATCAAGTACGTTTTTATTGGTGTCGTCCAGTTGGAGCCTTCATCAGATGTTTCACTTCGTGCAATTGACATGGTGGCCAATACTTCCACTAAAACCTCGCTGGGTAGATGAGCTAAGGCAGTCGACGCTAATCTGATTAGGGCTTCCGCCTTTTTGTTATGGCTTCTGCCGACATTTGTTACTTTATATCGTTCGAAACCCTGGAGGAGCTTTTTAGCTTCATCCAAATATTCCTTAATTACTGGCTGCCTTGCTCTGTAAGAACCCTTGATTTGGCTAGTGACTGAAAGCGAGCCTACAAAGATGGAGAGGTCATGAACCTCCATGCCCTTTGCAAGTCGAAGGCCAGCCAGCAAGGCTTCATACTCTGCTTCATTCTTTGTGGTCTTGAATTCAAAACGTAGTGCATAACTGTACTCCTTTCCCTCCGGATTGGTCAAGATTAATCCTGTTCCGAAACCATCGGAGCTTGAGGCTCCGTCGGTGTATAATTTCCACCCCTCCGTTGCTGTCGGGGGTGTTTCTCCATTTTGGTTGTGCCCGGAAGGTGTTTCGTTGAGAGCTTCTGCAGATGTCTGACTTCTGATGGAGCTTGGACTATCACGCCTTGTTAATGACCTCGGAGTTGGTAGATCAACACTTGCTTTGAACTTCGAAGGGTTGGCCTTGATTCCTTGCTTAGTTGGTTCAATGGGTTTGAACCCCTTAAGTTGATATTCCTTGCCGTGGAGCTTGTCATCAATCATTGGTGCCTGAGGGGCTCTGGTATTGCTGGAATACGTCCCTTCGAAGACCTTCCCCTCAGCTTTGTGTGGCTTCTTCAAGTTTGCCGTGGAACTTGCTGGAGGTTGCTTTTCGCCTACCACCCTTCGTCTTGTGTGATGCCTATTTGTTGCGATATCTTTTTCAACATCCGCACCACTGAGAGCATCCTTCGGAAGTTCTTTAGGACCTTCCCTGCTTTTCTTGCTAACCTTCGGGTTGTGCTCAGAAAGTATAGTCCCTATTCCGTAGGGTGTGTGGAATTTCACCGCTGCATGTATAGTGGAAACTACGATACCCATCTTTTGCATGGCGGTCCTTCCTATCAAAAAGTTGTAAGGAGAGTTGGACCTTACGATAGTGAACATGAGGGTTTCTGTCCTTGCGAGCTTGCCTTCTCCAATTGTTATTTCCAACGGAACTTCTCCTAGAGGCCACGAACGTTAGCCAGAAAACCCTACTGATTCGTTATTTTATATTTCCAAGTAAAAACGCAACGGATGCGTTTTTCCCGGGTCGTGTCCCAACGAAGGTTGAATTTGAGTTTTCGTTACGTTGTCGAAAACGTGTGGTGAATGTGTGTGAAAAAAAAGTGATTGATTGGTGATTTAACACTACGAATATTAAATGAAATCTACAAATTAAGCTAAGAGAACAATTAAACTAAGCACGTAATCCTAAAAAAAACGAAAATTGAATTTAAAAACGTTAAGTGACGAAATTTAAAACGTAAATAAAAAGTTATTTTCTAAAATTTAAAACCTAAAAATATAAAAATAATTTTCCTATATTAAAACTGATAAAAGAAAATTTTTGGAAAAAGAAAAATATTTTTTTAACTTTTTATGAATTTTTTATGAATTAAAAACTAAATAAAACAATTTAAATGATTTAAAAATATTAAAACAAATAGGAAAAATCTGAAATTTTTTGAGTAATTCTAAATCTAAGAAAAATAAATTCAAGAACTGAATAAACCCTAATCAGCAGAACAGCCAATAAGCAGTTTGGAAATAAGCTAGAAATAAGCAAAACAGTTCTAAAAAAATAAACTAATGATTAACAACTAATTATCACACTGAATGAAGCTAGAATCTACTGATAGATCACAAATAAGCACAATGAAAAAGCAGAAAAAGCAGATTAGATGCAGCAAAACAATTGTAGTAGCAGTGACCAAACAAGCAGTTTTGCAGCTTAATTATAAGCTAACCAAAGCTTAATTTGGAAAACCAGAAGCTACTACTTAAAGCTCATATGACAGACAACTTAACTTTCAATAATGCCCAAAAGTAGACTTCAATTGCTACTCTAATTTGATCCAAAAACAGATGGCTTATAAAACTGAAAATGAGTGCAGGCACAGAACAGACAAAGGGGGCATATTGCAGACCTCTATTAACCTATTAATTAAGCTGAAAAGTGAAATCTAAGAACAGAACTCTGAAGCCACAACTACTAGCTAACTATATCCCAAATATCATGTAAAGAGATTAACTGATTAAGCAATTACATTTAAATGAAAAAGGCTGAGAAGAACCAATAAAGTGCAGGTCTGCACTAAAGTCTGCTGATGCAGTAGATGACTAATTTTGGCCTAAACTCTTCCAAATTTTAATGAAATTGAACAAACTTTTGAATTATCTCTTTAACCACCAAGTTGCACCTTAAAACACCAAAACTTAGGTCTGAAAAGCTTAAGCTTATACTGAGCTTAATGAGAGCAGTTGTGGAATAATAACTTCACTTGATAAACTCAAATTCTAGAAATACTTCAAAACAGCCTTACACCTATCACTAACAGATTATCTAGCCTTTAAAAATCTCAACCAAACTTAAGCAATAGGTCAATGAACAGTAGCTGTCTGATATACACCTAACAGCTACTTATCCAAACACCCCTTAACTACTGAATTGACTGATTTAACACTACAACCTACTGAAATAAGCTACACTATTGATCTCTACTTATCTAACTAACTATTAAAAGTACTAAAGAGCAACAATCAACAACAATTAAGCACAAATTAAACTGATCAAAGAAATATGCAGAAAATAAGCTAATAATTAAAATGGAACTTACAAAATCACCCCTCAGCTAGAACAGAGGGGTTTTCCTAATGAAGCCTATCTTTAGATAGGCCAAGCTCTTCCAGAATTAGCTTGATCTATCAAAATAACCCCAGATTCATGATCTTTGAATGACAGTTGACTTTTGTTGACTTTTGGACTTTTGGATATAAAAACAGATTTGAAATTATCAAAAGCTTACTATAAGCTACTGAGCTTATATAAGCTTGTAAACTAATGAAATTAACTTATTGAAGCTAAGATTACAATATTTTTCTGATTTTTTTTTTTTTGAATATTTTTGGAATTTTTAGAAAAATGAACAAAAGATGAGTTTAAAAGTTGCAATAAGCTAAAATGATTAATTATAAGCTACTGAAATATAGAGAAGCTAAAAATGAGATTAACAATTGAAAGGAAACAGAATCAAAATAAGATTAAAATAAAACTTTCATTAATCAAACCAAGATTACAAGACTGAAATTGAAATTACAACTTGAATTTAAAAGTTACACTACGAAAAACAGTAAATGACAAAGAAATTAAAATGGTAACAATTTTCTAAAGACATGAAAAATTGGACAAGCTTAGCTAATGAGGAGGATGACTCTATTTATAGCCTACTGGAGAAGCTTCTGGGTTGTCCATGCTGGCAATCCGTGTGCTATCTCAGCCAATCTTCACCCTTAGATCATGCCTTGCTCTCCACTCTTTGATTTCCAGCCATAGGATCAAATTCGTGAGGTGTTCCCTCCAATGAAATGCTGCCACGTTGCCCAAGCGTGTGTTTCTGTGCTAGTCTGACACTCTGGCATCCAATGATTGGACTATCCTACCCTTAATTGGGTAAATTGTACGGGGTAAGGATTTAGGGTTCATGAAACAGTACATTTCTGGGTTTCACTGATAGAAAGGGGGCGGGGTTATATTTTTTTATCTTTGTTTGACTCTTATTTATTTATCCTTGACCGGGTGGGAGTGGTTGGATCGGGTTATGTTTATGGGCTGGGTTAGGATAGAAAAGGTTGGGCTGGTGGTTTGTTAACTTAGGTTGGATTGGATTTGAGAGTGGGCTTGGGATTATGGGTTTCTAAACGAGAGTGGATTTAATGATTTGGATTGGGTTGTTGGTGGATAATTAAATCCGGATAGAATTTTGGTTTGTTTAACTTTTGGTTTAACAAGAATGCAAGGACCAAAGTGTAATTTCTGAAATTTTAAGGGACCATTGCTGTCATTTTTCCAAAGTATAATCCAAGGGCTTTATTTGTAATTTGATGAACTTTGAGGATTGACTTTGACTTTTTGCTTCCCGGCATCGGCTATAAATATCTTTTCCACATCTCGTGCTCGTTTTTTCCGTTTTATCTTGATTTTTGTCCTTTTCTTCGATATCCGTGCCTGCATATGTAAAAACACAAAAACACAATATATTTGGCATAATTGGTTAGTTTTTGGTCTATTTGGGTCCGGTTTTGGTCAAGAAAAGGTATGTGAATAAGCACATACCAAAATCCCCCAGACTAAGCTATTGCAATGTCCTCATGCAATGTTATAAAAACACGTTTTTGAAACCGAAAATTTCCAATCTCTTTTTACTAACTTTGAGAAGTAGCAAAATTTTCAAAAGAGATCAAGAAATCTTAAGTTCTAAAAACTCCCAATTTTTTCTTTTATTCTATTTTTGTATTTTTATCAAGTGACGGCTTTGTTGACAATCATTATCTCACGATAACTTTTAGGATCATCGAGCAGGAAACACGACTCATAAAGAAGTGACCATACGGATAAAATTCGTCGTTCTTGATTTTTCACGAGCCCCCAAACTAAGCTTAAAAACGAAATCATTGTCATTTACAAGTTAGATTGCCGACACTACTCATAAAAGCTAATTGTGTATTACTTCTCGTTCCCAAATTCCTATTTTCCTCTATTTATTTTATTTTTGGTGAGAAATGAATTTCTTCATACTCTCGTTTCGATAAATTTTAGTCCGATAAAGATACCTAGTTTAGACGCTAAGTAGTTTCCAAACCTTCCCTCGAAAACTGTTGCATACAAAAATGAGGTCCACATCAAGGTCTCTGATTTAACACGATTTTGAGGATATCCCTTTTATATACGACCGAAACAACTCATCTACGAGTCCAGAGACAGAAGCTTTTATTAGGATACCCCCGGAGTCGAAGTTTGGCATTTTTTAACATTATTAAGAACATTAACGTATTTAATCCTTGGCCCTTTATAACAATCACAACATCGGTTGCGAGCCGGCAAGATGTGATAGTCTATTATGACCTTGGGATTTTTCCTCTGCCTTTATTAGAAGTCTACAACATCGACTGCGAACCGGAAAGATGTAGAAAACTTTTTATGGCTTTGGATTATTATTATACATTATCATATTAATTAATTATTTGTGTTGCCAAACCCCAAGTCCGACGGCTTTTATAACAATCCCAACATCGGTTGCGAGCCGGCAAGATGGAATAGTCTATTACACACGTAACACTGACAGTACCTTGATGTGTACCCAACTTTCATAAGCAAGGACTTTCTAAGGAAGAAATAAAAATTAATTATCGCCAAAACCAAAATACCTTTAATTATTCCTAGATTACTATTTTTTGGGTGAAACAAGCTTATGGGAACAAAAAGCCACAAATAACTTTGATGAGCTCTAAAGAGATCCAACTACTCCACGTTTAGCAATCTAACTTATAAACAACTCTATCATTTCTCGTTCTTCGCAAATTTAAAATCTTAAATAATAAGATCCGCGAATGCTTAGCCTTATAATCAAGCCATGCATATATAAAGTCAATACGGGAACTTGCAAATTCTTAAAAAGAATTCGCATTTTATAGCTCCTTGTGTAAAAGACTAGCACGAGCTTATTGATTATAAATGGTTAAGGGGACAAGCTAGGGCTCAACACGCCCGATCAAGTCAGAATTTTATTCCTACCCTCACCAGCGGAAAATCAACAAAATGTCAAAACTTATTATATTTTTGCACAAAATTTTTAAATTTTTCTCATTTTTTTGGATTTTTTCAATTTTGGAGGAAAAACGGGGTTGCATGAGAAAACGGCAAAAAATGCAAGGCAAAAATCAAATCGAAAGATTACCCCCCCCCCCCCAGACTAAAACGAGACATTGTCCTCAATGTCTTAAAGGTAAGGGTTCTCCTATATAAATCTAAGGCCGTTTATTAATTATGCCAAAAGATAGATGTTAAACGATAAGATTTAGGATATCGGATAAGCAACGAATGATGAAACTCGAGTGGAAAGAAGCAGCCACGAGCACGAGAGTCTTCAATCATCGGGCAAATCCTGGACACATCACAGAAAACCACGAAACACAAGAAATGGAAGAGAAAGCCCTCCTCACGTCACTTATTAGAAAATAGATAAAAAGATAGAAGGATAAGCATGGGGTGCCTCCCACGAAGCGCTTGTTTAGTATCGAGTCGAAAAGCTTAGACTCGCCCCGAATTTAATTGTTCTTGGGGGAGCATGTGGAAAAGATACTCTCAATCGGACTTTCGTTCAAGATGTTTGGATAAACACTGAAGCATACGAAAGTTCCACTCCGATGAGATACCCACGGTATTAAGAAAGAATAACCATAAATGGTAATACCGGGGTCAAAGATAGTATCCTCACTCCCGATGGAGTGAAGGATGGGAGAAGTCACAACATATGTGATGAAAGGGAGAAAGATTTTGATAACAATTAAGATCAAATCTTCATCATCAAAAGAAATTTTGTCAAAAGTCTTGGGCGGGAGGGTTGGGATGAAAACTTCATGAGAAGGTTTACCTCCCCCCAGACTAATATCTTCCTCAAGATCAAAATAAAATTTATCATATTCTGGAGGAGATATCAAAAGAGAGAGTTCACCGAAGAACTCCTCGTGATAAAGATCATTCAATTCAAAACGAAATGAATCATATTCGGGAGGAGAGATATAAGTATGAGAAGTGGTACTGCCACTACTCGTCTCCTCCGAATGATCAATATCAAAGTAGAAGGCTTCAAAAGCCGGAAGAGAAAAATCAGGACGAGAAGTGAGACTGCCACTACTCTCCTCAGCCGTATCAAACATAAAATTCTCATATTCGGGCAAAGCATCCTCGAGCTCGAGTGCTGGAGGATCTGACGGCTTTTCTTCAAAAATAACTTCTTTAACTTCTTTTGGGGGAAGGGAAAGTGACAGTTCATCAGATATCTCCTTTTCTGATAACGGAGCATCTCCCCCCGGATCAAGATAGGTATCATCAATTTCCGGTGAAATTGAATCATCAAGGGTAAGAAAAACATCGACCTCTTCCAAGAGAGAATCACTTCCCTCAACCGGTGTGAGAGAAGGGGAAGAGTCAAAAATGATAAGTTCTGACGACGGAGTGGGATTGCCACTCGGAGGAGGAATCGACGTTTGAACTTTTAACACTTCAGAAGGTTCATCCTCATCACTCTCGTCAGAGTCTGAATAGTAAAATATGTGAGGATGACCTGGTCCTGGTTGATAATTGTGACTGATATAATTGACTTGCTTGCCAAGGACCTCGATTTGTTCATTCATAACGGAATCATAATCGGAATAACGATCACTTGGAACTTCAGAGTCCCATTGATAATGATGTTGTGTCATATTCTCGATCAAATCGTAAGCTTCTTGTGGAGTTTTCCGCATGAAATTCCCGCCGGCTGCCAACATAATTTTGTTTTGATCAATCGGAGTTATACCATGATAAAAGGTTAGGATTTGATCAAGAAGCAAAATTTTATGATCTGGACATTTCCGCAATAACGATTTAAATCTCTCCCAAGCTTCAAATACGGACTCCATGGGAAACTACCGGAAATTCAGAATGTCTTTCCTAAGCTGCACCATTTTAGAACGTGGAAAGTATTTTGAGAGAAACTTTACGAACATCTCTTCCCATGAATGAATTGAGTGGGTTTTAAAAGTATAAAACCACGATTCAGCATTGTGGGATAAAGAGAATGGAAAGAGATTCAAACGGATGTTATCTAGAGAAACTCCATTTTTGTTTTATGGATTGAGTGATGGATAAGTATTTGTTCAAGTGTTCGTTTGCATCCTCATCTCGAAATCCGTGAAATTGGCAATTTTGCCGGATCATCCGAACCATGTGATTTTTTAATTTGAAATCGGTTCCTGGAACGATCGGTCCTCCTCTACCGATAAGTGTCGGACGATAAAAATCCTCCATGGTCCGAGGATCATGGGGATGAAATGGTGGAAAATCTATCATTGTGGAGAATTAAACGATGAGAGGGTAGAAAGAGAAGAATTAAACATTTAAGAGGATACCGAAGAATATTTTTGGATTTTTAAATTTAGAAACATGGAAAATCTCAAAAGAAAAATGGAAAATAAATTTGAAAAGAAAAATCTTTTTGGATTTTTATATTAAGGAAAAATTAGAATTATTATCTTTTTGGTGATCGTTTGATCAACCGTACTCGTTTCTTTCAAAACTACGCGCAGCGTGGCGGAGAAGCAAAGGTCCACTCGAAGGTGATTAAAAACCCGCCTCTTTCGGTCTGCAATTTAATGTCAAGACCATCCTTAAACCCCGTGTATAGGTTGTAGCAAAGAAATAATCCGAGTAACGTTTAATTTCACGATCTCTTTTGTTGTTTATTCGGAATGGTTTACAACACTTTTCAGAAAAAGTGAGGTTATATTATTGGTATTTTTTGAAAACACTTTAGGAAAAGTGTTTTATTTATTTTTCTTTTTGTAAAAACGAGAAACTTCCGAGGAAGGGTCTTCAAAACACGATCCAACGAACGAAATTCAAACTCTTCTCAAGCCTTCCCCGGCAGCGGCGCCATTTTTTGATTCGTTATTTTATATTTCCAAGTAAAAACGCAACGGATGCGTTTTCCCCGGGTCGTGTCCCAACGAAGGTTGAATTCGAGTTTTCGTTACGTTGTCGAATACGTGTGGTGAATGTGTGTGAAAAAAAAAGTGATTGATTGGTGATTTAACACTACGAATATTAAATGAAATCTACAAATTAAGCTAAGAGAACAATTAAACTAAGCACGTAATCCTAAAAAAAACGAAAATTGAATTTAAAAACGTTACGCGACGAAATTTAAAACGTAAATAAAAAGTGATTTTCTAAAATTTAAAACCTAAAAATATAAAAATAATTTTCCTATATTAAAACTGATAAAAGAAAATTTTTGGAAAAAGAAAAATATTTTTTTTAACTTTTTATGAATTTTTTATGAATTAAAAAACTAAATAAAACAATTTAAATGATTTAAAAATATTAAAACAACTAGGAAAAATCTGAAAATTTTTGAGTAATTCTAAAATTTAATTCTAAATCTAAGAAAAATAAATTCAAGAACTGAATAAACCCTAATCAGCAGAACAGCCAATAAGCAGTTTGGAAATAAGCTAGAAATAAGCAAAACAGTTCTAAAAAAATAAACTAATGATTAACAACTAATTATCACACTGAATGAAGCTAGAGTCTACTGATAGATCACAAATAAGCACAATGAAAAAGCAGAAAAAGCAGATTAGAAGCAGCAAAACAATTGTAGTAGCAGTGACCAAACAAGCAGTTTTGCAGCTTAATTATAAGCTAACCAGAGCTTAATTTGGAAAACCAGAAGCTACTACTTAAAGCTCATATGACAGACAACTTAACTTTCAATAATGCCCAAAAGTAGACTTCAATTGCTACTCTAATTTGATCCAAAAACAGATGGCTTATAAAACTGAAAATGAGTGCAGGCACAGAACAGACAAAGGGGGCATATTGCAGACCTCTATTAACCTATTAATTAAGCTGAAAAGTGAAATCTAAGAACAGAACTCTGAAGCCAAAACTACTAGCTAACTATATCCCAAATATCATGTAAAGAGATTAACTGATTAAGCAATTACATTTAAATGAAAAAGGCTGAGAAGAACCAATAAAGTGCAGGTCTGCACTAAAGTCTGCTGATGCAGCAGATGACTAATTTTAGCCTAAACTCTTCCAAATTTTAATGAAATTGAACAAACTTTTGAATTATCTCTTTAACCACCAAGTTGCACCTTAAAACACCAAAACTTAGGTCTGAAAAGCTTAAGCTTATACTGAGCTTAATAAGAGCAGTTGTGGAATAATAACTTCACTTGATAAACTCAAATTCTAGAAATACTTCAAAACAGCCTTACACCTATCACTAACAGATTATCTAGCCTTTAAAAATATCAACCAAACTTAAGCAATAGGTCAATGAACAGTAGCTGTCTGATATACACCTAACAGCTACTTATCCAAACACCCCTTAACTACTGAATTGACTGATTTAACACTACAACCTACTGAAATAAGCTACACTATTGATCTATACTTATCTAACTAACTATGAAAACTACTAAAGAGCAACAATCAACAACAATTAAGCACAAATTAAACTGATCAAAGAAATATGCAGAAAATAAGCTAATAATTAAAATGGAACTTACAAAATCACCCCTCAGCTAGAACAGAGGGGTTTTCCTAATGAAGCCTATCTTTAGATAGGCCAAGCTCTTCCAGAATTAGCTTGATCTATCAAAATAACCCCAGATTCATGATCTTTGAATGACAGTTGACTTTTGTTGACTTTTGGACTTTTGGAGATAAAAACAGATTTGAAATTATCAAAAGCTTACTATAAGCTACTGAGCTTATATAAGCTTGTAAACTAATGAAATTAGCTTATTGAAGCTAAGATTACAATATTTTTCTGATTTTTTTTTTTTGAATATTTTTGGAATTTTTAGAAAAATGAACAAAAGATGAGTTTAAAAGTTGCAATAAGCTAAAATGAGTAATTATAAGCTACTGAAATATAGAGAAGCTAAAAATGAGATTAACAATGGAGAGGAAACAGAATCAAAATAAGATTAAAATAAAACTTTCATTAATAAAACCAAGATTACAATACTGAAATTGAAATTACAACTTGAATTTAAAAGTTACACTACGAAAAACCGTAAATGACAAAGAAATTAAAATGGTAACAATTTTCTAAAGACATGAAAAACCCGGTGGGGGAGTATCTTCTCTCCCTTGATCCATGCCGGAATAATAGTGAAAGTGGTTGGTTGGTTATAAGCTCGGAATTAACGAGACCAATTGTAGCGGTCCTACGGATGGCGCTACTGATTGAACAAATAATTGCACAACCAAGCCTTCGATGATGATCAAAGGAATAATGGGGTGTTGAGATTGCGCCAAGCTTGTTCTTAACCTGAAAATAAGAAATACCGAAATACTACGTTAAGTGATTGCGCAGGGGTTGGACCCTGGGAACCACCTCCGGCGTGCGAGTAAGTATGTGTAATCGTTTGAGTAGGTTGTAAATGACAAGAGTGAAGTTAACTTACATTGTTCATGCCCGACTACGCTATTTATAGGGGAGAAATATGACATAGTGGGCGGTTGCACATTGTTCGGAGATCATGGGGCGTCCCATGATTTTGTGGTAACCGCTAGGGCTTTGTAGCCCACGATCTCTGTTTTGGCGGGAAAGCCAAAGGGAAGAGGAGACGTGGGTTTGACCAGGTCAGAATGGTCCTTCGTGCTAGTCCCTTCGATAGGAATACCCCTAAGGGCTTCGGGCTTCGATTGGCGGATTCCCACATGGTAACCAGTTCGCAGGCGAATGGTTTTACGCCAATGAAACGTGTTAGGAGATTCACCTGGGCCTCCGAAGGGAGGGCTTCCTACAGGCTCGAAGGGGAGTCCTTTGACCCGTTCGGAGGGTACATCATCATATCCCATTAGAGGGTTCCTTGCTTGTATTAGAAAGGTAACTCACATGGAAAATTTGAATATTCAAATTTTTGGTGGGAAATGGATTTCTTATGAATCTAAGTGTGCCTAAATGATCTTAAAAAGCTTAATGATCAGTAGAAGAATTCTAAACACTAGAATCAATAATCTATGGATCGGGATTAGTCGAGAATTTTTGAAAAAGTTACTGTTGAAGCCTGCGGATCCAATCGATAACAAAGGCGGATCCCTTATTTGGGTACCGCCGAATCCGCAGGCTGAGAGATGGCGGAGCCAAAGTGCATAGCAGGCGGATCCAAATTTTGGGATCCGCCAAATCCGCCAATCAGAGTTACTAATTTGAACATAGAGTATGTCGAATTTTGTGTTTCTCGTTCAAATCCCGAAAATTCTCCTAAAACTTATGTAACTACTGATATTTGATAGAATAAAACTAAAAACATAGGTTCTAACACACGTTTACACATAGATTAATCCGATCATAATATCTTACCATAAAAGTGGTTAAGCCAAACAGTGGCTTAATCTCGGAAAATTGATAACAACAAGTGTTATCGACCTGCAATTTGGAGTTAGTTCACGTACAAGTTAAGTACTACTACCTCCGTCCCAAAATAAATGTCACCTTTGACTTTTTCGTGTCTTTTTTATTCAACTTTGACCTTAAATATTTTTATTTGTGTTACATAATATTTGATCCGAAGTATATGAATGGATTGGGTTTCAAATGTATTTTCATTGGTATAATTTTCATCAAGTATTATATAACACAAATAAAAATATTTAAGGTCAAAGTTGAATAAAAAAGACTCGAAAAAGTCAAAGGTGACATTTATTTTGGGACGGAGGGAGTAACATAATATCTTAAGAAACATACAAGTTCAACACATCATTGTTTGAAAATATCTAATACCAAACACCCCTAATACTTCACTTCTTGCTCATTTTCTTGTGAAGCTTCATGATCCAACGGCCCAAATTCTTCACCATTCCTTTGGTTTGTTTAAATTCTGCTGATTCATTCGAAATTGGAGGAAGTTGACTCAAGTACTCGGGTGGTGAGATCCTTGAGTTTGGCAAACCATCCTCTTCACTCATGGATGATGATGATGATGATGTAGGAGGATGAGGACATTTTCCTTTGGTTTGTTTAAATTCTGCTGATTCATTCGAAATTGGAGGAAGTTGACTCAAGTACTCGGGTGGTGAGATCCTTGAGTTTGGCAAACCATCCTCTTCACTCATGGATGATGATGATGATGATGTAGGAGGATGAGGACATTTTCCTTTAGCCACTGCTACCCTATGATCACTTAAGGGAACAAAGGTGTGTGGAATCTCGGTGTAGTCGGGAACAAATCCTAAAGCATTTCTAGGAATGGGCTCGAAAGCTCTATAGAGACGGGTCAAAAGCATCCCGTAAGGCATTGCGGTGGTACCTTGAACTGGAATATCGACCATTCTTTTGGCGATATAATAAGCAAGATTGAATGGTTGATGGTTTGACATACAATACATCATGTAGCAAAGACTTGCATTGATATGATCTCTATTTCCTACTGTTCTTATGACATTTGCCCTCAAAACTTCTTCAAGCTTCTTAAACTGAGGCTTAAATTCATTAAGTTCCATGGCAAGTGGATCTCTATCAACTTGACGACCTCGGTGTAACCTAGTTTGGTTGTTCCTAGGCAAAAAGATATGCTCACGAATGGTTTCTTTTGCGATTAATAGTGTGGCATATGGTGCCAAACGATCAAGGTTAGAATCTAGAATGGTTAACGACCACTTGTCAGAATAGAAACACGTTCCTTGATTAGGAACTCCTAAGACATCTCCAAATTGATCTAAAGGAATATTGAATTGAAACCCGTTGACTCTGAAATGGATATTCATGTATCCATAATCATTTGAACTAAGTCCTACACTAGCATAGAACTTGAGAATGGACCTAGGGATGATGGGCTCATCGATGTCTAGAAGGCTATCGAAATGAATTGCGGCTAATTGTTCGCGGAGAATGGTACCTTCATAGAATGAGGGTTCTACGACTCTACCCTCGTGTACGTATCGTTTATCTAAGGCTTTGAATATTTCAATTTGTTGCTCACTAAGTCCTTTGGTTTTGTGATGTTTAGGTAGGTATTTGATGGTTTCTTTGTGATCATAATTAGTCGCGGGAGGCATGATTATCCTAGACACGAAAGATATATAGTTTAGTTGAAATTATCGAAAATACGTATATATGTCTAGTGTGTGCCTACATGGGGACAATGTGGAGGTACGGTTATCTCGACTCCTTTTGATGCATGAAAATTTTGTTTATGCAAGTTTTATGATAAAACAAGATATAACCCAAACGCTCCTACTTCAATGTAGCTTCGATTGAATGTACCCGAAAATACATTTTAGTTATGTATTTCCTTTAGCATTCAGGAGACATTATGCAAGTGATGTTTAAAACATAACGTTTTTGTATTTGTATGAACAATGTCCACACAAAAAAATCCTAGTCGTCAGAAGATTTTAGCAAAAAAATTTCATGGGGTTTTTTTATGAATTATGACAATGTGCTACAAGATGCAATTCCTAACTACCAAAAACATGATTTGTTATGCAATTCAGTAAATATGCTTCATGATTTTACAAGAATTATGCATAAACCCCAAGTTTTGGTTTTGTGCATGAAATAGAAATCCTAGACGCAGATCATGAATGTAGACATGATAAAGATACTTATAGTGATGATTGGAGTACAAATTGGTTGTGAAAGATGGTCTGAATTGTGAATTTGGTGTGATAATGGTCGAGTTCCAGTAGGTGTTTATGTTTTGGGAAGTGTGATGAATAGTACAGGAAGTTTATTTAATATATAGAAAAGAAGCTCAGCAGGCCACGGATTTGGCGGATCCAAAACAAGGGATCCGCCCTTGTTGTCGTTTGGATCCGCAGGATCAGAACACATATTTTGGTTTATTGCCGTGTTTGGCTAATCTAAGGTTTAAGCTACGGTTTCTTCTACTCACTTGGTTCCATTAATCCTAAACCTAGTCTAAGATAGTTGAAAGGTTCTCTCTTAAGGGGTTTTGTGAGGATGTCGGCAATGTTGTCCTTTGAGGATACTTTCTCGATTGAGATGTTTCCCTTCTGAACATTGTCGCGTAAGAAATGGTGTCGTATTTCTATATGTTTGGTTCTAGCGTGTTGGACTGGATTTTTGCTGAGGTCGATAGCTCCTTTCTTGTCGCAAAGAATGTGAATGTCGTTGAGTTCAATTCCATAGTCGACGAGAGCTTGTTTCATCCACAGTGCTTGTTGACACGCCTTTCCTGCAGATACGTACTCTGCTTCGGTTGTTGATATTGCAAGGGTTGTTTGTTTCTTAGCAAACCATGAGTTGAGACAATGTCCTACAAAAGTACAAATACCACTTGTACTTTTCCTATCGACATAATCACCGGCATGGTCTGAGTCGGTATACACTATGGTTTCTACACCCGTTCCTTTGGGATACCATAATCCTAAATGTGTGGTGCCTTTTATGTACCTAAAGATCCGTTTAACGGCTTCAAGATAGGATATTTTGGGATCTTCTTGAAAGCGTGCACATAGACAAACACTAAACATAATGTCTGGTCTACTAGCCGTTAGGTAAAGTAAACTACCAATCATCCCTCTATATTTAGTGCTATCTACGGATTCACTTTCGTCATCCTTGGTGAGTTTGGTTTCGGAAGACATTGGTGTTTTCATGGGTTTGGAATCTTCAAGACCAAATTTCTTAAGCATATCCCTGATATACTTAGATTGGTTGAAGAATATCCCATCTTCTAATTGTTTAATTTGGAGACCTAAGAAAAAGTTTAGTTCCCCCATCATACTCATTTCAAACTCATCATGCATGATTTTTGAGAATTCATCGCATAACTCTTGACAAGTTGAACCGAATATAATGTCATCCACATATATCTGGACTATGATAATATGTGATCCCTTTTTCTTGGTGAAAAGAGTACTGTCTACTAGGCCCATGGTATACTTATGGTCAACTAGGAAAGTCTTAAGTCGATCATACCAAGCTTTTGGTGCTTGCTTAAGTCCGTATAAAGCTTTCTTAAGTTTGTAGACATGATTTGGTTTTTCAAAATCGGCAAAGCCGGGAGGTTGCGCTACATACACTTCCTCATTTATAAAACCATCAAGAAATGTACTTTTGACATCCATTTGAAATAGTTTAAAGTCATGTGCACATGCATATGCAAGTAGTATCCTAATTGACTCAAGTCTAGCGACGGGTGCAAATGTTTCATCGTAATCTATACCTTCTTGTTGATTGTAGCCTTGTGCTACTGGCCTAGCTTTGTTTCTAGACACTACGCCATTTTCATCCATTTTTTTTTCAAAAAACCCATTTTGTACCTATTATGGTTTGATTTTTAGGTTGAGTGACTAATGTCCAAACATCATTCCTAAAAAATTGATTTAATCTCTCTTGCATCGCAATGACCCAAGATTCATCTTTTATGGCTTCATTAACATTTTTAGGTTCAATTGTTGAAACAAAACAAAAGAAATTACTTTCGTTTTGAGCTTTAGACCTTAAAGTTCTTTCATTGATTTTTCCTATGACGTTTTCTAATGGATGACTTTTGGTTTCTTTGATATTAACTATTTCTCTTTTTACCGGTTCATCTTCTTTGTCACTTTCAATGTTTTCTTGGTTTTCAACCATTTGACTTTCAACTAAGTCATCATCTACCAAAGGTGATGTCTTAGAGGGAGGTGGACTTTCATCGAATGTTACGTTCAATGATTCCTCGACTCTTGAGGTTTCTTTGTTCAAAACTATATATGCTTTACTAGTTTGTGAATATCCTAGAAATACACCTTCATACGACTTTGGGTCGAATTTGGTGAGATAATCCTTTGTGTTTAAAATGAAGCACTTGCTTCCAAACACTCTAAAATATCCTAAAGTAGGCTTTTTGCCTCTGTATAACTCATATGGAGTCTTTTTCAAGAATGGTCTAATTAGAACTCGATTTAGGATATATGTGGATGTATCTACAGCGTGACACCAAAACTTTTGAGGTATGTTTTGTTCATTTAACATGGTTCTACTCATTTCTTGAATTGTCCTATTTTTGCGTTCTACTACACCATTAGATTGAGGAGTTCGAGGAGCTGAGAAATTATGTGTTATGCCATTAGCATCACAAAAAGCTCCGAATTGGATTTCGTTGTCAAATTCACGCCCATGGTCAGTTCTTATTGACACTATGTTACTTCCTATTTGATTTTGAATTTTCTTACTTAAGATTTCAAATTTATCAAACGCTTTATTTTTAGTTTTCAAAAACTTAGTCCATGTATACCTAGAGTAATCATCTACTATTACCAAAGTATAGAAGTTCCCCCCGTAACTTTGTATAGCGGATGGACCAAAAAAATCCATATGTAACAATTCTAGACACCTAGATGTAGACACCATGTTTTTAGCCTTATGGCTATTATGAACGTGTTTTCCTATTTTGCAAGCATCACAAAAGTGTTGGTCATATTTCAACTTGGGCAGGTTCCTAACGAGTTCCTTAGATGATAAGGATTGAATTAACCTCATATTGGCATGACCTAAGCATCGATGCCATAGAGTTGAGTTTTCATCCAAAGAAGTGAGACAAAGTTTGTCTTTAGGTGTTTTGTCTAATTTCATAACGTAAACGTTATTCTTCAAAACACCTTTTCCTACGGTTATGCCATCTTTTAGTATTTTACTTCCATTTTCACTGAAAAGGACGTTATACTTTTTGCGGCATAATTGACTAATACTAAGCAAGTTAAATCCTAAATTATCTACATGAGCAACATCATCAATAGTGAGAGAGTCATGAGAGATTGTACTTTTTCCGATGATTTTACTTTTAAGCTTGCTACCAAATGTGACATTACCTCCGTCGTACACTTGGTAGGATGAGAAAAGGCTTTTGTTCCCCGTTATGTGTCTTGAACACCCACTATCTTTAATCCACTCATCTGGTTCTAATTCAACTTTTAAGCACACCTAAGTTCATGAAAAACTCAAGCGTTTGGTCCACAATATCTCATAGGTCCGTTTGGGTTAAACATAACATTATCATGGTTCATGTATGAAAATGGTGGACAAGTGTTCCATGGCATGAAGTTGGGACCTTGAAAGTTTCTAGATATGTTTTGGTTCCAATTATTTTGATAATGATGTTGTGAGTTAAAGTTACTCTTTGGAAAGGGGTGTTTGGGAAAACTAGTTTTAGGTGTCTGTTGAACCGTTTTAACTCTATACTCATTTCTAACTTGACCTTTTCCTATAGAGACTGATGGTTTTTGTTTGTTAACAGTTGTACTAGTGCTAGGTTTTCTAGTGACCTTAACAAATTCAGTATGATCCGAATTACGAACTTTATGTTCATCAACAGTACCTGCGGATCCCTTGGGTACAACTGGCGGATCCAAAATTTTGGATCCGTCGGATCCGTGGGTGTCTGACTCAGTTGGAACAGTTTCTTTTTCTTTCACTGTTTGTTTCTTAAAGTCACTTAAGCTTCCTAGTTTCATAAAACCTAGTCCGGTTTTATCATGAGGTAATTTTTGCATCTTCATTATCTCATCTATACAACTTATATTTTTATCAAACTTTTTAAACTTAGAATTTTGTTTGATAAGTTCTTCCTGTGTGGACTTAAGTGTTTCTAGTTCTAATTTAAGTTCCCGACATGATACACACGTTTCTTTAACACTTTTACCCTTTTCTATTCTTATCTCTTTTTCTTTTAACCAATGAACTTCGTTTTCTAAAAGTGTTGTTTTGGTTTTTAAGAACTTATTCTTGTTTATGATTTTAAGGGTAATTTCACACAGTTTGTTATATTCTACTTCTAAGGTTTCATCATCAATAAAGGAGTATGACGAGTCAGAATGTACCTCTTCTGAGTTATGAGCCATGAGAGCAACTTCGTCGTTCTTAGGCTCCTCGTCATCACCTTCACTGTCACTCCAAACTCCACTAACAAACGCTCTTTGAGATTTGTTCTTTGGAGGCTTTTGACATTCTCCTATTAGGTGACCAGAATCTCCACACCTATAACACTTCCTATCTACCTTTCCTTTTCTATCATCACGGTCTTTCCGGAAAGATTTCTTTTCTTCACGAGGTGGTCTTACGAACATTCCTCGTCTCCTAAAGAACTTCTTGAAATCTCTTACGGCCATGGCATACTCTTCGTCTTTGCTACTAGAACAAGACTCTTCATCATCACTTGACTCGACTCTAGCTTTCAAGGCAATGGACTTCATCTTCTCCTTCTTGCCTTTAACTAGTTCTGAGTCTTTTTCCATCACCATTTCTTGAACTTTGAGATTTTCAATGAGCTCGTCCAGTGTCATGCTTGAAAGATCCTTAGATTCTTCAATAGCCGTCACCTTTGCTCTCCACTTCGGATGGAGTGCTCTTAGAAATTTCCTGACAAAATTCTTACTAGAAAAAGATTCATCAAGTGCTTTAAGAGATGTAATAATAGTATTAAACCTAGCAAACGCACTATCAATGGTCTCATCTTTAGAGATAACAAATTGTTCATATTGTTGAACAAGAAGATCAATTTTGTTATCTTTGACTTGTGAGTTCCCTTGATGAGTGATAATTAATGATTGCCAAATATCCTTAGCCGTTTTACACATAAAAACTCTTTCATATTCTTTCTTAGGTAAAGCATTGTAAAGCATCATTTTGGCTTCGTTATTTTTGGCAATCAACTTCTTTTGCTCATCACTGTGACGAGTAAGAGAAGCACCTTCATCCCGACCACCTGAAATATTATTACTTATGGGCTTGTAATCACCCTCTACAATTATATACCATAGATCTATGTCCTTTGACTTCACATATGTCTCAAAGCGGTTTTTTCCAGTATATGAAACAATTTGGTTCAAATAGTGGTGGTCTTTGCATAGATTGCCCTTCTTTAAAGTTTTCAAAATCCATTGATCGTTTCAAGTTTTAAAATACAATATATTTGAAAATCTTGAGTAACGTAGCTCTGATGCCAATTGTGGAAAACTAGAAGGGGGGTTGAATAGTTTTTACCATTTTTAAATTAATTCGCTTTGTGACTTAACGTGATTTCAAAGTAAATACTCACAAACAAGCAATATAAGTAAAGTAAGTAAGGATAGGAATAATCAAACTACAACACGGAGATTTATAGTGGTTCGACTACAAGGACTCTCTTCCTTGCCCTACTCCACTCCTCGAGCTTCTAACTCGAGAGTTTTTCTTCACTAAGAAACAAACTCCCTTCTCGGCGGAGAAAACCTTTATACACGTCGCTTACACTTTATCCGGTACTAAGCTAAACACCGGGTTCTTTACAAGGGTACAACCACTCCCGTTGGTTCTTTAACAAGGGTACAACCACTCCCGTTGGTTCTTTCACAAGGGTACAACCACTCCCGACACTCTTTGTGTTTTAAGGACTAAAACACTAACAACACACTATTGAATGAAATGTATAATGATATGTGAACTAATACAAAATCACACAGAACCTAACTAATGAAACTTGCAACAGTAAGTATGTTGAAGCTTGTATGCTTGATCTTCTTTGCTACAAAAGTGAGATCAACAAGAATGAAATGAATGATATGGGTTAGTGATATGCAAATGAATGATTATATATTTTAAGCTATATGAGTGATGAATGTGCCTGAATGATCAGCTTGCTATTTATAGGCAAACTGATAAAACAGTTGGCGGATTTGGCGGATCCCTAAATTTGGATCCACCCTTGTATGGGTTTGGATCCGCCAGTGCAGGACAGCTAAGAGATTCTCAAATCTTTTCATATCTTGCACAATCTTTCCATATCTTCAAATTTCAACTCTTTAACTTGAAGATCTATACAAGATATCTCAAAATCTTTCTAAGATTATGTTCATGATGCATGCCATGATGTCATCCTAAATATTTCTAATTTAGGAAATAAAAATGTAAATGTATATAATTTTATTCCTAGTAATCTTGTAATGTGTAAATGTGTTTTAAAAGACGTATCACTATAAATGTAAAAGACTTAATCTTATATTTATGCTTTGCTTAAAGATAAACTTTGTAATTGTCATTAACAAAATTAAGCAAAGATCGTAAAATATAAATAACGTTTTTATGACGATATTTGTATTAACATTGTTCTTAACCTGAAATAAGAAATACTAAAACACTACGTTAAGTGATTACGCAAGGCTTGGACCCTGCGAACCACCTCCAGCGTGCGAATAAGTATGTGTTATGATAAGTTGGTAGTAAATTGAGAGAGTCGAGTTAGCATACCATGGTTCTTGCCCGTCTAAGCTATTTATAGGGGAGAAATAGGCCTTAGAGAGCACTTGCACATAATTTGGAGATCATGGGGCGTCCCATGTTTGGTGGTAACCTCTAGGGCTTTGTGACCCACGATCTCATCCTTGGCGGGAAAGCCTAAGGGAAGAGGGAACGTGGGTGTGACCAGGTCAAGATGGTTCTCCGTTCTAGTTCCTTCGAAGGAGATACCCCGAAGGGCTTAGGGCTTCGATTGGAGGATTCCTACATGGTAACCACTTCATAGATGAATGGTTTTACGCCAATGAAACATTTTAGGAGATTGACCTGGGCCTTCGAAGAGAAGGCTTCGTACATGCTCGAAGGGGAGTCCTTCGACCCGTTCGGAGGGTACATCATCAAGTATATTCATTGAAACCTGGGACGGCGACACCGTACATGTCTTGGTCTTTCCCAATGCGCTTTATTATTATTATATGTATGCATGTGGTCCAGACCGGGTGGCGCGAATGTGATCCGTCCGGCGTATGCCGTCCGGCATGGGTCATCCGGACACATACACGAACATGTCTCTCCCCCAAGTATTGTAGCTTTGATTTTAAATCAAGGGTACAATATTTGAAAACTGCTGGACAAACGGACAAATGCAATAAATGCGGGAGGTTAAAAGAATACCATGAGTCACGCTTCGGTTTTTGTGAGTGTGACACGTGTCCCACCTTGTCCTTTTAACGGTCGCGATGCATTCTGATGCGGTGTGCGTGTCGTTGCGGTTTAGCAGTATTAATGCCTACTCAAGTTTTAAATTTATATTTAGCCGACTTATCAATAACACACACACTTAACGAGCAGTGTACCCGGTCAGTATGAATATAATGGTAAGTAGAGTGTCGATCACTAAGAGTGGAACGTATTACCTAGTTATTCTAATCAGTATTTTAATATCTTAAGTTAGCTATACAACCTAATCGAACGCAAGGGGGTTTCAGCCTGAGAGACTGGCACGGTTTGGTTATGATTAAATAGAAACTAAACTAATGAGCACGAATCAGCGATTAGCACACACGTACACAGATAGATACATGAGACAATAAGAAGACCTGTCCTGATAATTAAGTAGCTTGTCACTTGTTTTATTGCTAGTTTTATATGAAGTGTATATAATTAACCCTTTCTCGTTGGCTCTAATCTTATCGGCGAGTAAACCTTTAATGATCACTTATGTCTATCCCACTATCCTAGAAACGATAGAATAAATAGGCGAGGAAGGGGCATGGCGACCCAAGCAATGCTCAGCTAGACACAGAGGTTATCAATGCACTAATAAAAGCCACCAAAGACATCAACATATAAACTTTAATTAATGGGAAAGCAATTTTAAGGGGTGCGCATGATTTTTCGTAGTCACATGACGTCGGCCCATCAATCCTGATGAATTAAAGTGTACTAATACAATAAAACAAAACTACTTAATGAATTGAATACATGCAGGACCTTCTTACAGCTCTTGTATCTTCGTTCAGGGTGTGTCTTGTGCTGCTAATACGTCTGAATTTGGCTTTAGGGTTTCTGTCTCTCTCTTCTGAGTTAAGCTAAGTGTCTCGAAATTCGTCTGGCCTTGGGGTATTTATAGTTTCTGTCTGAGGGTTAGATGCAGCGCATAGGATAAGTAGATGCGGCGCATTGACTTAACTTCGCGTGGGGTCCAAGATTAATATATTCAGGAATATTCGTACACCGCCTTAAGATGTGGCGTAACTCCATTTCTATATGCGGCGCATGTCCTTTGCTGTCTTGGATCGTAACTTGTGAAATCTTGATAGTGATGCGCCGTATGTAAGAAGTATGTTGCGGCGTATCTGGAGCAGAATGATCTTGATCTTGTACATTTCAGTAGACTCTTAACATCTTGCTTGTTTTGCTCCATAATTAGTCCAAAATCGCCAAGTTTCACATAATACTTGTTTTTACCTGAAATTACAAAAGTAAACATTAACGTATCAATTCTCATATATAATATAATAAAACAAGTCAAATAAATAGGATAAATGATGATAATAAAATGTACTTATTTGAGTTCATCAAATATCCCCCCACTTGAACTTTACTTGTCCCCAAGTAAACCTTAGAATAAATCTTATGAAAATGTATCCTAAAAGATATTAGGATTTATTTTTATATTTAAGCATGTATTCATTTTGTCATAATTGCACAACCAAACACTTAACGAATTAGAAATAAAATAAAATATTTCGATAAAAGCAAATCTAATCGTTTAACTGTCCAGTCGTGACGAATATTCTATCATAAGCTTGGCAAGTATACGCATCTCCCCCACTAAAGCTAAGGAATAACAAGTCTAAAGCGGTAAAAAGGGTTTGTTGGTTAAGGGTTGATCATTCTTCTTAATCTTTATCTATCTCAAATTCCAGAAAAGGCGACAAAATCACAAATACATGATCGAATCCACGACCACGATACTTGCAATTGCTCAAATCCTTAACTCGAATGGGCTAAAGATAGGACCAAGTAATCTTTACCAATAATATTATATCAAAAAGGGCGAAAAAATCATAAATACATAGCCGAATCCACGACTACGATACTTAAGATTGCTCAAATCCCTAATCTCAATAAATCAAAGGTTTGGATAAAGAATGATATAGGGTATGGATAATATTTGGGATACAAATTGGTGTAAAATGAAAAATAAACAAAACAGATAAATTAAAATCCTAAGTGTGGTAAATTACTTTCCCAACCATCCCATGAATAAGACTCATATCATTGAATAACTCACGCTTTAACACTTGAAACACACGCTTTAGGTAGACACGAATTATACTCAACAAGATCTCAATCAAAGAATAACCTTAGTTGGCGTTCCCATAACGGCCAACTCCCATTCAATCCATAAATATAATATATAACAAATAGTGGTGATATCGACCACTTAATACAAAACTTTACATAAGTTGGTTAAAACAAACTTCCAACTTTTCCTTTTTTTTTTTTTTTTTTTTTTTGACATCAACATATATGTGTAAAATTTCACAACTTTTCTATTACTATTTTTCCGGATAATTTTTCCATACTCTTCATACTTTCAGAAATAACTGTAATAGTGAAAGTAGTAAACACACGAAAAATAAACTCAAAGATATACAATATTTACTTTCATACCAATTGCATTGTGCAATTTCCTGACTCAACCAAAGATAATGAATTACGCATGCGAACACAGGTAATGTAAGGAAACACACTTTGCCTAAAGCAATTAACCAACCACGGATTTTAATCTACAGGGTAGGCTAAGGTGTAAGGGTGTAACGAAACATTATAACAAAGGTGTAAGAAACGAAAGGAATGGCTCTGAGTGTTTTTCTAGGGGTATCTTACTCTAAAAGTGAGAGTAACAAAGGGTTTATACGGGGGTTAACTAACCAGTGTAGTTAGTTAATATCACATAACATATAAAGGCTATTTGGGTGTAATCCAAGAAATTTCCCAATTTATACAAGTCACTCCAATTATATAGATAATACTTATTATGGTGGTCTCGAATAGTATACAAGCCAAGTTCTAAAGTTTACAAGTCACCGGCACACTCATAGATTTGTGAATTTTGATAAGTTCACAATTTTTGGAAATAATGTTATGTGTGCAGCTATGTAATTTAGACTTTAAACAAAAACATGCTAAAAATTTAAATTTTGATATATTAAACGCATTTTAAGCATATTTTGAAAAAGTTTAGGACAAGTAAGTGTTCTAATTCTCCAATCCCCCCACTTAAGTTAAACAACGTCCTCGTTGTTTGTGTCAAAGATTAAAAACTGGAAAATAAAAGAATTAGAACAGAAAAACTCCCCTGAGATTTGCTCGGTATGATCCTCCATTTGTATAAGAGCAAAAATCAACTTTCTTGTGGATGAGAACGTTTAAGCTTCATAAATGATGTATCCACAGAAATGCAGGAATCTATAATACCATTCAGACTTTAACACACCTGAGTTAAGAAGGTTCAAACTTGCATAATACATTAGTAGTTAGTAAAAATAAAACTTAAAAAATTAAAATGAAAATCATCAGGTCAGTCGATACGCCGTATCTTATGGAAGAAGATACGCCGTATCGAGCCTGGAATAAATACGAATCAGAATAAAAGATGCGTCGCATCCTTAACCAGGGATGCGCCGCATTAAAATACTGACAGAAAGTTTTTAAATTCAAAAATAAAAATGCAGAAAATTAAATAAGATATGACCAGTGCAGGCGATGCGTCGCATCTTATCATGGAGATGCGCCGTATCTTCTGCAGGTCTGACAGACTCGACACAGAACAGAATAAAAAAATTCTCTGGGTTGTCTCCCGGTCAGCACTTGTCTTTATTCCAGAGTCTTCAAGTTAGACTCACGTTCAGCTCCTTATTTTGTTCTATTGATCCCCACATGTCCGTGCACGATGTAGTTGCGAATTACTTCGTCACGAACATGTTCCGGCCCCAATTCAAGTACACCTTTGTAGAATCCTTTCATCTTTTGGTACGGATACTCGATCCCTTTCTCAGCGTCATTTTCATCTACAAAAAGAAATGGTGTAAATTTGTAACAAAATTTGTTAGGGGCATGTTTAAACCTTGGGTGAGCACGAGGCATCATGTAAGTGATGACGTTGCTTCCACTTTTAAAGGTGATCTTTCCTTCAAATCTTTTAGCGTTAATTTCGACCTCCTTACAAAATGATTTCCCAACGATCACGTCACCCATCTCAACATCACGATAAGCATCCATGTTTTCCACCACAGTGAAATCTGTAACAATAGTTAAATTCCCAACAAAAATAGGTACATTCATGAACATTCCAACTACGTTTTTCCCTTTATACTCAATTTTGTTTTTCATTATAGAATTATAGAAATCTTTTGACATTACATTAATTGGTAAAATAGGGAAAAAGTTGGCACTAACCTGTTTAAATCTTATCATGCAAGGAAATTGTAAATTATAAGCACAATCTACATGGATCTTTCTACCATAATCACAGAAACTAGGATATCCTTCAAATTCATCATAATTCTTAGTGTTGATCATATTGATTCTAGGTATATCCATAATTTCTCCTTCTTCAATTTCGGGTTCAAAATCCTCCATAAATTGATCATTGATTCCTAATGGTAAATTAAGATCATTTAATTCAATGTAGTATCCACTATAGGTCTCAAGTGATTCATTATTTACCAAGGTTTCTCCCATAAACCTAGCTTCTAGATCGAGGTCTATACGTTCTCTTAATCCTAGCACATAGACGCCTCTAATTATGCTTTTAACAGGATTTTGGCACTTATAGACTAGTTTATTATTCCCTACCTTTAATGAGATTTTCCTTTTAAACACATCAATCTTAGCATGGGCGGTAGACAGAAAAGGTCTTCCAAGGATTAAAGGAATCTTAACATCCTCGGGCATATCTAATATAACAAAGTCTACGGGGAAAACAAACTTCTCAATCTTAACTAGCACATTTACAGCAATCCCTTCAGGTCGTTTTACCGTTTTATCAGCCAATTCAATAAGCAACTTAGTGGGTGCTAATTTTCCTAGTCCTAGGGTAGTGAATGTCTTAAGGGGCATAACACTAACGCTAGCTCCTAAGTCAGCTAATACATTATTGAAAGATATATCATTAATTGAAAAAGGTAAAGTAAAACTTCCTGGGTCTTTTTCTTTATGAGGCAAGGCACGTAAGTCAGTTGCAGAGCTCTCTTCTTTCATTGTAGCCTTGATCTCTTCTTCAATCTTTGCCTTCTCTTTGAGTAACCTCTTTAAACTGGTTGAAGAATTAAAGAAAAATTCGGGCTTTGCAGCATCATTACCATTCATCAATCTTCTAGGAAAAGGTATGTTAGGCGTGACTTCTTCAGTAGTGTATATGGCCTTGACATGATCTCTTGGGTTAGTTTCAGTTGAGCTTGGTAAACTTCCGTATCCCCTTTCTTGAAGAACTTTGCTCATTTTTCCGATTTGTTGTTCCAATGCTTTGATCGAAGCTCCTTGATTTCTTGTTATAGTATCCGTTGAGGCTCTGATTTCTTTGATCATAGCAGTGTTCTCTTCATGTCTTTTAGCAGCATCGGCCATAATTTGCTTTAGAGTGTCATCCAAAGTCTGCCTCCTTTCTTGATAAGTGGGATTAAAGTTGTTCTTTTGATAGTATCCCGGAGTAGCTTCCCTAAATCTTCCTGAAGGTCGGAATGGTTGTCCAAATTGTGTGTAGTATGCTTCTTCAAACGTCTCACTTTCATTCTTATTAGGGCAACCTTTAGTGTAGTGAGGTCCTTCGCATTTTTCACATCCAACTTGGGCAGCATAAACTTTCTCATCACGCTTCTTCATCTCTCTACTAATTTTATCCAATTGAGCTTGAATTGCAGTGTTGGGAATTATATTTGAGTTGATAAGACAAAACATATGAAAGATGAAGGACTAAAGATGACAAAGGAAGAATTCGGCAACAAGATAAAGATCTTTTATATTTATAGAATATATCCTTTGTAACCCTAATGTTTCTAGTATATAAAGAAACACAGGGAATTAGAATAACGTGTGTGTCAAAGATGTAAACACCAAAGGTGTGTGTGTGTGTGAACCTAGGCGCGTAGGGATTGGGAAAACGCCTAGGGTTTAGTGATTTAATTAGTGTTTTAGTTTAGAGAACATGTTCTACTTGATCAAGGTAGAACATGTTAATTAATTAGTGTGTTCTAGGCATCAAGTTCCCACAATGGATGCCTAGGTTTGTAAGTTTGTTAGAGTAGAGATAATGAGCTACAACGATCTTATCAATTGGTATCAAAGCCTGGGGCTCATGATATCTAGGGGATTTACAAGGTTTACTGGTGTCGAACAGAAGCAGTTTTGAAGATGGTACGAGCTGGTTATTCAAAGACTCAAAGTGAAGTTTGTCGTTTGGTGCAAGTGAATTGATTGGTCGAATTGAATGTTCGATGGTCCGTACGACTGGTTGAGGTAATCGTATTTATTTATATTGTATCGCTAAGTGCAGATCTGATTGGATACCTCGTACTATAATTAAAGTTGATTGTTGCACGTGGTTAGCACTTTGTTGAATTTCAAAGCGAAGCACATGTTAACGCACGTGATCATGGGTCATGTGGAATTCAATGTTATTGGTTAGTTGGGGTTAACAAGAATTAATTGTTTGACTTTTATGAGAAAAGTGGGGCTGAAATTGTCGCCTAGTGCATGTGGTTTGAATTTAAGAATAGTTTTGCTGTTATCAAGGATTGGTGGAGTATATATGGTCTGAGAAACGACCTACTCGATTTATTTAATCCTCAAATCGTTTTGATTGGTTCTTGGTTATTGGTTATTCATGATGATGCTGCTGTTTGCGTGGGACTGATTTGTTGACAAGTGAATGTGATAAAAGTTTTTTCGACTTTAGAAGATCATGGTACGGATGGTGGAGATATATTAATTAATCATAGATCACGTGGGGTTGGTCAAATTTATTCGATTCACATGGAATTGTGCTTTTGGATCTGATTGTGAATTGATTTAAATATCGTACTGATATTTAAAGATTTAATATTGATAAATGGATATCTCGTATGAGATGATAACGTGGGGTTTGATTTATTTGTTTCATGACAAACTCTGTGCCACGTTTTGAAGCATTCTCACTTGGCGACAAAAGCAATAAACACAAAAGGTATCGATTATACAGGTATTGAGATTCGTTTATGCTACTGCTACTTCAAAGTACTGCTTCCCAAGGTACTGATAATGAAAGTACTGCTCCCCTAATTAAAGTACTGTTGCTGTGTGTCTCATTGAAAGTACTGATCTCGTAATCAAAGTACTGCTCTCGGATTGAAAGTACTGCTGCACGTTTCAAAGATGGTTCAAGAGTACTTTGGATAGGTTTGATTGTTTTTAGTTTTATTGATAACCATGAGATACACGAAGTGAGGGGAAGCATAACACACACACAGGGGAAACACACACACAAAAGGATGGTTTTTAGTTTGATTTTTGGTTCTCGGTTAGAAGAAAGATGTTAGACACACACAATAAGACACACAGGATGATTGTTTAAGATTTATTGGAGTTGCTTATTTAAGGGGAAGCTACTGTCAATAATCCTTATGTGCTGCTTGTTGAAGCTATTGGTTAAGGTCCAAAACAGGTTATCGTGATGGTTGGACAGAATACACACGTTTGGAATTTGGATTGTGACCAGATGTTTATTATTCTTGAATATTTTTGTGAATCAGGTTCAAGATAAAGAACTTATCTTCTTGTTACTATGGTGGATAGTTATTCGACAAGTTCTTTTGGTCACTACATGCATCATTCGAGGGGAAGATTTTAACACCTGTGAGTCGTTATTACTACTGAAGGTTTAGGTTTCTACTGTCTTGGATTCATTTTTAGTAAGCATTTTGGTGTACTTCATGGAGGGTAATACAAGACTTTGGAAGACTGGATTGGAAGTGTAATATTGGTTTGTGGTTGTAAAAATCAAAGTTGCATTTATTTTGAGTCCCCTAGTGGATAAGACAAAAAGGGGAAGAATATCTATATTGAAGCTGCAACTTGAAGATCCTTGGTGATAAGCATGGATTAAGGGGAAGTTATTATCTTTCATATATTTTAGCTTCAGGGGAAGTTCGTGATTATGTGGTTTTGTCATTATCAACTAGGGGAAGATTGTTGGGAATTATATTTGAGTTGATAAGACAAAACATATGAAAGATGAAGGACTAAAGATGACAAAGGAAGAATTCGGCAACAAGATAAAGATCTTTTATATTTATAGAATATATCCTTTGTAACCCTAATGTTTCTAGTATATAAAGAAACACAGGGAATTAGAATAACGTGTGTGTCAAAGATGTAAACACCAAAGGTGTGTGTGTGTGGGAACCTAGGCGTAGGGATTGGGAAAACGCCTAGGGTTTAGTGGTTTAATTAGTGTTTTAGTTTAGAGAACATGTTCTACTTGATCAAGGTAGAACATGTTAATTAATTAGTGTGTTCTAGGCATCAAGTTACCACAATGGATGCCTAGGTTTGTAAGTTTGTTAGAGTAGAGATGATGATGAAGAATAAACCTTGTTCATAATAATGTTGATTCTATGTTTGAATATTCCGCCTTCATTATTATGTGTTCCTAGATATAATATTAGACTTAGTCTAAAGAGCTACAACGATCTTATCAGGTGAAATTGTTATGCAGCAAACCCGTCAAAATTAGTGCTGCTCTTAGATCTAGTAGAGGTTCCGTCGTGCCATTTTTGAGAGTGATCAGCAGCTTCTTGGATAGCTTTTCTAGCATCGGCTGCACTCATTTGAGGCACAGCTCCCTTAGCATCTAAGATTTGTCTAGTAGGCACGTCCAATCCTTGATAGAACAATATTATCTCCTGCATTGGACTTAGATAATGTTGAGGGCATTTCATCAATAGGTTTTTAAATCGTTCCCAAGCTTGATAAAGAGTTTCATCAGGCTCTTGCTTGAAACTGTTGATAGCCTCCATCTTTTTAGCAGTTTTAGCAGGTGGACAATATCTTTTCAGGAATTTGCTCTTCAAATCTTCCCATGTTGTGATTGAACAAGCAGGTTCATTCCTTAGCCACTTATTAGCAGCTCCTTTAAGCGAAATTGGAAAGATTCTTAGCATAAGTTGATCGTCAGAGACTCCTTCTGTAGTAAACAAATCTGCAATCTCGAGGACTTTTTCAACATGTTCATTAGCATCTTCATGTTCTGTGGAAAACTAGAAGGGGGGGTTGAATAGTTTTACGTCTTTTTAATTTTATTATGAAACCTTTGTTTTATACTTTTAAAAACTTTAGATTCTAGTTTGTTATGAAAAATAAAACATAAATCTTATTATTAGTTATATATGTATTCTTTTAAATTGATTGTAAAAGTTTTGGTTTCTTGAATGGATTTTCAATTTGATCTTTATGTGAAGTTGACCTCTAATTAATACTAGCAATTATATAAGCCTATGTGTATGAAAGTAATGACGATGCAAGTAAAGAAATAAATAAGGTATGGAAAGATCTAACCGAGACACGAGAGATTTATAGTGGTTCGGCTACAAGGACACCTTCCTTGCCCTACTCCACTCCCCGAGCACACCTTGCTCGAGAGTTTTCTTCACAACTTCAATAAGCTCCCTTATGGCGGAGAAAACCGTACACAACTTTGGCTTACACAGGTTTAACGACACAAAGCTAAATGTCGAGTTCTAATCGTAGCTAGAACCAATCTCACAACTTCACAACACAACTTCTACACGACTTAATCACGACTTCTTCACGACTTCTTCACAACGGCTTCACGACTTCTTCACGACTTCAACACGACCGCTACACAATCTCTATGATGCGGCTTCACGACTTCAACACTATGTCTTCATGACTTAAGACTTCACGACTTCAACATGACCGCTACACAACCTCTATGCTACGGCTTCACGACTTCAACACTAGGACTTCACCACTAGGACTTCACGGCTTCAACACGACCGCTACACAACTTCTATGCTACGGCTTCACGACTTCAACACTAGGACTTCACGACTAGGACATCACAACTTTAACACGACCGCTTCACAGCTTCTATGCTACGGCTTCATGACTTCAACACAAGGACTTCATGTCTTCTAAGTTACGGCTTCACAACTTCTACACCACGGCTTCACGACTTCTACATTTTGACCTCACAACTTCTATACCACAACTACTTATACAACATCTTCACTACTTACACACAACACTAATCTACAACACACACCTTACATACAAATGAATGAATAATTTACAAACTTTGTTAAACACACAACTTAAGTAACAAAATGATACTAAGTTGTAATACTTCTAATCTTGATTGATAGAAGTATTCTTCTTTTGCACTTGGATGGTGGAAGCTTGGATCACTTGGAAACCAATGCTTAAGATTACATGATCAAAGGTTTTTGTTAGATATGAAATGAGATCTACAACAGAAAGTTTTAGTGCAAAAGGGTGAGTAAAAATCCAGGGGAAGGCTGGTATTTATAGGGAAAAATCTGGACAGCTGGAGCCTACTGGAGCGGGGGCGGTCCCCTTAATTATTAAGGGGGCCGCCTAGTAAAATTAAGGGGGCCGCCCCTACTGAACGTTGGCCAATTTTGTCCTTTTGTGGGGAAGGTTTTTCTGGAACATTTTAACTGATTTTGGTTAAAAATTTGAATTCATATTTTTATAAAAGATTAAACATTTTTATTTAATACCAAAAATGTTTTTCAAAAATATATAAAATGTTTTATAAAAAATCTAGTTATTAAGAAAATGTTCCTTTGATCATATAATGCATTAAGCACTTGTTTATTCATACCTTAAGTGATTAAGTTGTAGAAATGAATATTTACAACTAAATACTTGTTTATTTGATAAGTTTATGTTTTAATGAGTTTACATTTTGTGATCATCAAAACATAGAGATATGAATAAATATTGATAATGTTTTTAGGCATTATTTATGTCAACAATCTCCCCCTTTTTGATGATTACAAAACCTAAACTCATTAAATCCAAAAAGTTATTTTTGGACAAGTATTTAGTGAGTTTATATTCACTTCTCCCCCTTTTTGTAGCATCAAAAAGGTTGAGCCGACAAGTTTTAGAGACAAAATTTGTCGGAACGCGAACTCCCCCTTGATGTGTGCTCCCCCTCGTTTGAGGGCACCAAGGAATCGATATATGGAATACTTGCAAGAAAAATATTAGAAGCACAAGCATATATATAGCAAAAATAAGCATGCATATAAGGACATTCATTAAAAATGTTGTGTATCAATACACAACCATCCAAGATTATATTCAATCCTACATTAGCTAGTAAGTAATGCAATCTACATAATCATTCTAGGAGTACATGATCTTCCATGGGGCTTGCACACAAAATGGTTTGAAAAATTATTTTTGATTAAGCATTGCATATGCTTAATTTGGTGAGAATGAAGGTGGTGGTAGTGTAGTGGGTGAAAATGATGGAGGTTGTGGTGGAGGTTGGTTGTTAAGCATGTGTTCAAGGGATGAAAACATGTAGTGTATCTCATCTCTAAGACCAAAGATGGTGGTTTGGTTGTGGATGTGGTGGTATTGGTGATGATGAGAAATGAGCATCAAGAGGTGTTATTGGTGATATGGAAATGACAAGTTGGGTGAATGGAGGTTCTTGAGTAGGAGGTGGAGTTGATGCTCTTGATGGTGGTGATGAAAGGTGTGAGTTGATGTGGTTATTGATGGATGAAAGGGTGTTTTTGATGGTGCATTTGGTGCACTTGGGGATTAACATTGAGGTGGCGGTGATGGAGTTTTGGTGTCTTAGAGATGATTTTGGTGATAGCATGGTGAATGAAAATGGGTGTTTGATGGAGGTGATGGTTGATTTAGGTAAGGTTTGGGCTAGATAAAAGGGGTCGCAAGATGCAAAAGAAAACAGTAAATTTTACTGCCCAGATGGCCGGTCCCCTTAATTGTAGGCCGGCCCCCTTAAAATTAAGGGGACCGCCTAGGGAATTAAGGGGGCCGCCCATCTGGTGTTTTCCCAGGCGACCAAATTTGAAAAATTTCCAGAAAAGGGTCATTTTTAGGGTGTTTTTGCAGCAAGCTCCATTTGAATCATGTACATCAAGAATGATTAAATAGTGACATAAACATGTTAATTACGCATGCATACATTTAAAACATATTACGGAATAAGCATGTTATTAATCATCAAGCATGTATATATATCATGATATCAAGTATACAAGCAATAAGCATAACAATCATATATTAAAGACAAGAAATAAAGCATTCATTAGTTGAAAATAATTATGTTAAAAACATAATTATTGATACAACACATATTATGCTTATAGCATGCAATAAGTAGAAAATTTTAAATTGCCTAAGAGATCCATTGGACTTGCTTGAGACATGAAAACTTGGATTATTTTGGATGGATGATGGTAAAGAGGGGGTAAAAAAAATTGGATTAATGGGGTTGTAAGTTTGGGTGTATGGATGTTGGAGAGAGTGTTGATGGAGGAATTGGAGGTGGAGAGCTTGGACTTGACCATGTTGAATGAGGGTTTTGATGTTGTTCAAGTGGTGGTGTTGGATTAGATCTAGTGAGAAGATACTCAATCCAAGTGAGACGCTCATTTAAGGTGATGGTTTGATTTTGGAGAAAGATGCAACAAGGACTATTGTTGACATGTTTCTCAATTTGACTCGAGTGATGTGGTGATGATGGTAATGATGGTAAGATGGATGGTGATGATGGTAATGATGGTTTGATTTTGGAGAAAGATGCAACAAGGACAATTGTTGACATGTTTCTCAGTTTGACTCAAGTGATGTGGTGATGATGGTAATGATGGTGATGATGGTAATGATGGTTTGATTTTGGAGAAAGATGCAACAAGGACAATTGTTGACATGTTTCTCAGTTTGACTCAAGTGATGTGGTGATGATGGTAATGATGGTGATATGGATGATGATAGGTTTAAGTTGCTTTGAGCAAGGTGCAAAGCAAGGAGAGCATTAAGCTCATGGGCTTCCTTGAGTTCTTCAATGAACTTCAAGTGTTGAGTGGAAGGTGATGATGATGGAGAGTGGTTGTTATTTGGTGGAAGTGGTGGTGACACTTTTGGTGGTGGAGACACTTGTGAACTTGGGTAATTATGAGTGAATGAAGGTGGACATATGGATGATTGGTTATGTGTGTGAAAGGGTTCATTAGGATGAGGTTTAGGTGTTGGTTGAGTTTGAACAACATCATTTGTTGGGTTATGGCAAATGTCAAGCTTCCTCCTCCAAATGGGCCTCACTGAGATTTTAGCAACTCTTGAAGGCTTGGATTTTGGGTGGTTAGATGATGACATGTTTGGATGGATAATATGGATGAGCATTTATGATGGAGTTGGGTGTTTATGGTGTAGTGATGATGTGATTGTGGAAGGTAAATTTTGGTGGGTGGTTTGTGACAAAATGTGTTTGTGAATTTTGGGAAGTATAGGATAAAATGGGATAAAAAATAGAAAAAGGGAGCAGCACCTTCGACCATCAGATGGCCGGTCCCCTTAATTAAGGGGCCGGTCCCCTTAAATATTAAGGGGGCCGCCTAATGAATTAAGGGGGCCGCCCATCTGCTGATTTCCAGGTTACTGGAAATGGGTTTTTGGCAGAAAATTTGTTGAAAGGGTTGTGTTTTTTGGTTTAGTTTCAAGAAAGTCCAACTTCTTTTGAGGCAATTTAGAATTTAATAACTTATATATGCTAAGCATATTCATTAGACATTATTATCTAGCATGCAAACAACTCATTTAGCATGTAACATATATATGTTAGACAAGAAAACACTACATAGCACCAAGTAATTCATAGTATCATATTTAGGAAGATTAATAAGGTAGTTAAATAATCCTAATGAATATCTATGTGCATGGGAATGTAGAGTTGTGATAGCATGGACTTCTAGACTTGTACCAAGTGAGGTCTTAGTGAATAAATTATGGTTATTTTCAAATTTAGTTCACTTATAAATGTCACATACATAAATATAGATGACAAATATGAGATCACCATGCATGATTTAAAGAAATGTTTTTGGCATTATTCAACAATGTTTGAAAGTGGGCTTTTATGTGAATGTGAAAAATATTTTAATGAAATAGTTTTGGTTTTATTTCAAAATGTTTTTATGAGGAAAGAAAACATATTTTTCCAATCTTTGGTTTTGATAAACATGTAATTATGGACACAAGTTTGGAAGAAAGGTAGGATGGTGAAACATGTAAAATAGAAATGTGTCATAATCTTTTGAAAAATTATTTTTCCAAAATGTGAAGTTTTTGCAAATTTAAAAATAAGTCCCATTAATTATAGATTTAAAAAATAATGGTTTATAAAAGATCTCATGCTCAAGTCTATTGTCACATGCTACCTCTTTCTACATATCCTATGACATTTACGCATGTATTATGACTAAATACAAAAATACATCATGTCAGAGTAGTTAGAGAAAAACAAAAGCTATTATAATGACAATGCATTCAACTAAACAAATAATTACGAAGGCATGCAGTCAAATCACATAGGAGCAAGTAAACATCTAGAAATTTTATATACGCAAGATGACATAAATCTAGGAATGAAAAGCTCTAGTGAAAAGCAAAGTTCATAATAGTAAACTATCGTTCGTTAGGTATGTTTAGGAAGAATAATGTATTCAAGTTGGAGAATGAGTATGAGACTATTACTAGTGGTGCTCAATTCAGGCTAAACACGACCGTTTTTACGGGTTACACACACCCAACTTCTCACATAGAAGCAATTCAACCGTTAGGTCAAATTGAGTTTCTAGTCAATAGATTCTCCAGTAGTCATTCTCTTTTTAGAAGAAATTAAGTTCCTAAATTTACTTATCGAAGAGTACCAAATATGAAGATTGCTTGGTTCACTAACACTTAGGGGGGCTAACTAAAGGGTTTCTAGTTTATTGAGCCACAGAACGAATATAACTAAAGTGTAAAGGCAAAGCAACCTATCAGACTAAGCATATCTTAAGGCATTAATAAGATTATATGCATGAAGTAATTACTTATGAAATTTTAAATAGAGAACTTACCTCACGTCCTAGCTTTTCTTCGTAATGTCTCAGATGATGATCTTATTAAAACCGAAGTGGCTTGACCCGAACATGTCTTGTACGGATCATGATCTTCTCCTTCGTCTGTGTCACTTCATGATTTTGGATTGAGTTCACTTTGGAGTTGATTCATGTAGTCTTCGTCGCTAACACCTACATTAACAACATTTGAACTAGTAGCACATGTATCTATTTTATCTAAAAGTTTATCTATTAAATTTCTAAGATAACTAATTCATGTACAAGATTAAAATCCTCATCTTTGGCTTGACATTTTTCTTGATGAAAGTTTTAGAAATTTTTCCAAATATCATTTGCCGTTTTACAGAAGAATATTCTTTCATATTCAACTTTCGGCAATGTTTTTATAAATAATTATTTTAGCTTTATTATTTATTTCATTCTTTGTTTTCAAATAATCAATTTGACTTTCAAAATCCGTTTTTGTTTGATTTTCATAATCACCAATCGAAATGACATGCCAAAGATCTAGATCAATTGATTTCACATAAGTTTCAAATTTATTTTTCCATTCAAGAAAAGTATAGTTTTCAAATAATGGTGGTTTTAGCAAAGATTCCCCTTCTAGATATTTTTCGAATTCCATAGATCGATTCAAGTTTTAAAATACAGTATATTTTAAAGATCTTGATTGACCTGGCTCTTGATACCAATTGTGGAAAACTAGAAGGGGGGGTTGAATAGTTTTACGTCTTTTTAATTTTATTATGAAACCTTTGTTTTATACTTTTAAAAACTTTAGATTCTAGTTTGTTATGAAAAATAAAACATAAATCTTATTATTAGTTATATATGTATTCTTTTAAATTGATTGTAAAAGTTTTGGTTTCTTGAATGGATTTTCAATTTGATCTTTATGTGAAGTTGACCTCTAATTAATACTAGCAATTATATAAGCCTATGTGTATGAAAGTAATGACGATGCAAGTAAAGAAATAAATAAGGTATGGAAAGATCTAACCGAGACACGAGAGATTTATAGTGGTTCGGCTACAAGGACACCTTCCTTGCCCTACTGTTGATCCCAGTTGAGCTTCACGATCTTATTAATTACTTTAGATAAATCTAAGGTAATCGGTATAGAAACTGATATTGAGTTGTATATCAAATATTATGCGGAAACTAATATTTGATCTTAAGAAGAATAAACACAAACGAATTATCAAACAACACTTCAATATATTAATACGATTGCTCTGAATAGCAATAGGGTTACAAGAAACCTTGAAGTGTAAAACAATACGTATGCTAAGATTACCAATCAATCGATATCTAACTCTAACCCTAGAACCTCCTTTTATAGCGTAAGGAGTCCTAGTCGGTTTACAAGACTTCCTATACAAGAAAAATATTCATACGTATCTTTTCTATACTTATCTTAACATACTTTACATAATTAATAAACAGCAGAGTAATCCTTCTAGCAGCATAGTCCTCGTGAGCTAGCAGTAGAGTTACAATGTGCCTATTATACCAAAACAGCAGAGTTATCAAAACAGCAGAGTTCTTGTGCTAATCAGCAGAGTTACATAACTATCCAGCAGAGTTGTAATTCTTCGAATCAGCAGCATTTCAGACCCAACAATCCTCCCCTAAACTTGATATTTTTCATCAAAAATCATCAAGTTTCCTTCAATCCAAATAACCACCAGGAGGATGCTTCCAAACACCTTACTGTTTTGAAACTTGTGATACCAGCAACTGTTTATACTTTTCAATCAGTTCTTTTGCTTGATGATCTGCATCAAATGGTCTTTGAAGTGTTAACTTACCAGGTTGCAACATTTGATACAGAATAGATGTACTGTTATTGATAGCATAATCCTTCTCCACCAGCATATATACAGTCACACCTATGCATGATAAAACATGAACTCCACAACTTTGATATAAGTACCATTTCTGAACTGTAGAGCTCAGTAACTTCTTCCATTCAATACTTCTTTCATCTGGTTCAAACATGTTCTTCAAGTAGTAATAATTTAGTCTCTCATACACTATCTCTGGTCTAGTATCTCCATACTTCATCTTGTACAAATTCCAGAGTTGAGTAATATCATCTCTATCCATGTAGTGCAACATCTGAGAAAAACTAATATATCCCACACTTGAACCATTTGATCTCTTTATAATCCAACATACTTGACTATCAGCTAAAACATCATGTGAATATGAAATGATTGGATACTTGATTGATAAAGGAACTTCATTGAGTAACTCAGGTTCCTCTTGAGTGTCATGAACTGTAAGATCCATAATCTCTTTCATATCAACATCAGTCACTTTGTCACCATCATGCTCATCATTCACTTCTTCTTTCTCTGACTCACTATCACTCATCACTACAGATTGAGTTCTTCTCCTCTTTCTACTCACCTGCTTTACTCTCTTACCTGTCCTCTTATAACCAATAACCTTCTTAACTTCTTCTCTCTCAGACTCCATGGTTTCCTTGTCATCTTGTTTCCTTGAAACACTTCCACTTCCAGATGCTTTCACATTTTCAGATCCCATAACTTCTGGAGTTCTTTTCTTTTCAGAAACTTTTCTTGGATTAAGCTTAGCATAAGTTTCATAAAACTCTTTTTCAATTAAGTGATCTGCCTTACCCTTAAAATCCTTCATCTGATAGTTTCTAGCATTCTTCAAATAGTACTTCATATCTTTAACCAATGCTTTCCTTGAAGATGACTTTTGCTTGTAACCATGCTTTTGTGCCTCTTTAATCCTTAAAATCAGCTCTTCCCACTTAGTCAATCCATTCTTTCTAAGTATGAACTCAACAAGTTCTTTTGTCTTTTCAGCTCCATCCAACTGCTCATCATTTGATATCAACCTTGCTTGACCTCTTATAATCATATCAGAATCAATGAAATATTGCAATTGCTCATCTAATTCTTCTTGACTAATCTCTTTAAATGAAGAGCTTTCCATAAGTTCAGACTGATTTCCTTCTTCTTCAGCTGCAACTCTTCTAGCATACTCTTCATCCTGAGCAATTTGAGCTTGTTCATCAGCCAACTTTTTCTTTCTTACAAGTTCTTCAGCAGAGTCAGCAACAGGTTGTGTTTGTGATGGTGTAGGTGTTTTAGTTTCTTTGTGCATGTTCAGCAACACTTGAGCTAAGGTCATCTGATCATCATCTGAATAAGCAGAATCATTTACTCCAGCAGAGTCCTTTACACCTGCACTCTGCTCAGTCTCATCAGCAGAAACCTTCAACCCATCAGCAGAGTTGTTTACATCAGCAGAGTGTCCTGCATCAGTAGAGTCAACCTTTCCACTCTCATTACCAACATTTTCCTTTTCAACCTCCCCTGAACCTGTCACATCCTCTTGATCCTGTTCATTCACCACAGCCTCTTGTTCATTCCTCCCCTGTTTGGAAGCATCCTCTTCCAAACTTGGTTTGGATCTCTTCTTGAGCCTCCCCTCAAGGTGTGTAACTCTTAGCTTAAGTCTTCTGATTTCAGCACCTTGAGTAGCTCTGACTGTCTTTAATTCCTTTCTTAGATCAAGCACCTCCTTTGACAAATTTGTACAATTTTCCGTCAATTCTTTCAATTGTTTCATGATATCCTCACAACTTCGGTCTGTGTAACCTGACCCGAGAGGTTGATCATTGGAATTGACATTTTGTACAGGTGTTTTAGCCGTCAAATCATCAGTATCAAGTTCAATACTAGCATCAACACTTCGACCTGTGTTACCTGGTCCGAGAGGTGTATCATTTGCAATGTCAATATGTACATCAGTGTCCATCAATTCAATATGTTCATCTCTGTCCTCATCACTTCGAGATGTGTTAACTTCTCCGAGAGGTGAATCTTGGGACACAAACTCAGTCTCATCCCTAAAATGAACATCTGAGCCCCCCATAAAATCCATTTGGCTGGGGTTACCACCAGTTGTGTCAGGTTCCTGAGAACCTTCTACAAATGATGTTGCCATGGTTGAGGTCTTAATTATGTTGACACTGTCCTGTTCAACTACTAAGTTGGAAACAGTAGTGCCAGCCTCTTCCATCATGATACCTCCAACACCTGTATCAGCCTCATCTGCTACCATACTGACATTGGCCTGAGGTTGCACAATGCCCTCTTGTGAATTCCTAGGTGATTGGGTGTTTTGGGTTTCATGTGACACTGATTCATTCAAACTTGTTGATGAGGATGTGTGATGGGAAGCTGTGGGTGTTCCAGCCTCTTCATCCTCATTTACTTCAGCCACCACATTCAAGATGTGCTCAGTTAAGGGAGTTATAACACCAGAAAATCCTTTCCCATTTTTCTTTAAAAATGCAAACAGCTTGATGGCCATTCTACTACAGGGCTCAACATGTACATGCCTCAAAGGTTCCCTCAGCTGTCTGTTTATTATAAGTTGTAGAAACCTTGGGTACAAGTAAAACTTCTTTTTAACAAACTTCTTCAACCCCTCAAATATCATACCAGAAAAATCAAAGGGCTGCCCTGTAGCTAAACATACCAAAGCCATAGCTTGAGAAGCACTAAACTCATTCCATCCTCCTATTTTGGGAAACAGGCAGTGATGGAGAGTATGCAGTAAAAACTTCCAATGTGGACAGAGACGACCTTTCAATAATGTACTACCAGCCTCAGGTCTCTCATATCCAAAAGTCTCAAGCTCAGTCATAACTACATCTGGGGTAATAGTAGGGGGTGTTGGGGTGCCTGATAAGCGTAAACTTCTCTTAATTGTGGTTTCACTAACGACAATATTCTCCCCATCTACACTACCTACCAATCGTTCCTCACCATCTAATACATCCAACTTAACAGTGGACCAAAATTGCTTCATATGTGATGTATAAATGGTAGGATCAGCAGTTAACGCATACCTTAACTTCGAAGCACTTAGGAAATCCATAACCTCGTAGAATCCATCAGCAGCAGTGACCTTACTGAGAAATGCTATCTGATTGTGTTCTTCTGGAAACGTTCTTTGAGCCATTGTATTTGGGGGTTTTGGGTGAAAGGATATGAATTGATGTTCTTGGTGATAATCGAATGTAAGTCTTGAGCAATTAAAATGAAATTAGATCAAATTGGTGAAAGATACCGTTTTGATCTAATTAGGGTTAAGAGCGCGCCAAAATTTACAATTTGACCCTTCAACTTTCAAACTCATCAGCAGAGTTAGGAAAGTGTTGACCTAAAGTCAACATCCCAAATTCGTTAAAAATCACCTCCTTAAATACCATACCAACCTCATAATTAACTCCATAAAGCCTTAATCACTGAATCAAATCCCCAATTCAAAACCCTAACTCCAATAACATTCAAATCATGAGTTCTTCAAAGACACCAATCATCGAAATATCTTCAGATTCATCATCGGATGAATCACAAGGTTGGGCTAGTTACTTTCCTAATAATGCATCCACATCGCAAAACAAAGGAAAAGCAATCAAAGAAGAATCATACTCCGATCCACTCCCCTCAACACCATCGTCGTTCGAAGATTCAAGCGATGACGAAACAGCAGATTGGCCTGGGAAACAGCAAGGTTGGCCAAAACATATGACTTACTATCAAGGTGCTTGGGAAATCATCCCACCAAAACATCCAATAACCGCTGAACTTCAGAGACAAATGGAGAAAGCCGCAGCTGCTTTTGCAAGGAGTGTCCACATTCCTCAGCCAAATCCAAGTCCAGTTGAGAAGAAACCCTCTGTTGAGAAGAAGCCCTCTGTGCCAAAGAAGAAAACCCAGCAGAAGAAAGCAGCACCCTCTACCAGCCAGCAGCAAAATCCACCACCACGTTCAGTGGTACTTGCACTCCCCTGCCCAAGGGTGTCTGAAGCCATGGGCACCAGGGGACCACGTAGCAAGGTCATGCCAGAATTTGCTAAGATGTAGGTTGTGAATCAATGTAGCTTGTTGTCTTTTGATGTTTTCTTTTGAATGATGGTTGTAAGAAAACTTGCTCTGTACATTGCTTATGGAATGAATGAATGAATCTTTTAATTTTCCTTGCTTAACTTGAGTATTTGTGTATGTATCTGCAAAAGGTTAGTAGCAAACAACAAACACAAGCAAGAATATTCCAAAAACAGCAGCAGAGTAGACATAGCAGCAGACAACTAAACAACTTAACAAACAGCAAATTTTGAATTAACAAACAGCACAAATCCTTACAAAACTTTACAAAAACATACAGAGATAAGATAGTTTAAGTTTTAAAGATTGATCATACCAATACTAGCAACTAAAAATTGAAACCTACTTATGTCAAAACTTTTGGTAAGTAGATCAGCAACATTATTGTCAGTATGTATTTTAACCACTTGAATTAGCTTTTTCTCATAGCAATCTCTAATAAAATGATGTCTTATCTCTATGTGTTTTGTTTTAGAATGAAAAACAGGATTTTTGATAATACACATTGTGCTGTTGTTGTCAATGAAAATCTTTGTGTTCATAAAATTGTACCCATAATCCAGCAGTTGGTTCTGAATCCAGAGCACTTGACCACAGCAGCTAGAAGCAGCAACATACTCTGCTTCAGTTGTTGAATTTGCTACCACTGTTTGTTTCTTACATTGCCAAGAGATCAGCCTATGTCCAAGGTACTGACAACCTCCAGTGGTTGATTTTCTGTCCATAGTAGCTCCAGCATAGTCACTATCTGAGTATGCTTTCAAGTCAAATGGTGAATTATTAGGATACCAAAGACCCAATTTTGGTTGACCCTTTAGGTACCTAAAAATCCTTTTGACTACTTCCAAGTGTGAAACTTTTGGGGACACTTGGAATCTAGCACAAGCACACACAGAAAACATGATATCTGGCCTTGAAGCAGTCAGATACATCAATGAGCCAATCATTGATCTGTACAGATGCACATCAACCTCTACTCCATCTTCATCTTTGAGCAAAGGCTTGTTCTTATCCATGGGTGTCTTTGCTGCCTTCACATCCTTGAAACCAAATTTCTTTAACATATCAGCCACATACTTGTCTTGGCTAATAAAAATCCCATCTGACTTTTGCTTAACTTGTAGTCCTAGAAAGAAAGTCAGTTCTCCCATAGAACTCATCTCAAACCTGCTGTGCATAAGCTTCTCAAATCCTTCACATAACACCTTATTTGTAGACCCAAAAATGATATCATCTACATAAACCTGAACAAGTAGGATATCCTTTTTGTCTTTCTTAATGAACAATGTTTTATCAATGGTTCCTCTACTAAAACCATTATTCAACAAATACTGAGATAAGGTGTCATACCAAGCTCTAGGAGCTTGGTGTAGTCCATACAGTGCCTTCTTCACTTTGTAGACCCTATCAGGATACTTAGGATCTTCAAACCCAGGTGGTTGCATAACATAAACCTCTTCAGGTATCTTTCCATACAAGAAAGCACTTTTCACATCCATTTGATACACAGGAAAATTCTTGTATGAGGCATAAGCCAAGAAAAGTCTGATAGCCTCCAGTCTTGCAACTGGAGCAAAAACCTCATCATAGTCTATCCCTTCTTCCTGAGTGTATCCCTGAGCCACCAATCTAGCCTTGTTTCTGATGACAATACCTCTTTCATCTCTTTTACATCTGAACACCCATTTTGTACCAATTGCCCTTTTTCCATTAGGCAAATCAACTAATGTCCAGACCTCCTGAAGCTTGAACTGCAGCAACTCCTCTTGCATAGCTTCAACCCAACTTTCATCTTTCAAAGCCTTGTGAATGGTCTTGGGTTCTTCTTGAGATAAGAAACAGGCAAACATGCAATTCTGTAAATCCTTGTGGCTATTCCTCTTCTTAAGTGTTTGGGCAAACAATCCCTGATCAAGCAAATCACTCAACCCTTTTGACTTACTTCTAGTCTGAACAGCAGAGTGAACATCACCAATTATCTGATCCTTTGGATGATTCTTGTGGATTCTGGTTGTAGGAGTGGGACTAACAGGTATATCAGTCTCCAAGTTTGATAAATCACCTTCAGCACCAAAAACATCAACAACTTCATCATCAGTATCCACATACACTTCTTCTAATTCAGGTATCTCATCAGCAGAATCATCATCAGAATCACCAGTTATATCAGTAGAGTCTTTGAGTTCAGCAGCAGAGTTACCAAGCTGAACAGCAGAGTGTTTTGCCTTAACAGCAGAGTGCTTTGGCTTAACAGCAGAGTGTTTTGACTTGGAAGCAGAGTTAAGAGAACTGCTGCTTGGTGTATTCCCTTGAATTCCATCAACTTGTGACTCTATACTTCTTTCCTTATCATCATGAGAAGGTTCATCAACACCTTCCACATCAACCTTTGGTACATCTTTGTGAACAGCAGCATCATCTGAACTTTTTCTTTCTTTAGGAGTGAAGTACTGATCAAACGTGCTCCTTTCAATCAAAACAAACTCCTCTGCAGTGTCATCCTTCTTTGCTTGTGTACCTGCATTGGGGTTAGTTTGTGTACCTGCAGACATGTTAGTGGTACCTGCAAGGACTGGTTGATAATTCATGCTCTTGGTTAAAGAATCAATATCAAACATCCACTCAGGACCTTTTCCTTCAACATTAGGTGTGGTTTCTCTAATTCTAACATGCAAATTTTCCACCACATGCCCAGTTCTTTGATTGAAAACCCTAAAAGCCTTACTTTCAGTAGAGTATCCAACAAAGTAACCTATGTCTGCTTTCTCACTGAACTTGCCTAAGTGGTCAATGGTGTTTAAGATAGTGACAGGACACCCAAATGGTCTAAATAAATCTATCAATGGTTTCCTACCATGCAATAACTCATAAGGGGTCTTATTGTGAGGTTTGACTATCTTAGTTCTATTTTGCACATAACAAGCAGTGTTGACTGCTTCAGCCCAAAAGATAGTGGGTAACTTAGACTCTGACAGCATAGTCCTAGCAGCCTCAATTAATGTTCTATTTCTCCTCTCAGCCACACCATTTTGCTGAGGAGTTCTAGCCACACTAAATTGTCTAGTTATCCCTTTTTCCTCACAGAACTGATTCATCACTTGATTTTTAAATTCAGTCCCATTGTCACATCTGATGATCTTAACCTTGTGATTAAATAGGTTTTCTATCCTTGTTATAAAAGCCTTAAGAATGCTAGCTGTCTCATTCTTAGTTGCTAAAAAGAATACCCAAGTAAACCTACTGAAATCATCAGTGACCACTAAGCCATACATCTTTTTATTCAAACTATGCACATAAGTAGGTCCAAATAAGTCCATGTGTAACATAAACAAAGGTTCAGTTATAGAATTCACCAATTTGGACTTACAAGATGCTCTATGTTGCTTTCCCATTTGGCAAGCAACACAGACTTCAGGATTCTCAAAGACCTTTGAAGGCAATCCTCTGACCAAGTTCCCTTTCACAAGCTTGTTGATAGCCTTGTAGTTCAAATGTCCAAGCCTTCTGTGCCATAGTTTGGATTCATCAACAGTGGCTTTGGCAAACAAACAAGTCAAATCTCTTTTGGGAATAATATTCTTTATATCCACACTGTATATATTGTCATGTCTAGGGACTTTAAGAAGAACCAATTTATCATCAGGTATCTTATAGTCAGGAGACAAGACAAGACACTCAGTATCGGTAAAAAGAACAAAATTCTTCCTGTCACACATTTGTGAGACACTAAAAAGATTAAACTTGAGACCATTCACCAAATACACTTTTTCAAAATCCAACTTTCCAGTTCTGATGATGCCTTTACCAACGATTTTTCCACCTTTAGGGTCATTCCCAAAGGCCACATAACCACCATCCAAAGCTTCAAAATTCTCCAAATTGCTTTGGTCTCCAGTCATATGTGAAGAGCATCCACTATCAAAAATACATTTGTCCTTTAGCTCCTTTTGTAGATTGCCCTGCACAAAAAGTAAGAGAATTAGTTTCTCTTGGGGACCCAAGCCATTACTGACTTGGATCTACCTTGTGCATCAAAGTAGTCAAATTTCTTCAACTGCATTGGTGCACTGCTGTGTCTGAGAACATGATCTAAAACTTTAACTTTTGGTTTCCAGACCCAGCAAGCTGAGGCTTTAACAGCATAAAAATGATTGCCTACAACAGTATCAGTAACAACTTTAGGCAAAACAGCAGAGTCTGCCTTAACAGCAGAGTTTGCCTTTTCAGCAGAATCAACTTTTTCCTTCTTAATGGGCACTGTTGATGCAATAGGAGAGATAACTCTAGAAGTACCATCTCTCATCAAGACTTCCCTAGGAACCATGTTTCGTTTAGGGTGAGGGTGAGTCTTTCTAGCAGAGTTTCTATGGTTCACCCTATTGTACTGGTTCCATGCTGGTTTCTTATAGCACTCATCTTGCAAATGTTCAAAGCTACCACAGCAATAACATGCCTTCTTAAGTAATTGAAAGTCAGTACCTAATTTATGTGAAACTAGGTTGTTCCAATTTCTCTGGTTTCCCCTAGGCAAGTTATTTGATCTTTTTGGATAAACTCTAGGTGTGTTGTCAAACTCAGCCATCTTCCTAGAGATACCTTTACCAAACCTAGGCTTAACAAAATTTACTCTTTTAGCCCTAGGTACTTTTGATTCAACAACAGTAGGAATTTCTTCCTTTTTGTTCTTAGGGGTTGAATCAGATTCCACTTCATCATCATCACTGTCAGACACCCAATCTTCAATAATGGGTGCTTCATCATACTTCTTTACCTCAACCTTAGGTGACTCTATTTCTTTTTCATTTGTTTCAACAACAGGTTTACTAATTTCACCTACAGGTGTAGCCCCAGACTCAGAGATGAATGTTAGTGTCCTTGTAGGAGGAGCATTGGCACTAAGCTTATTAGGATGAGAAACAGCATTATATCCTAAACCAGTAAAGTGTCTTCCTAATGGTTTACTGAGAATGTCAGTGGCAAATTGTTGTTTTTCTATCATAACAACATGTTTTTCAGTCTCACTCTTAGCTGTATCTCTAGCCTGTTCAGCCTGTTCTACTTTTTCCATAAGAACCTTAATCTCATCATTTTTTATGATAATTTCATTTTTCAAGACAGTGATCTGATCAAGGTATTCAATTTCAGCCTTTTTATAAAATTCTAATTTCTCTTCTAAGTTCTTTAAACCATATGCATAACTAAGATTATCTAGCTTAATTATATCATTTTCCTTTTTAAGGTTTCCATAGCTAGACTCAAGCATCTCAATTTTATCAGAACATGATTTAAAAGAACAAGTTGAATCATTGGATACCTCAGAGTCTGATCCAGAAGAAGAATAAGCCATGAGAGCAAAATGTTGTACTTCAGGTTCCTCTTCAGCTACCAATGCACAATTTGGACCATCCTCAGCAAGATCACTCCAATCAAAATCACCTAACCCATCACATGATACCATAGCAGTAGTGGAATTTGGCTCTTCATCAGCAGACTTCTTGAAATTCTCATTGCTTCTTTTTGGTGCTTTGCATTCTCTTGCAAAGTGTCCCTTCTTTCTGCAGTTAAAACATTCAGCCTTTGACTTATCAAATCCCACACTCTTGTTCCTTCTGAACTTCATCTCTTTACCAGTTCTCTTAAGAAACCTTCTAGCCCTCATTGTTAACATTGCAAACTGCCATTGCATGTCAATCTCTTCAACATCATCAGGATCAAGTTCATCCAGATCTTGAGGCATGACTGAAGTACTTGTAGTAAGTTCAGCCAAGTAAGCACAAATTGCAGCATCACTGATAGTGTTGGTGTTAGAAGAGTCAGCAGCAGAGACATGTGAGCCAACAGCAGGAGCAAAAGCACCAGCAGCAGAGTGCTGTTCTTGATGTCTACCAGTAGTCTTATTGCTTGAGGAAACAAAAGCAAGATTATTTGTGGTAGAGGATGAGCCTGACAATCCTTTAACTTCAGATTCATACACCTTCAAGTTGTTATACAGATCATCCAATGTCATAGAATCAAAATCTTCCTTATGTCTCCAAACCACTGTATGAGTGTTCCATTCAGAAGAGAGACTTCTCAGAAACTTTAGATTGACATCCTCTTGAGATGGCTCAATCTTCAACAGAGCCATCTGACTGGTTAGCTTATGAAGTCGATCATAAGTTCCTTCAATGTCCTCAGAACTTGAAGCAGTGAAAGTTTCAAACTGATGCTTCAGTAGATTCTTTCTTGATTTCTTTGTAGCTTCATTCCCACCAAATCGAAGCTCGATTGCTTCCCATAACTCCTTAGCAGACTCAATATGATTAAAGCTCAATTGATAATCATTAGGTATTCCCATCATGAGAATACTGTGAGCCTTAACTTCCAATCTTCTCTGTGCTTTCTCCTCACTTGTCTTGAGAGTCAAGACTGATCCAGTAGCAGTCGTGGTTTGCACAGTGTCTCCATGAACAATAACTTCCCAAAGTGAGTAATCAACCATTCTTATGTACTGTTGGATCCTCATCTTCCAGATCTCATACTCTCCAGGCTTGAGCATGGGAACCCTTGATGCAGTAACCATGTGTGTAGAGTCGGAGTCCATTGCTTACAGTGATGATAAGCAAATCTTGAATTCAGAAATTCTTCTTGGTACCAGTTTCTAGATCACAAGCTCTGATACCACTTGTTGATCCCAGTTGAGCTTCACGATCTTATTAATTACTTTAGATAAATCTAAGGTAATCGGTATAGAAACTGATATTGAGTTGTATATCAAATATTATGCGGAAACTAATATTTGATCTTAAGAAGAATAAACACAAACGAATTATCAAACAACACTTCAATATATTAATACGATTGCTCTGAATAGCAATAGGGTTACAAGAAACCTTGAAGTGTAAAACAATACGTATGCTAAGATTACCAATCAATCGATATCTAACTCTAACCCTAGAACCTCCTTTTATAGCGTAAGGAGTCCTAGTCGGTTTACAAGACTTCCTATACAAGAAAAATATTCATACGTATCTTTTCTATACTTATCTTAACATACTTTACATAATTAATAAACAGCAGAGTAATCCTTCTAGCAGCATAGTCCTCGTGAGCTAGCAGTAGAGTTACAATGTGCCTATTATACCAAAACAGCAGAGTTATCAAAACAGCAGAGTTCTTGTGCTAATCAGCAGAGTTACATAACTATCCAGCAGAGTTGTAATTCTTCGAATCAGCAGCATTTCAGACCCAACACCTACTCCACTCCCCGAGCACACCTTGCTCGAGAGTTTTCTTCACAACTTCAATAAGCTCCCTTATGGCGGAGAAAACCGTACACAACTTTGGCTTACACAGGTTTAACGACACAAAGCTAAATGTCGAGTTCTAATCGTAGCTAGAACCAATCTCACAACTTCACAACACAACTTCTACACGACTTAATCACGACTTCTTCACGACTTCTTCACAACGGCTTCACGACTTCTTCACGACTTCAACACGACCGCTACACAATCTCTATGATGCGGCTTCACGACTTCAACACTATGTCTTCATGACTTAAGACTTCACAACTTCAACATGACCGCTACACAACCTCTATGCTACGGCTTCACGACTTCAACACTAGGACTTCACCACTAGGACTTCACGGCTTCAACACGACCGCTACACAACTTCTATGCTACGGCTTCACGACTTCAACACTAGGACTTCACGACTAGGACATCACAACTTTAACACGACCGCTTCACAGCTTCTATGCTACGGCTTCATGACTTCAACACAAGGACTTCATGTCTTCTAAGTTACGGCTTCACAACTTCTACACCACGGCTTCACGACTTCTACATTTTGACCTCACAACTTCTATACCACAGCTACTTATACAACATCTTCACTACTTACACACAACACTAATCTACAACACACACCTTACATACAAATGAATGAATAATTTACAAACTTTGTTAAACACACAACTTAAGTAACAAAATGATACTAAGTTGTAATACTTCTAATCTTGATTGATAGAAGTATTCTTCTTTTGCACTTGGATGGTGGAAGCTTGGATCACTTGGAAACCAATGCTTAAGATTACATGATCAAAGGTTTTTGTTAGATATGAAATGAGATCTACAACAGAAAGTTTTAGTGCAAAAGGGTGAGTAAAAATCCAGGGGAAGGCTGGTATTTATAGGGAAAAATCTGGACAGCTGGAGCCTACTGGAGCGGGGGCGGTCCCCTTAAATAGGGGGCGGTCCCCTTAATTATTAAGGGGGCCGCCTAGTAAAATTAAGGGGGCCGCCCCTACTGAACGTTGGCCAATTTTGTCCTTTTGTGGGGAAGGTTTTTCTGGAACATTTTAACTGATTTTGGTTAAAAATTTGAATTCATATTTTTATAAAAGATTAAACATTTTTATTTAATACCAAAAATGTTTTTCAAAAATATATAAAATGTTTTATAAAAAATCTAGTTATTAAGAAAATGTTCCTTTGATCATATAATGCATTAAGCACTTGTTTATTCATACCTTAAGTGATTAAGTTGTAGAAATGAATATTTACAACTAAATACTTGTTTATTTGATAAGTTTATGTTTTAATGAGTTTACATTTTGTGATCATCAAAACATAGAGATATGAATAAATATTGATAATGTTTTTAGGCATTATTTATGTCAACATGTTCTGTTCCACTGAAAGCATTTTCTCTTAGCTCCTTGAGAAACTGACCCTTCAACTCAAACTTTGACTTTTCATCAAACTTTGGTCTAGCAAATCCTGAACTGTAATCAGCACGGGTTTTGTTCATGTATTCCTCCATAGTAGTGTTTTCCGCCATTGTTTCTGTTTCTTCTTCCTCTTTCTCCTCAGAAAAGTAATCAAGCTCGAATGAACTTGAAATTTCAAAGCTTTTTGTGTTGAAAAGCCTTTTAAGTGAATGTAAGGCTCGTTCAGGATCTTCAAAGGTTTAATCAAGTTCTTAGTTGAACTCCTGGTCATGCACTTCCTGAAACCATCACAAAAGCATCAGTAGGGTATGTTCAAGAAAGTAATATATCAGAAAATTAACAACGAAAACGGAATACGAAAAATAAAAGTTACTGATATCTGTAAACGATGCGCCGTATCCAAAAAGTTGGATACGCCGTATCTTATAATCGTTAAAATTTAATCAGACTTTTATTCAGAAAGCAGATACGCCGCTTATAAATTAGAATGCGCCGTATCAGTTTAATTTATCAAAAATCGATTATATTTATTAAAATTAAATGCGTCGTATTAACAAAAGCTAATGCGCCGTATTTTCGTTACGTTTCAAAATACAAGATTTTTGATTTAGCAGATGCTCCGTATCGATAAAAATCGATGCGTCGTATCTGTTTAACAATTCGAAAAATTGTTTTTAATTTAAATAAAAAATACGCCGTATCTGTGAAAACATATGCGTCGTATGGCGTTAGGGTTTAGAAAAATTTCTTATTAAAAACAGAATACGCCGTATCTTGGGAAAGATGCGTCGTACTCGAATTTATTAAACGTGTTGTATTTTATAAAAATTAAACGCAATACGCCGTATCTGTGAAAACAGATGCGCCGTATCGTTTGTATCAGCTCAGTACAACGATAGCAGAATGCAGAAAAATAGAAAAAGAAAAACAAAAAAAATAAAAACAAACAAAAATTAAAGAAAATAAAAACACAAAAAAAAAACAGAAAATATGCAAATAATACAATGAATGCAATTTATCTAATATATAAAAGAGTTAGCGGTTAGAATCTAAAAATAAAATAAAAAATAAAAACTTAATTAAAATACTAATCAAATTAACAGATAATAACAATTCACTCCCCGGCAGCGGCGCCAAAAACTTGATGCGGTGCGCGTGTCGTTGCGGTTTAGCAGTATTAATGCCTACTCAAGTTTTAAATTTATATTTAGCCAACTTATCAATAACACACACACTTAACGAGCAGTGTACCCGGTCAGTATGAATATAATGGTAAGTAGAGTGTCGATTACTAAGAGTGGAACGTATTACCTAGTTATTCTAATCAGTATTTTAATATCTTAAGTTAGCTATACAACCTAATCGAACGCAAGGGGGTTTCAGCCTGAGAGACTGGCACGGTTTGGTTATGATTAAATAGAAACTAAACTAATTAGCACGAATCAGCGATTAGCACACACGTACACAGATAGATACATGAGACAATAAGAAGACCTGTCCTGATAATTAAGTAGCTTGTCACTTGTTTTATTGCTAGTTTTATATGAAGTGTATATAATTAACCCTTTCTCGTTGGCTCTAATCTTATCGGCGAGTAAACCCTTAATGATCACTTATGTCTATCCCACTATCCTAGAAACGATAGAATAAATAGGCGAGGAAGGGGCATGGCGACCCAAGCAATGCTCAGCTAGACACAGAGGTTATCAATGCACTAATAAAAGTCACCAAAGACATCAACATATAAACTTTAATTAATGGGAAAGCAATTTTAAGGGGTGCCCATGATTTTCCGTAGTCACATGGAATCGGCCCATCAATCCTGATGAATTAAAGTGTACTAATACAATAAAACAAAACTACTTAATGAATTGAATACATGCAGGACCTTCTTACAGCTCTTGTATCTTCGTTTAGGGTGTGTCTTCTGAGTTAAGCTAAGTGTCTCGAAATTCGTCTGGCCTTGGGGTATTTATAGTTTCTGTCTGAGGGTTAGATGCGGCGCATAGGATAAGTAGATGCGGCGCATTGACTTAACTTCGCGTGGGGTCCAAGATTAATATATTCAGGAATATTCGTACACCGCCTTAAGATGCGGCGTAACTCCATTTCTCTATGCGGCGCATGTCCTTTGCTGTCTTGGATTGTAACTTGTGAAATCTTGATAGTGATGCGCCGTATGTAAGAAGTATGTTGCGGCGTATCTGGAGCAGAATGATCTTGATCTTGTACATTTCAGTAGACTCTTAACATCTTGCTTGTTTTGCTCCATAATTAGTCCAAAATCGCCAAGTTTCACATAATACTTGTTTTTACCTGAGAATTACAAAAGTAAACATTAACGTATCAATTCTCATATATAATATAATAAAACAAGTCAAATAAATAGGATAAATGATGATAATAAAATGTACTTATTTGAGTTCATCACATTCTCTGACACGACTTGACGTTTTTGTCCCATTCTTTCTGCGCCTATAAATAGGGGGTGAATCCTCATTTTTACCACACTTCTCCTTTTCACTGTCTGCCTCTGAACGACTTTGTGATCATCCTTTCCGTCTTCAGATGCGTCCATCTTTCTCCTTACTTTCTTGTTTAGACTTTTCATTCCATTACCTCCGGCTCTTAAGACATGTCGGACGACAATTCTGCTCCGCACAACCAGGAGGGTCCGAGTGGTACCTCTTATGTTCCCAAGTTTGATATGCACATTCATACTTCTATTTTGAATGAGGCCGGCGTAAGATGGATTGCCAAGACCTATGGTATTCCGCTTGACCTGAATCCGCGTCCTGCTCCGGACGGAACAACCATCCTTGATGTGCCGGATGACGCAATTGGTTTATATGTTCATTTTTTCAAACAAGGCGGTTTCAGGATTCCCGTCTCTACGTTTCTTTTGAGGGTTTTGAAGCATTTTAGGGTCCACATTTCTCAGTTGGTGCCGATTGGTATAAACCGGACCACTATGTTTGAGATGTACTGTAGAGCTCTAGATATTGATCCTATCGTTCTTCTGTTCTGGGTTTTTTATAAGCTCTGCAAACAAGGTCACTGGTTTTCCTTCCAAGCCCGGACCGACAAGACTTACAAACCCTGTTTCAAGGAGATAAACTCCAGTCTCAAGAACTGGAAGAATCAGTTTTTCCTAGTTGATCGAAGGGTGATTCCTATCGCTATGCCATGGCATCATTCAGATTTGAACATCTCAGACCCTCCTCCGGCTGCCAGTTCTTATGATGAAGATTTAGTTGAGAGGCTCCGGGAGGTGATTATTCCCCTACACAAACCGCACCCCAGCTTGTTGTATGCCGTTGGGCTTAGTTCTGTGTGGAAGTATGCCGGATACAAGCCTGTCTTGAAGGGTCTGGGGGGAGATGGTAATATGCCCCTTTATGTATTTTATTTGCCCCTTCTTGTGCCTAGCTTCTTCCATCTTACGCTTTTTCTTTGTTTTCTTTGTTGTTGTGATGCAGTTGTTACCATGTCTGAGTTTCTCCGCTTTCCAACATTTGACGGATGCAAGGTTTCGGCTTGAGAGCCTTAAGCCGAGGGGGAGGTGCATGTGACACATACCACCCCTTCGGCCAAGAATGCGGTAGCCATCTCCCCAAATCAAAGTATATGCAGGTGGTTGAGGCGCCTAATGAGTTGGTGGTGGCCGCTAGGAAGAGGAAAGAGGATCTGGCGGCAGCAAAGGCGGCTGCCGAAGGGCAGGGGCATTCAAGGAAGAAACGTGCTGCTGCGGGGGGGTCTCGTGTGTCGAAAAAGAAGAAGCGCACTGAAGAATCGTCCGACCATGAGCTGAGCTCCACCCACATATCTTCTCCGAATCCGATCAGCCAGGCCGGACCAATTCATGTTCTTACTGACTCCTCCCATCATGAGGAAGAGACAAATACTGAGCGGCTGATTTCCCTTCGTCATTAGAGTGATGAATTTGAGTCGCCCTTATCTGGCCATCGATCTCCGTCTGTTGAACCTGTCGATAATGAGGAAGGGAATACCGCTCTGTCTGTTCAGCCACCGAGTCCATCACTCGCCCATTCAGGTTTGTTCCGAATGATTCGTTTGTCTTATTGGTACAAGTAATTGCTTCCGTTCTAACATTTTTGCTATTTTGCAGCTCATGCTTCCAGGGCTCAGGAGGGGCCTCTTGCCTTCTCATCCGGTCATGTGGGTGAAGGAGAGGGTGAGTGTCCAGGTTTTTCTTTATTCGGTCCCTGTTCCCTTTAATCTTTTTACATTATTTTTGTATTGCCCGTTACTCCTTAGGTACTTCTGGCGATCGTTTTGGCGATCGGGCCTTCACTCCCCAATGGGGTTTGACTGAGGGCTCGAGGATGAACAATGCTGCCAACTGTCGGGATATGCTGAAGAATTTGTTTACTCCTGCGGACTATGAATTTTTCAATGATGGGGTGTCCGATGAAGGAGCTCTCAAGCGGTCTTGGCGTTCACTGGGAATGTGCATGCAAACCCAGACGAACGTGCTTCTGATTTTCGAGGAGCTTTCTGAACGGTTTACTGATCTCACCCATAAGCATGAGTCTTGCAAGGATGTCTCCGGTATAAAGAGTGCAAAAGAGAGTTGTTGGGGGCCAAGGCTGAGAGGGATGCTGCAATCGCAAAAGCTGCCAGGGTCAAGAAAGAGAAGCTGGACTTGGTCGTTGTCGGGGCCGAGCAGGCCAATAAGATCAGAGACCTGGAAGCTAAGCTCGCCGCATCGGAAGCGGAGAACCGGAAGTTAGGGAAAGAGAGGGAGGATTTTGCTGTGGAGTGTGGGCAGGGAGTGGTTGCTAAGCAGCGCTTGATCCGGGATTATTTCCCTACCTTTGTCCGATGGCTCCTTAAAAGTGTCGAATACAAGAAGAGTTTGTCTGTTCCGTTTAACATGGCCATTGCTGCCGGATGACTCCAAAGGGTACAGGAGGGTCGCTTTCCCGAAGCTGTGAAGGCCATTTTGGACGCCTCATCCGGCTTTGATCTGGAGGCCTATGACAAGCTCAATTCGGTTTATGATGAGCTGTTCGACAAGAGGTATCCTTATGTGGACAAGATTTCTAATGCCTACCTTCGGACTCCAGCGGAGTTGCAAAACTTGTTGCCGGACGAGACTCCTCCCATTCCCGGCCAAGGATTCTCCGGCTCTGCGCAGCCTTGACTTTTGTAATAGCTTAGTTTGTCTTTTTATCAAGTGATGGTTTGTATGAAGCTTGTTGGAACAAACAATATTGTCTCTTGTATTTTGCTTATTCGGAAATAGTTATTCATCCGTCGCTTGACGGGCTGAAAATTTTGCTCTGATGCTTTCTTGGATTATTGCTGTGTTTATGTATATGTATATCCTTTTGTGATGGGAAAAATCGTTCGATAAATACTATTCGGACTTGATCATAGCATGCCACGGGATGCAACCATTCGGTGAATAGCACATGTGTTCCCCTGTGTGAATAACACATTTGGGGAATGTAACCGTTCGGTGAATAGCACCTGGGTTCCTCCCATGTGAATAGCACGTTTGGGGAATGTAACCGTTCGGCGAATAGCACCTGGGTTCTTCCCATGTGAATAGCATGTTTGGGGAATGTAACCGTTCGGCGAATAGCACCTGGGTTCTTCCCATGTGAATAGCACGTTTGGGGAATGTAACCGTTCGGTAAATAGCACCTGGGTTCTTAGTGATAGACATTGACTATGCATTCGATCGGAGGTAGCTAGTCGTCCGTCGGAGTCACTAACAACTTATGTCTTATATCAATTTGTCGGAAAATTGCTATCATCCCAACTCGGAATGCAGCCCATATTTCATTTCATATACTTCAAATACACTTAGTTAAGGTTACATTTGTTACATATAGCATCTTCTTAAATTCATTGCGTTCCAAGTGCGTGGTACTTCCCTGTCTTTCATCGTCATTAGCTTGTATGAGCCGTTCTGAAAAACCTCTATAACCCGGTATGGACCCTCCCAAGTGGGTCCTAGCTTTCCCAAATTCTCCACTTTGCTAGCTTCGTTCTTTCGGTACACAAACTCTCCGACCTTGAAGGACACCGGACGGACTCTTTTATTGTAATACTGCTCCACCTTAGACTTGTACTTTGTTTCCCTTATGGCCGCTACTTCCCACCTTTCTTGCAATAGATCTAAGTTTAGACGCATTTCCTCTTCATTCATCCCTTCCTGAACCATCATGGTCCTGTGCGTCGGCATTCCAATCTCCGCCGGGATCACCGCTTCGCTCCCATACGTGAGACTGAACGGCGTTTCCCCATTACTCGTCTTTAGGGATGTTCGGTGAGCCCACAGAATGTTGGGGAGCTCCTCCACCCAGCCGGCCCTTTCTCTCCCTAAGTGTGTCTTTATTTCATTCATCAAACTTTTGTTCGCCCTTTCCACTAGCCCGTTAGCCTGTGCGTGCGCCACTGCTGTATTTATCTGTCTTATCTTCAACTTTTCACACCAAGTTTTGAATGGATCCTTTACAAAGTTCGTCCCATTATCCGTGACGATGACGGTCGGGAGGTCGAACCGACAAACTATGTTGTTCCATACAAACTTGATGACTTCTTTTCCTATGGTTTTGGCCAAGGGTTTTGCTTCGATCCATTTCGCGAAGTAATCAATCGGGACTATGACATATTGAACCTTCCCTGGTTCTGCCGGAAGAGGGTCGAGGACATCCATTCCCCATTGATAGAACGGCCATGGCGCCATGATGGATTTCATGAGACTTTTGGGCAATTTAGGCACCGGAGCGTGTATCTGGCAAGGGTCACACCGTTGTATTTCCTCCCTTGCATCTCGATGGATGGTTGGCCAATAGTATCCCTGCCGGATAGCTTTTGCCACCACCGAGCGTGGGCCGGAGTACATCCCGCACGCCCTCATGTGTAATTCCCGAATGACATAATTGGCTTGTAGAGGGCCGACAAATCGTAGCATAGGCATCAGATAAGACTTCTTGAAGAGTACATCCCCTTCCGTGGTGTATTGACTGATTTTCATGCGGAGGGCTCTAGCTTCATTCTTGTCGTCCGGCCATATCCCTTCCTTAAGTCATTTTACAATCGGAGTCATCCAATTGTCCGCTTCTTCTTCTACTATTGCATTGACCTCTGTTACTTCCACCGACAGTTTGCTTAATACTTCTACCAAAATTTTCTTTGTGAGATGGTTGAATGCAACTGAAGCCAGCTTGCTGAGGATGTCTGCCTTCTGATTTTGGTTGCAGGGAATGTTTGCTATTCGGAACTTTTGAAAGTGGCTTATGTTATTTTTTGCTTCGGCCAAGTATTTGATCATATTCTCGCTGCCTGCCACAAACTCACCATTGATCTGCGGGCAACCAGCTGAGAATCGACCTTTACGAAGAGGGCGGACACCTTCATTTCTCTGGCCATTCTCAGTCCGGCCAGTAGTGCCTCATACTCCGCCTGATTGTTTGTGCTTTTGAAGTCTAGCCTGAGAGCATATGTGTATTCGGTTTTCGTTGGACTGATCAGAACCAGACCTGCTCCGGACCCACTTTTCCCTGACGCCCCATCCGTATAGAGCGTCCATTCGTTCTCTTCATCTGGATTATTTGGTTCGGTTGTTACTTTCTCTACCATTCTTCAGTTACTGTCCACGGGAATTTCATTAATGAAGTCAGCCAACACCTGGCCCTTGACGGCATTCTTGGGTTCGTATACTATGTCATACGTTCCTAGTTCGATTGAATATTTTGCCAACTTTCTAGAGGATTCCGCTTTGCTCAGGATCTGCTTGATTGGTTGATCGGTGATGAACTTGATTGGGTGTGCCTTAAAATACCTCCGGAGTCTTCTGGACGTGTGAAGCAGTGATAAAGCTAGCTTTTCCAACGGAGCATAATTACACTCAGCCTCATGCAGAGTCCTGCTAACATAATGTACTGGGAGCTGTTTTCCATTCCGCTCGACCAGCAGGACGGCACTGACCGCCTCCTTCGCAACGGCCAAATAAACACATAGCGTTTCCTTCGGCTTGGGGGCAACTAAAGAAGGAAGACTCACAATGACTTTCTTGAGTTCTTGGAAAGCCTTTTCTGCATCCTCCGTCCAGCGATATTCGTCCTTGTTGGTCTTTGTGATATTTTTCAAAGTTTCGAAGAAAGGAAGGGCCCTTTTAGCCGATCTGGCGAGGAACCGGTTCAGGGCGGCCAGTTTTCCCGATAAGCTTTGCATTTCCCTCAGTGTCCGGGGGGACTGCATATCTGTAATAGCCTTCATTTTTGCCAGGTTCGCTCGTATACCCTCAGATGTTACCATGTATCCTAAGAATTTTCCCTCCTCAACACCGAATGAACACTTTTTGGGGTTAAGCTTCATGTTTATTCTCCTGAGATTGTCAAATGTTTCCGCTATATCGGCCAACAATGCCTTCTCTGTTGAACTCTTGATCACCATGTCATCGACGTACGCTTCTAGGTTCCGACCGATCTGAGATTGGAAAGCTGAATCTACCAACCGTTGGTATGTGGCTCCTGCGTTCTTCAGACCGAACGACATCTTAGTGTAGCAGTAAGTTCCTTGGTCTGTGTAGAAGGCTGTTTTTTCCTCGTCCTCTTCGGCCATTTTCACCTGGTGGTACCCCTTGTATGCATCCAAGAAACACTTATACTTGGAGCCTATTACCGATTGTATCTTTAAGTAAATCTCTGGGAGAGGGTAGTAATCTTTCGGGCATGCAGAGTTAATGTTCTTGAAATCAATACACATCCTCCAGCTTCCGTCCCCTTTTTTTACTAATACCGGATTGGATATCCAGGTTGGATATTTGACTGGTCTTACTATGCCCGCCTTTAACCATTCGGCCACTTCCTTCGCCACTACTTGACTTTTTTCTGTTGAAAGAGTTCTTCTTTTTTGACTGATAGGGGTAATTGATGGATTGGCATTCAACGTGTGTTCTATGATTCGTCGGGGAACACCTGTCATGTCGGCTGGCTCCCATGCGAAGACATCTAAACTCCGCTAGAGGAGAGCCTTTAGACTTTCTGAGTCGGACGAAGATAGTTTTCATCCTATAGCCACGAGCTGGTTTGGGTAAGCCGGATTTACCAGGACATCTTCGGTCAGGCCAACTTCCTTTTGCTCTTCCTTTTTCTCTTCATCTTCTACCATTCTTCTCTTGTCTAACCCTCGGCATTCATACACTGAGGCCGTTTGCATGACCAATGTAGCTATTCCCCTGGGAGTGGGGAATTTCATCATCGAATGAATGGTAGAAGAGATGGCCCGCAGATTTTTTAATCCCGTCCGTCCAATTATTATGTTGTAGGGAGAGGACGCGAATACCACAACGAACTTCATGGTCGTCCGGCTGCACAAACCGTCACTGTTAGGAATTAAGCTTAAGCAGTTAGTACGACTGAATGTAGAAGTTAGTACTGCTAATGAGTTTTGAAGACAAGAACAGTTAGTACGGCTGAATGAAGAAGTTAGTACTGTTTATATTTTTGTAAAAGATAATTATATAAAAGATATTGTGTATATCTTATACGATTAGATGATAGTTATCTTGTAAAGGAATTCTTGGTCTATAAAAGGATTGCCTAGGTTTAAGGTTATATACGTATTGTTTTGTTAAGATTCAAGGTTGTAAAACCCTAGTGATAGGAGATCACTCGTATTATTCATTAATAATATTGAATCGTTAAAGTTGAATTGTTGTTTGCATTGTTCATTCACTGTTACATACAAATCATACAAAACACAAACAAATAGATCTTCTAAGTGCTAGCTAGTAAATTCCGCGTGCTAGACTAGACATCATACAAAGTATCTATCTAACACAAGGAGTGTGTGTAGATCCGGTCAAGTGGTATCAAAGCCAGGTTGCTGATACTTTGTTTTAGAAGATCCAGACGAATTTGTTTAAAGAAGAAGATGGACATGGAGACAACTACAAGTCAAACCAACATTGCTGCTAAGCTTCCAATGCTTAAACCCAATGAATTCGACATGTGGAGACTACGAATTGAACAGTTTTTCCAAGTGCAAGATTATGCACTCTGGGAGATCATTGAAGAAGGAAACTCCTTTACACCTATAGCAACTACAACTGTTGTTGAGGGTAGGTCTGAAACTAAGTTGCAGACAAAGCCAACCACTACTGAAGAGAAGGCAAAGCATAAGAATGATGTTAAGGCTAGAAGTTTGCTTCTGATGACTATTCCCAATGATCAGTTGTTGAATTTTAGCAAGTTTAAGTGTGCTAAAACCCTTTTTGAAGCTATTGTTGCAAGATATGGTGGTAATGAAGCCACCAAGAAAACTCAGAAGACTCTTCTTAAGCAACAATTTGAGAACTTTTCTGCTACAAGCAATGAGTCTTTAGATCATATGTTCAATAGGCTTCAAAAATTAGTGAGTCAGCTTGCTGTTCTAGGAATTGAGATGCCTCAGGAAGATCTAAACTCAAAATTCCTAAGAAGTCTACCATCAGAATGGGCTATGCATGTTGTAGTCTAGAAAAACAAGCCAGACATAGACACAATGAGTCTAATGGATCTTTATAGCAACTTCAAGATTGTTGAAAATGAAGTAAAGAAGTCTGCTGGATCAAGCTCAAGTTCTGGGAATATGGCTTTTGTATCAACTTCCAGTACTTCAAGCCAAGAAGAAGAAGTGCAAATTGCTGGAGCAGTTGGTACTGCTAGTGCAAACCTTGGTACTGCTAGCACCTCAAGCAGTACTAGTGGACTTTTGAATGAAGACACTTATTGTGCTTTCTTGACTACTCAGCACAATGGTACTATGTTGACTCATGGAGATCTTCAAGAGATAGATGAAGATGACATTGAAGAGATGGATATCAAGTGGCAGCTCTCTCTTCTCAGCTTAAGAGCTAAAAGATTTTTGAAGAAGACTGGCAAGAAGATTGTCATAAACAGCAATGATGTTGCAGGGTATGACAAGTCCAAGATTGAGTGCTTTAATTGTCACAAGAAAGGTCACTATTCAAGGGAGTGCAGATTGCCAAGACAACAAGATGGAAAGAGCAGAGGATATGGAAGCAAGTCAAGGGTTGTGGAGGTTACTGATTCAAGCTCAAAAGCCATGGTTGCCATTGATGGCTTAGGGTTTGACTGGAGTTACATTGCAGAGGAGGAAGCAGAAGCATCTACAGAGATTGCTCTCATGGCATTTTCAGACTCTGAGGTACAAGTTTTTAAGTGTTCTAAATCTTGTGAAGCATTAAAAGATCTAGAAACCCTTAAGAATAGATATGATGCACAGAGAATAAAGCTAACCCAAACTGCCTTTAATTTAGCTAATCATAAAAGAGCTCTAGGTGTGTTAGAAGAACAGATAGTACACTTTAAGGAAAATGAGTCTACCTTTAGTGATATTGTAGCTGTCCTTAAGAGAGATTTAATGTTTAGAGAAAATGAGATTAGTGTGTTAAAACATGAGCTGGAATAGGCTAAGAAAGCAAATCAGAACATTCAAATGACTGTTGACACACTAGAATTTGCAACTCAGGGTGTTAGTAAGATTGTTGAGTGTCAGATCCTCAATAAAGCTAAGTCAGGTCTAGGTTATAAGTCAGTTCCACCTCCCTATAGAGGAATTCCAACACCACCAGGCATAGACCTAGAACACACAGGACTTCCTGAATTTCAACTACCTGAGCTTAAATATGGTCCTCAACCTAAAGAGAATGTAGTTGATAAACCTGTGTATGAGAGTGCAAGTGATGCCTCACTCTCTGAGGATAAGGTGTCCTCAGCTAAGGACTCAGATGCTCCAACCATTGAGGACTGGACTTCTGATGATGAGGATGATCAGGCTGAAGTTAAGCCTATTAGTGTTAAGGTGAAGGAACCAAAAGTTCCAAAGATGGTTAAAACTGAGACTGTTAGGCCTAGATCAAATGCTAAACCTCTTAGACCAACAGTTAGGTATGCAGAAATGTATAGAACCACAAACAAGCCCAGAAGTAACCAAAGGAATTGGAATGACCTCAAATCTCACCAACTAGGTGATGATTTTGTCTGCTATAGGAAAGCTTGTTACTCTTGTGGTAGCTTTGACCATCTTGCAGCCTTTTGTGATAAATGGGTAAATAGGTATTCAAGTCCTAGGGTGAACACTGTTAGACCTCCCACTCACCCAACAAACACTAGAATGATACCTAGATCAGTTCTTTTAAGGTCTGGACCAAGAGAAGTTCATACTGATAGACCAACAGTTCAAACTGTCAGACCTATTAGACCTGTCCACCCAAGGCCAACAATTCAAGGTGCACAAGTAGTTTTTAAACCAGCACAAAAGATTGGCAACAGAACCTTTTATCACAGAGAAGTAGTGAAAAACCAAGTTTGGAAACCCAAGGTAACAACTACCAAGCCAGCAGTTCCAACTGCTAGCAAAGTAATTGGTACTGGTGTTAATAAAAACACTACTAAGGGAAATATGGGCAATGGAGTGAATGTATCAGCATGTTGGGTTTGGAGACCCATCAAACCCAATGGTGCTAAAATTATTTTGAAAAGAATGAATTATGTTGATGCAAGAGGAAAGCCTAAGTCTGTTTTGGCTTGGGTTCCACAAGGAAATTAATTTTTAATTTTTTTATTTTTTAGTGCAATGTTAGTCATATTCTTTTATATTGTGAGACAAGTTCTTTGTGGCTTGTTTCTTTGTTTTTGGACTAACACTTGCAGGTTTTGGATGAAAAGCATCAAGGAATTAATATGTTTTGGACTGTATGGTGATTTGGAGCTGAGTGTGTGATCTGTGCACACAACAAATGGTAATTGGTTCACCATGTCTAACCCACATAAGAATCAACTAGTCCAGAGCAAACGGTATCTGGTAAAGACTTCTCAAATCCGTTGATGGTTGACAATTTACCAAAAATTGTATGGTTATCAGCTCACCATATCTAACTGTGAAGAGTTGACTAGTCCAAAGCAAACGGCTATTGGTAAAGACATATCAAATCCGTTGATAGCTGATAGTTTGCTAAAAACTATATTTGAGCCATGGTATTTTAAATCTTTTCAAAAAGTTCATACGGCTCAATAAAATTTTTTCAGCAGTTTGTACTGTTCGTTAAAAGTTGGTACGGCTCAACTAGCCGTTGTAAAAATCTGTCAGTAATTAATTTCTAGCCGTTGGGGTAAAACCGTTATTCTGAAGCATACTTATAGGGATTTTTCTTGAGATAATTATCTTTTTACCATAAATTGATTTAATATATTTCCCAAGATAATTTATCTCGTTCCCAAAATTCTCAAAACCCTAACAGTATCTATAAAAACCCAATTGGCTCCATAAAACTTCAATTCCACTCTAAACGATCATCTTATTGCTATAATCTTTCACTCTTCATCAATAAAAATGGCTAATTTGGAATTTGTTAAGCGTCACAATCAGGTTGCGTTTCTAGAGAAAACAGAGGAAGGAGATGGACCAAAATTTTATGAGATTGTGGACTTTCTAAACCACTCTCACATAAGGTATGCTCTAACCGTTTCTCCTACTCTATATGTCTCTCACATCACACAGTTCTGGCAGAATGCTACTGTCTTGACTAGTGAAGATGGGGACTTAGAAATTCATTCTGAAGTGGATGGTGTATCTTTTGTTGTTACTGAGTCTATACTTAGGAGACATCTTAAATTAAAAGACTCAGATGGTATCAACACTATGCACAACACTGAAATATGGCAAGAACTTACCAAAATGGGGTATGATACATCCGAACACAAATTAACTTTTCAAAAAGGATGTTTCTCACCTCAATGGAGATTTTTGATACATACCCTTTTACATTGTTTAAGTCCTAAAAAGACTGCTTGGGAGCAGTTCAGTAGTAATATTGCTATTGCTCTCATTTGTTTGTCTACAAACAAGGTTTTTAACTTTTCAAACTTTATTTTTGAGGGTATGGAATCTAATGTAAACAACAAAACCAAGTTTCTAATGTATCAAAGGTTTGTTCAAACTCTTTTGAATAAAAAGACATACCTGCTTACAAAACCAACAGAAATTTTTGCTACTCCTAGCCTTCAATCAAAAGTTTTTCAAAACATGGCTATGGCTAGTAGGCTTTTTCAAGGTGAAGTAGTTCCTTTGTTTCCTGACATGCTTCAAACTGAAGTGGGTGAAGGTTCAGTACCACCAATTGATCCCCATCACACATCTACTTCAGCTTCTGAAAGGACCCAAACATCTCAAATTCACATCACTTATAGGAGAAGGGAAACACCCAGAGTGATTCCTAGATCCTTTCCCCATGATTCACCTCTCCTAGCAGGTAACACAGCTAGACGTGATGAGGGTAGTACTTCACATACTGAATTGATGGAAATGTGTACCAAACTAGTTGAGAAGGTAGAAACTTTGGAGGAAGAACTAAAGAAGAACAATGAGGAACTCAAAGCTCACAAAAGGAATTTTGCCAAGGTCTACACCAAATTGACTCTTAGGGTGAAGAAACTTGAAGAGCAGTTAAAGAAGAAAAAAGCAAAGGTAGTTTTGGATTCTTCTGATGATGATGACTCAGATGATTTTGATGGTGATTCTCCCAAACAGGGGAGGAAATCAGATAAAGGTAAGGGAGATGGATCAGGTTCTCAGGGGAGGCAAAATGAAGAAGAAGAAGAAAAATTTGATATGGGTTCTGGTAATGTTGATATGGAAATAGAAGAACAGACACATGAAGCAGTTCAGACTGGTACTCAAGAAGCTGAAGAAGTTCCAACTGTTGAAGCAGTTCCAACTGCTGATACAGAGCATGAGACAGTTCCAACTGGTGATACTACGGCTGAAGAGGAATATGCTAGAAAAAGGGAAGATAAGGGTAAAAAGCCTATGACACTAGAAGAAGCTACTCAAGAACAAGAAGCTACTCAAGTACTAGAAAGGCTCAAGAAAACAAAACCAAGAACTCAGGCTCAAATAGACTTTGATGCAGAAGTAGCAAGAGAGATTCTAGACAAGGATTTAGCTGATGAACAAGCTCAAATAGCTCAAGATGCAGAATTATAAAAGGAAGATAGCTGCAGATGATGTAAGGGATATAGCTGAATTCATGGATAGAACAAGATCTGAAGAAATTAATCAAGAGGAGTTCAATGAGCAACTACAATACTTGTTGGATTCTGATTTGATTGTGAGAGCTCATGCTGGAATGATTCTTAAAGACAAGAAATTAAGTGAAGAAGAAAAGTCAGAAAAACTCAAAGAGTTCATCTTGTCAAAGAACAAAGAAGTTACTTGGAATGACTTAGTGCAGAGAATTAGAGAAAGGCAAGAGTCAGGATACAAGACAAAGTTGCCTGCCAAGAAAGAAAAAGTCAGTTTCATGAAACATTATTTGAAGAATCAAGCAAATTACAAGATGAGTGACTTTACTGGAAGGTCAGATGCTGAGGTTGAAAATACTTTCTATGAAACATATGCAAGACTGAATACTTCAAGCAAGGAGGATATCACAAGGAAAAAGAAAAGAGAACCACAAGTTCTGGAATCTGATAGTGCAAAGAAGTTGAAGTCTGGTGAAGAAAGTTTGACCAATGAACAAATCAAGAATATGATGGTGATAGTTCCAGAGTCTACAAATATCAAACCATTAGAAGTCAAATATCCTATCATTGGCTGCGAAGTTTTCACTGATGGAAGGATGATGGGATGGAAGATCATAAGACTTGGAGGTATTACTGAGAGATACAAGTTGTTTGAAGATCTACTAAAACGTTTTGATAGGTAAGATCTTAATCAGTTGTGGAGCTTAGTAAAAGAAAGATTCAGAGTTCAAGACCCTACTGAAGACAAAGATAAAGAGTTATGGGTGCAGCTGAAAAGGATTTATGAACCTGATAGAGGAGAATCAATGTGGAGATTTCAAGCACAAATCGAAGATGTCTCTTGGAAGTTATTTGATATGTGTGGAGTGCACAGAGTTTCTACTAAGGATGGCATAGAAATCTATATGTTAGTGGAAAAAGATTATCCACTCAGATCAAGTGTTTTAACATCTATGTTATATACAAAACTGAGGGTTGAAGAAGATTCTGAAATGGCAGATTTGTTGGTAACAAAGATTTTCAACCTTGCAGAACAAAGAAAGATCAGTAGTAAGAGACAGTTATGAAAGGTGTTTGGAAGAATCCCCCTCATATAGAAGATGAAGCTTAATTTGAAGAAACTTAGTGATTTGGGAAGAAATCATAAGTTTAGGGGAGAATTGTTAGGAATTAAGCTTAAGCAGTTAGTACGGCAGAATGTAGAAGTTAGTACTGCTAATGAGTTTTGAAGACAAGAACAGTTAGTACGGCTGAATGAAGAAGTTAGTACTGTTTATATTTTTGTAAAAGATAATTATATAAAAGATATTGTGTATATCTTATACGATTAGATGATAGTTATCTTGTAAAGGAATTCTTGGTCTATAAAAGGATTGCCTAGGTTTAAGGTTATATACGTATTGTTTTGTTAAGATTCAAGGTTGTAAAACCCTAGTGATAGGAGATCACTCGTATTATTCATTAATAATATTGAATCGTTAAAGTTGAATTGTTGTTTGCATTGTTCATTCACTTGTTACATACAAATCATACAAAACACAAACAAATAGATCTTCTAAGTGCTAGCTAGTAAATTCCGCGTGCTAGACTAGACATCATATAAAGTATCTATCTAACACAAGGAGTGTGTGTAGATCCGGTCAGTCACTCTCAAAGCACACATCCAGCTCTATTTTCCCTAGTGGCTTCACCTGTTCTCCTGAGAAACCCGCCAAAGGTTGTTGCTGTTTCCACTATTTTTGCCCTGATAGCCGGATGGAAATTGTCGAAGCAATGTTTGTACATGATTTCACATGAAGCGTCTCCGTCCATGTCCACATGGACTCTCTTTACTAGATACCCAGCGACTTCTGATTCCACCACTATGTCTTCCTCGGACAGGTCATCCGTCAATACCTGGGGAAAGGTTATGGGCACTTTCATCCAGCCTTCGGTGGTGGTCATCATTTTTCTTTTCCGATCTTCCCCTTGGAAATTGACCATGTTGATTATCTTCCCTTTTTGCGGACCGTCTTTTTTGTGCTGAACCTTTCCCCTTTGTCGCACATCTTTGACCAGATGGTTCAACTTGCCGGACTCTAAGGCTAGTTATAATTGCTTCTTCAACTGATAGCAGTCGTTGGTGTAATGCCCCTTGATGAGTGTCTAAATACTCATCATTTTTGTCCCATCTGAACCGCCAAAACGTTTAAAAACATGCGAATATGCTTCAAAATACCGAAAATATCATTTGATCGTGTTTTTATGTGTTTCTTATGCAAAATGATTAAAAACGATCGAAAACGAGCATTATTTGCATACTTGGCAATTTTAGTCCCCGAACTTTGAAAAGTTGTCATAAAAGGTCCCCGAATATTTAAAAATGGAAAATAAACTTTTATGGTCCTTATACTATTGCAACTTGTCACTAATGGTCCCTGGAATAAGTTTGGAAGTTTGACAGGATTGGTCCTCGAAGTTTCAGCAAATTACAAATTTGGTCCCTATGGTTTGTTACACTAAAACACTTAACCAATCCTATACTAAAACCCAGGCCCAACCCAAAATAATAAAAACCCGGATCCACTTGCCCAAACCCACTACTGGTATAGTTATACCAGTTTGACCAAAAGTCAAACTGGTCTTCCTTCTTCTCCCTCACAAAGAACCGCCAAAAGCCTAATACCACCATCGCCCACAGCTTCCTGAAATACCACCCCCCTCCTACAAGTTACCTAACATGCCAAAGAGCATTTATTGCTTCTTCTCCACTCCCTCAGACCCATGTGCAATTTTCCACTCACATCAATTTTCCCGCCAAAAATATGTGGCACATGGAGAGTGGACCAAAAGCTAAGGTGAATGGTGGGATTTACTCTTGATGACACCTGGAACATGTGGGATGCTATAAAAGGAGCAAGAGGCAGAAGAGATCAAGTAGTAGATAAAAAGTAGTTAAGTAGTTAAATCGTATTTTCATTTCCAGTAATCATAAATTGTAATCTCAAGTTTCAAGTATCAATACAAGTTAAATTCGATCTCATTGTTCTTATATTATCAGTAATTGAACTCATTTTCATTAGTAAGTTAAATTTCATATAACCTGTTAATTCGAAGAAACTCTAAGTTAGTTTAAACTACAATCAAAAGCCTCACACTACCTTGTTTTAAGCTTATATAAGCTGTCAATAGCTTATTATAAGCCTAAATAGTACCTAGCTAGTCTAAATTCAAGTTTGAAGAAATAGTCAACGAAAGTCAAACATGGTCAAATAAGCTACTCTGGAAGAACAAGCTGAAAATTCTGGAAGCTTTTGGGTTAGTGGCTTCATGGGAAGCCCATAGGTTGTTCTTGGTTCATTGGTTCTCTAGTTTTCAAGCTAATCGATTGTAAGCTTTTCACAAGCTTTGTGTTTCATTTCATAAGTTACTGTTTTAAAAGCTTATTACTAGCTTTTTGTTATTATTATTAGCTTATCAGTAATATTAGATCATATATAATCAGTTTTTAATCTTATTTAGCTTGGTTAATAGTTTAACTTATATAAACTCAATAAAAGTCAAAAATAATATTTCATAAGCTAGCTTAGTTAAGTCACTTAAATTCCAGTCATAAGTCATTTTCATAAGCTTAGTAACTTACTAGTACCATTAAGTTTAACATTCGAAGCTCATTAGACCCATTTCAGTTGGAAAACACCATAACAGTCCCTAAAGGACTGTTTGGTTTAGTGTTGTCAAACAATCCAAACACACTAGCACTGTGCATTGACCACTAGCCCATTTTCACACAAGCTTATTTAAGCCCTTACCAGCTCTTTTGAAGTTTCTATTAGCAATATAGTAAGTTCTATCCATTTTGAACCCTCTGTGTCGAATTTGGACTGCCAAGAGCTTAAACAAGCTCATACAAGCTCTAGGCTTGTTTTGTCGATTTCTTTGGCATTTTTACATCTCATTTGGTCTGCTTAGTCAGTCCCTAGAACCTTAGGCCTTTGCACAAAGTGTGCACTAAAGTAGCAGCAACATCAGTAAGCAAAACTGCTTGCAGTCCTTTTCATGGTTTTTTAGAAACTTTAGGAATTTTTATCTCACTCTCCACAAGCCCGATTAAGCTAATTTTTCCTCACAATCAAACCTCACCAGCTAGTCCAACCATAGAATTTTTCATTTCGATTTTTAGAACTTGATAAGGCCACTAAAAAGGCCCTCGAAGTTGGTCATTTTTACCCTGGTGCTGCGCACCACACCCTAGCAGCCATATAAGCTTTAAGCTCGTTAGAGCTTTTAAGCTCTTAAAGCTTGGCTTTTTCGATTCCATTATTGTGTTTAGCCATATCAACAGTCCCTAGAAGCTATTTGGATAAGCTCATAGCTTATTTTAAAGCTTATAGCTCGATTTGAGTTTCCTAGTTCTAAAAAAGGCTTTAAGCCAACTGTCGAAGTTCCATAAGCTTTTCCCAGCTTATTTCTTAAGTCACAAAAAGATTTCAGTTTAAAAAGTTATTGTTACTAGCTTATAGATAATTTGCAAAAAGAAAAAAATCAAAAAAAATAAAAGTTTAGCTTATTTTAAAAGTTAATAGCATAATTTGTAAAACTTAGTTTTTAAAAAAAATCAACAACCACCCACTGTGGTAAATAAGCATTTCGAATTAGCTTATGTAGCTTGTTCCAAAAGTTTTGTCTTTTTAAAAGTTGCTTAAAATTAGTTTAAAAGTTGTTCTGTAAAAAGAAAATCGAAAAAAAAAATAAAAACGCAAAAAGTGGGGTGTGGGATTCGAACTCAAGACCTCTCGGCTAGGATAGCATGCGCCCAACACAACACCCTCTTCCACTAGCTCTGGAGCACCAGTTCTGCTAAGGAATCCACATTAATTCCTTTTAACCCCTTTATTCGGTTTTAGCTTATTTTTCATTTCTAGCTTATATTAGCTTATCCGAATAAGCTATGTTGTCATTATTATTTTTCTTAGCTTTGTTATATCATAAAGTATTTTAGATAAAATTTTCAGATTTTTTAGATTAGTGTTAGTATTTATTTCGTATTTTTATTTGTAAAATAGTAATTAAATCATAATAAAAAATATAAAAGTCAAAAAAATATAATTCTTTTTTCTAAAATTTTCTTTTATCATATAGAACATGTAAAAATTATAATTGTACCCATAGTGTTTATATTTCACAAATTTTACGTTTTAACTCGCGCACGTACGTTATTTTTATTAATAAACGCTCGTTTTCAGTTTTCTTTATAGTTTTTGTATACGTAAGTTTTAGATAACCGTTTTTCTTACATTTTTAATCATTTTTAATTATCTTTCACATATTTTAGCTTAGTATCCCAAAACTCTTTTATTAGAACACTTGTAGAGTTAGTTTTACATATATCTTAGTTGTAATCGCGTTTTAATTAAATCCCGACTCGCGTTTTTAGTATAATTTAGATTAAACGAAAAACAGAAAAATAGTGATAGCTTCTATTTAATAGATTTTATCTTGTTAAATCATAATCAAAAATATCTGATTCATCAATCACTCTAATCCAAAGCTTTTCACAGTTTTCCATTCACATCTCGTTGGGAAACGATCCGGGTGATCACTTGCCTGGTTTCACACTACACACGAGCATCCAGTTCCGAGTCTGCATTTGTTTAAAGATAAGTGTTGGTTCGGGGCGGATCAAATTTTGGCGCCGCTGCCGGGGAGGTGTGCTGCGACTGTTGTGTAAGTTTTAGCGATTAGTGATCTGAGACCCTTCTATCAGAAGTTCCCTATTTCCCAAAAACCATATAAAAATACAAAAATATTTTTCATTTCTTTTCTATATATATTATTATTAATATTATCATATAAAAAATAAAAACACCAAAAATAAATTCCGTTTTCTTTGTTAATAATAAATAAACAATAAAAAATTACCATCGAAAACCAAGACAGAGTACTACCTAACTGGGGGTACGGCCATAATAAGTTCCCAAACCAAAGATTTAAAACTTGCCTTTGTATCACTTGCGAATATCGGCTCACCTTTGATTGATAAACAAACTCTAACGGAGGTTCTAGGATAGTCTGACATTAAATTGTCGGACTGAAAGAAGCGGGTTTTTAAGGAGCGTAATTGCCCACCTTTGCTTCTCCGCCACTCTGTGCGTTTATCTTTTAGAGAGCTACCGTACGCTTGTTGATTATTGGTTTAAGTTCACTTGTGTTTTGTTTCTGTCTTGTTTTAATTGGAATATTTTACTTAGTGCATGCGCACTCGTTCTTCCACGTCATCAAGCCCTTTACGTGAACTCGTAGAAATTCCGAGAAGACGTAATCGTAGACGTGCTGCCCAAATAGTCGAACCCGAGATTCGTACTGTTCTCACTGAAAATATGGCAGACGAACGCACCATGGCTGAAATGCTCCAGGCACCCACCGAGGGTTATGGAGATGCCATTGTTTTACCAGCCATCGATTCTGATCATTTTGAACTGAAAACACATTTGATTCAGCTCGTGTCCACAAACCAATTTCACGGGTTTGAACGAGAGGATCCTTACGCACACATTCGTTGGTTCAACAAACTGACTTCCACAATCAATTACAAAAATGTGCCGCAAACAGTGATCAAATTGATGCTATTTCCATTCTCACTTGAGGGGGCAGCCCGAATTTGGCTGGATAAAGAACCCCCTCGTTCCATTGAAACCTGGGAAGATCTCGTTAAGAAATTTGTAAATTATTTCTTCCCTCCATCAAAGACGACTAACCTAAAAAATGAAATTGCTGGTTTTCGTCAAGGTTTCGATGAAAATTTCGGAGAGGCATGGGACAGATTTAAAGATCTCCTAAGAAAATGCCCACATCACGATTTCAATGTGTTACAACAGATAAATACGTTTTATAATGGGTTGACCCAAAACGATCAAGATGCACTTAATGCAGCCTCCGGTGGCAATATCTTGAATCGTAAACCCAGAGAGGTGGTTGAAATTTGTGAAAATAAATCCAAAGTTCCTATTTCTAGAAACAAAGTGAATGTTCCTGTCACTCCTGCTTCTTCTTCATCCGGTAACTCTTCAGAGTTAGCCTTCCTTACTGATTCAATGCGTTGTATGATGAAAGAAATGAAAGAATTAAAAAGTGAAATTCATAAACCGGAACAAATCAAAGCAATAAACAAAGTGTGTGAAACTTGTGGTGGCCCACATGCGTATTTTGATTGTCAAGCAACCGATGCTTCTCTTTACCCAGCTCCCATAGCTGCAGTAAACCCAAATCAATACCGTCCGCATGTTGAGACTCAGTACCGAGCACAGAATGCTATGGTCCCACCTGGTTTTCCACCCGTGCCAAATCATAATAATCAGAATCGCTTTGTTCAAAATCAGGGACAAAATTTTCACAACTCTCAAAATTTCAATCAAAACCGAGGTCAGAATCAGGGTAATTTTAACCAAAACCGTGGTCCAAATTTTAATCAAAACCAAGGTTCAAACCGAAATCAGACATCCTCAGATGAGTTGCTTATGCAATTCATGAAAACCCAAGAGGAAACAAATAAGACACAACGTGAGACAAACCAGTTATTGGTTGCCCAATTAAACCAGATCAAAAAGTCTTTAACTGATATACCTTCTACCTCGGGAAGTCTCCCAAGTAACACTGTTACCAACCCTAGGGGTGAACTCAAAGCTGTCAGTACACGGAGTGGTAAATCTCATGTCGAATTCAAGGTGATAAAGGACCCGGTACTTCCCACTAACAATGGAAGTGCTAAATACGTCCAACCTTCGGTCATCCAACCTTCAGTCATCCAAAAATCTACACCCACAATTGCTCCTCAGCCGTCTAGAATCGATCCTACTCTTTCACGATTTACGGTTAAAAGTTTGTCAAACAAACTTAGTGAGCAAAGGTCAGCCAGATATTATTCCGAAATGCTCAATGTTGTTCCTGTCAGTGTACTTGATGACAGTGATGATGACGGAGATACCACTTTCGTCAAAGCTATCACCACTCGGAGTGGTACTTCTTATAAGGGGCCAGCTGGCCCTATTCCTCCTCCGTTGTTTGAAATGGAAAAAGAGACGGAGGATACAACGGACAAAGTGCAAATTCCAATCCCACAAAGTACAGCACATGTCTATCCTCCGGTAGTCCCGAAAAAATCCAAACCAGGAGTTGTCTTTGAATCTGTAGAGACTCCTGAAGTTGTTATCCCTAAATCCAAACCTCACATTCCTTACCCATCGCGCTTAAATGAGCAAAAGCTCCGTGAGAAGGCTAGTCAACAAAATGATAAATTCTATCAAATCTTTAAAGAATTACACTTTGACATAAGCTTTGCGGATGCTACTATTCTGATGCCCAAATTTGCAGCAGCAATCAAACACTTGTTAAGTAACAAGGAAAAACTGATTGAAATGGCTAAAACTCCAGTAAATGAGAACTGCTCAGCGGTTATCTTGAAAAAGCTTCCGGAGAAGCTTGGAGATCCTGGAAAGTTTCTACTACCTTGTGTCTTTCCAGGAATGGTTGAATGTTATGCCTTAGCAGATCTAGGTGCAAGCATCAACCTGATGCCTCATTCAGTATGGAAGAAACTCTCTCTTCCGGCTCTTACTCCTACCTGCATGACTCTTGAGCTTGCAGATCGAACCATAACTCATCCCTGCGGCATTGCCGAAGATGTATTTGTGAAGATAGGAAAGTTCCATTTTCCAGCTGACTTTGTGGTTGTTGATTTCGATGCTGATCAAAAGGTTCCTCTCATTCTTGGAAGAGGATTCCTAAAAACGGGCCATGCACTTATTGATGTATTTAAGCATGAAATCACCTTGCGTGTGGATAAGGAAGCTGTTACCTTTCATCATGATCAAACTTCAAAGTACTCCTCTAATTATAATTCTGCTTCGGTTAACCGAATAGATGTCATTGACATTGCTTCAGAGGAGTACTCTCAAGAGAGTGTTGATTCTTTTCATAATTCTGTGAGTGGTGATCCCACTCCATCTTCTCAACTTATCATAGCAGACTCTTCCCCTTCTCTCACTTCGGTTGAGGGAAGTGATCCCTTTTGGGATGAAGTCGATGCTTTTCTCGCTGTAGATAGTTCACCTCCGCAAGAGGTTGATGATAACTATCTTGATCCTGAGGGGGATATCCTTTTTCTAGAAAATTTGTTAAACGAAGATTCATTTTCCCCTCTTCCACCAAAACAACTTCATAATGAAAAAATCAAATCAGTTGAGGAAACTGATAAAATTCCGGAGATCAAGTTTAAGGACTTGCCTCCTCCACTTGCAATTCTTGAGGAGGAAGTTCTTATCCTAATTGCTGTTCAGATCTCTCTTCTTCCCTTCACCTACCCGGTGATTTCCCCTGTCTTTCACTCATTCGGGAGTGAGGATGTTACTTTTGACCCTGGCATTGTCCATCTAACATTGGTTTAAATGCCGGATTTCCTGGTCTCTTACTTCCCCATAAACTTTTAAATTGTTTTTTTCTCCCGGGCTGTTCAGGAACCCTTTGTTACAGTTGACCGTTCACAAGCGGTTAGCTTGCGTGATAAACCTGACTGTTCGGGAGGAATCAACTCAATTTGGGGTCGAGTCAAGCTAGCGACTCGGTTATCAAAAACAGTAGCAAAATATGGGTTTTCACCCATGTCTCACACTAGTGTGGGGGAGATTCCCCACATGTTGTAAATATGTATAGTAAAAAAAAAAAAAAAAAAAAAAAAAAAAAAAAAAAAAAAAAAAAAAAAAAATTGCATGCCTTAACGGCTTAAATGCAAATTAAATAAAAATAAAATAAATATCTATATGAAATAAAAGGCTATTAGTATTTCCCTTTCACGTTCTAAGTGTTGGTTTTACAACCGGTTCTTTGAATATTGAGGGCAATATTCAGTTCTAAGTGTGGGGGGGAATTCTCGTGAATTTGATCAAATGTATCATCTAGCACCCCCATTTTAGCCAAAATTTTAAAATTTTTTCTCACTTAGAACTCAAAAAATGGTTATCAGTCCGCCATGTCTAACCCACATAAGGATTGGCTAATCCAGGAGCAAACGGCTCTTGGTAAAGATATATCAAATCCGTTTATGGCTTGCAATTTGCCCAAAATTGTATGGTATTCGACTCACCATATCTTTAAAAGTTAAGAGTTGGCTAGCCCGCAAGGTTATGGCTTGTGGTAAAGGCAGTGGAAAAACCATGATTGGTAATCAGCTCACCAAAGATAATATTGATAATTTATCTAAGAGTTGGCTAGTCCAGAAGCAAACGGCTTCTGGTAAAGACAAATCAAATCCGTTTACAGCTTATGGTTTGCTCAAAATCATTTGGTTATCATTGTACCAAAGTTCTTACTTGAACTAAAACATTTGGCTACTCCAGAAGTAATGGCTTTTGGTAAAGAGATGAAATCCATTAAGTTTTCATAAAATATTGCTAGGGACTAGCAATAGTTTAGTGTGGGGGATTGATGAGTGTCTAAATACTCATCATTTTTGTCCCATCTGAACCGCCAAAACGTTTAAAAACATGCGAATATGCTTCAAAATACCGAAAATATCATTTGATCGTGTTTTTATGTGTTTCTTATGCAAAATGATTAAAAACGATCGAAAACGAGCATTATTTGCATACTTGGCAATTTTAGTCCCCGAACTTTGAAAAGTTGTCATAAAAGGTCCCCGAATATTTAAAAATGGAAAATAAACTTTTATGGTCCTTATACTATTGCAACTTGTCACTAATGGTCCCTGGAATAAGTTTGGAAGTTTGACAGGATTGGTCCTCGAAGTTTCAGCAAATTACAAATTTGGTCCCTATGGTTTGTTACACTAAAACACTTAACCAATCCTATACTAAAACCCAGGCCCAACCCAAAATAATAAAAACCCGGATCCACTTGCCCAAACCCACTACTGGTATAGTTATACCAGTTTGACCAAAAGTCAAACTGGTCTTCCTTCTTCTCCCTCACAAAGAACCGCCAAAAGCCTAATACCACCATCGCCCACAGCTTCCTGAAATACCACCCCCCTCCTACAAGTTACCTAACATGCCAAAGAGCATTTATTGCTTCTTCTCCACTCCCTCAGACCCATGTGCAATTTTCCACTCACATCAATTTTCCCGCCAAAAATATGTGGCACATGGAGAGTGGACCAAAAGCTAAGGTGAATGGTGGGATTTACTCTTGATGACACCTGGAACATGTGGGATGCTATAAAAGGAGCAAGAGGCAGAAGAGATCAAGTAGTAGATAAAAAGTAGTTAAGTAGTTAAATCGTATTTTCATTTCCAGTAATCATAAATTGTAATCTCAAGTTTCAAGTATCAATACAAGTTAAATTCGATCTCATTGTTCTTATATTATCAGTAATTGAACTCATTTTCATTAGTAAGTTAAATTTCATATAACCTGTTAATTCGAAGAAACTCTAAGTTAGTTTAAACTACAATCAAAAGCCTCACACTACCTTGTTTTAAGCTTATATAAGCTGTCAATAGCTTATTATAAGCCTAAATAGTACCTAGCTAGTCTAAATTCAAGTTTGAAGAAATAGTCAACGAAAGTCAAACATGGTCAAATAAGCTACTCTGGAAGAACAAGCTGAAAATTCTGGAAGCTTTTGGGTTAGTGGCTTCATGGGAAGCCCATAGGTTGTTCTTGGTTCATTGGTTCTCTAGTTTTCAAGCTAATCGATTGTAAGCTTTTCACAAGCTTTGTGTTTCATTTCATAAGTTACTGTTTTAAAAGCTTATTACTAGCTTTTTGTTATTATTATTAGCTTATCAGTAATATTAGATCATATATAATCAGTTTTTAATCTTATTTAGCTTGGTTAATAGTTTAACTTATATAAACTCAATAAAAGTCAAAAATAATATTTCATAAGCTAGCTTAGTTAAGTCACTTAAATTCCAGTCATAAGTCATTTTCATAAGCTTAGTAACTTACTAGTACCATTAAGTTTAACATTCGAAGCTCATTAGACCCATTTCAGTTGGAAAACACCATAACAGTCCCTAAAGGACTGTTTGGTTTAGTGTTGTCAAACAATCCAAACACACTAGCACTGTGCATTGACCACTAGCCCATTTTCACACAAGCTTATTTAAGCCCTTACCAGCTCTTTTGAAGTTTCTATTAGCAATATAGTAAGTTCTATCCATTTTGAACCCTCTGTGTCGAATTTGGACTGCCAAGAGCTTAAACAAGCTCATACAAGCTCTAGGCTTGTTTTGTCGATTTCTTTGGCATTTTTACATCTCATTTGGTCTGCTTAGTCTGTCCCTAGAACCTTAGGCCTTTGCACAAAGTGTGCACTAAAGTAGCAGCAACATCAGTAAGCAAAACTGCTTGCAGTCCTTTTCATGGTTTTTTAGAAACTTTAGGAATTTTTATCTCACTCTCCACAAGCCCGATTAAGCTAATTTTTCCTCACAATCAAACCTCACCAGCTAGTCCAACCATAGAATTTTTCATTTCGATTTTTAGAACTTGATAAGGCCACTAAAAAGGCCCTCGAAGTTGGCCATTTTTACCCTGGTGCTGCGCACCACCCCTAGCAGCCATATAAGCTTTAAGCTCGTTAGAGCTTTTAAGCTCTTAAAGCTTGGCTTTTTCGATTCCATTATTGTGTTTAGCCATATCAACAGTCCCTAGAAGCTATTTGGATAAGCTCATAGCTTATTTTAAAGCTTATAGCTCGATTTGAGTTTCCTAGTTCTAAAAAAGGCTTTAAGCCAACTGTCGAAGTTCCATAAGCTTTTCCCAGCTTATTTCTTAAGTCACAAAAAGATTTCAGTTTAAAAAGTTATTGTTACTAGCTTATAGATAATTTGCAAAAAGAAAAAAATCAAAAAAAATAAAAGTTTAGCTTATTTTAAAAGTTAATAGCATAATTTGTAAAACTTAGTTTTTAAAAAAAATCAACAACCACCCACTGTGGTAAATAAGCATTTCGAATTAGCTTATGTAGCTTGTTCCAAAAGTTTTGTCTTTTTAAAAGTTGCTTAAAATTAGTTTAAAAGTTGTTCTGTAAAAAGAAAATCGAAAAAAAAAATAAAAACGCAAAAAGTGGGGTGTGGGATTCGAACTCAAGACCTCTCGGATAGGATAGCATGCGCCCAACACAACACCCTCTTCCACTAGCTCTGGAGCACCAGTTCTGCTAAGGAATCCACATTAATTCCTTTTAACCCCTTTATTCGGTTTTAGCTTATTTTTCATTTCTAGCTTATATTAGCTTATCCGAATAAGCTATGTTGTCATTATTATTTTTCTTAGCTTTGTTATATCATAAAGTATTTTAGATAAAATTTTCAGATTTTTTAGATTAGTGTTAGTATTTATTTCGTATTTTTATTTGTAAAATAGTAATTAAATCATAATAAAAAATATAAAAGTCAAAAAAATATAATTCTTTTTTCTAAAATTTTCTTTTATCATATAGAACATGTAAAAATTATAATTGTACCCATAGTGTTTATATTTCACAAATTTTACGTTTTAACTCGCGCACGTACGTTATTTTTATTAATAAACGCTCGTTTTCAGTTTTCTTTATAGTTTTTGTATACGTAAGTTTTAGATAACCGTTTTTCTTACATTTTTAATCATTTTTAATTATCTTTCACATATTTTAGCTTAGTATCCCAAAACTCTTTTATTAGAACACTTGTAGAGTTAGTTTTACATATATCTTAGTTGTAATCGCGTTTTAATTAAATCCCGACTCGCGTTTTTAGTATAATTTAGATTAAACGAAAAACAGAAAAATAGTGATAGCTTCTATTTAATAGATTTTATCTTGTTAAATCATAATCAAAAATATCTGATTCATCAATCACTCTAATCCAAAGCTTTTCACAGTTTTCCATTCACATCTCGTTGGGAAACGATCCGGGTGATCACTTGCCTGGTTTCACACTACACACGAGCATCCAGTTCCGAGTCTGCATTTGTTTAAATATAAGTGTTGGTTCGGGGCGGATCACCCCTTTTCCGCGTGATAGTCACAATATCGATCCAAGTTTTTCTTCCGCGGCGTGTCGGGCAACGGAGGTGGTTGGGGTAGCCGAAGGTGGTGTTCAGTAGCCAATATTTCCTTCGGTGTGCTCTTCAGCGATTCTAGCGTTATCCTTGACTCCATACCTAACGTTCCGGTTGAGTTCCTGCCTTGGGGCCACATATGGGGCGTGATGGTCCTTTGGGTGGTATGGGGATTTCTGTCCCCACCGTCTCCTGTCGTCAAATTTTTTATGATACCGGTCATGCTTCATAGGTTGTGATCCTCCCACATCCTTCCGAACGTATTCCCCCTTTGGCAGTTTGGTACTCCGGAAAGCTTCTTCCGAACGAACGAAGTCCTCGAACCTTTGCAACATTTCATCGACCGTTTTAGGAATGTTGTCTAAAAACTTCTTTGCCAGCTCCGGGCAGTGATGGCCATTCATGAAAGAGGAGATCTGCATTATCTCCGGAGCGTCCGAAAAATAGTTCGCCTCGCTTACCCATCGTTCTTTGAAGTCCGGGAGGCTTTCATTGGCCTTCCTATGAATTTTGTAAATCTCAGTGAGATCTTTGACACACACCCTTAATATACTAAATATGTTCATGAATTTCTTTTGAAGCTCATCCCAACTGTCAATACTTCCGGTTGGCAGCTTGTCGAACCACCCTCTGGCCTTATCATCCAAAGTCTGTTGGAACATTCGGCACCATACGGGCATTGGCCACTCTTCATGGTTCCACGCTCCCGTGAAACGGTTAATATGGTCGTATGGGTCGGTCGTCCCATCATACAGTTTGAGGTTCGTCGGTATTTTATGCTTAGGGGCTGAGAACTCTATAATCCTTCTCGTGAACGGACACTTTATCACCTCCTTGAATGGCTTGCTTAAGTTGTCATTCGCCACTGCCTCTTCCCTTTATCGTTCGGCCTTCCTTCGGCATTTTCTTCCTCCGTATCCGTTAGATCGTCTTCAAAGTTTAAGAGCATAGGTTTTATCAGATCGCGGTTGGCTTGCTGTTTCAACAATTCCTTGAGGGCTGATATGTGGCCCTCCATAATGGGTCGAGTGTCCGGGGGGACGGGCCCTCCCCCTCCGGACCCTTCGCCTTCCCCCGAGCGTCTGAAAGGGGGGAAGGGGGGGGGGGGTGGTTGGGTTGGGACCACTCATTATAAGCTTCTGGCAGATTGAACTTGGGTCCCACGGATGACGTCAGTTTGTTGAGGTAAAATCTTACCCCCAGTTCTATGTGCCCGAGTCCTGAGCTATTCGAACCTAAAACAAAAGTAACACACGTTAGCCTCGCCTTGGATTTTATCCTAAGACCAAGCTCCGGTGTGAGGATGAGTGTTTGTCCGATCGGATGAGTTGTATAATAAATGAGGGTAATAAATATGAGTAATAAATGAGGGGAGAAAAGTTAATGCCTGAGTATTGAATGTGTTGGGGTATTTATAATATCCCAATTACTGTACTTTTACTGTACCTATCACTATGCGCTTCTACTGTACCTGACACTATAGGAAAACAAGGAGCCGGTCTATGCACAGTGACCTTTAGGCCACTATGCATGTACTTGTTGGACATATCCCGTGAAACCTGGGACGGCGTACTTGAAGAGTATATTCCATGAAACCTGGGACGGCGGCACCGTACATGTCTTGGTCTTTCCCAAGACGCTTTATTATTATTATATGTATGCATGTGGTCCGGACCAAATGGTGCGAATGTGATCCGTCTGGCGTATGCCGTTCGGCATGAGTCATCCGGACACATACACGAACACTGTAGATGTCTTCATCAACAAAAATAGTTATAGCTTTACTATTTTGATGTCCATTGCCCAATCCCTAATTGGATTTGGTTTTAGGAATTGTTTGATGGAAAATAAAAAGAAAGAAAATATATGATTATGTAAATGTATATTTAATTTAAATGATGCTTTTATAAAAAAATATAATTTAGTTAAAATTCTCTAGCACTAAACATTATTTCCGTCAGGGAATTCAATGTTCAACAATCATATGTTGGTTCACGATACATATAATGCTAATATAACTAGTTTAACAATTATTTGTTACTTTTCAGTTTTACAAAAACGTTATAAGTTTCATAATGCCAACAATAGTTTAAAGAGTTATTTGTTAGAGTAAATTGCAAAAATCGTCCTCGTGATTTGGCCAAATTGCACGTTTCGTCTTTATGGTTCATTAAGTGCAAAGATCGTTTTTTTTTTTTTTTAACGGCAACGATTTTATAGAAAAAACCACTAGCAAGGAGCTAGACAATTACAAGAAAAGAAGATAAGGGTGTTGTAACCAACTATCCCAAGCAATACTACTTTTACATCTAGTGCAAAGATCGTTCTTATTTTGCATTGTTACGTGCATTTTTGGTCCTCCATCATTGCAAAAATCGTCCTTGTCGTTTGCCATATTTTACTGTTGAAGGACCAAAAGTGTACGTAACAATGCAAAATAAAGACGATTTTTACACTTATTAAACCACAACGACGTGCAATTTGATCAAACCACAAGGACGATTTTGGAAATTTACTCTATTTGTTACTTACGTTTTATTATTACACCTGTATAAAGAGTATTTTGTTTGGGTGAGCTATCCCAAATCTAATCGGTTAAAAGATAAAACAATGGTTACGTGTAAGAGTATTTTGCAAAGTGACAAAATATCAAATACGGTAATATAGTAGTAAGGCTAGAAGATAGGACAAAGCTAGACAACCAGAGTAGAGCCACTGTGACTGTGTTTCACGTCTTTTCCACTTCCTGCATAGTTGACAGTCAAATCTTTCAAACTAGACTGACTTTTTATGAAGAAAAAACGGAGTATAGTACAAAAGGGTAAAATTGTAATTAAAACGATTTATTAGTATGAAATAGTGAAATACACCTTCAAATTAATTGTGTTTCGACTAAAACACACAATTTAAAAAAAAAAAAACCATAATTATCAGAATTACCATTTTTACAGTTTTACTATTAATTAATTAAGGCCAAATGGCACAAAAAGGCACCAAATGTTCATTTTAAATCAGGGTACTCTTCTTTTTTTTCTTGCAACAAAATTTTTCAGCCGATTTAGGTTTTTTACTAACTTTCGTTAACCTACTTCGTTAGTGAATTACATGTTTGGTCTTTGAAAATTATTTTTTTCAAAAATTTTTTTTTGAAAATTTTTTTTCTTGAAAATTTTTTTATATAACCTTTTTTAAAATTTTTTTTCTAAAATATTTTTTCGAAAAAAAGATTTGAAAAAAAAAAATTTGAAAAAAATTTCAAAAAAGAAATTTTCAAAAAAAAAATTGATTTTTTCTTTTCAAATTTTTAGCGACAACATGTGTTTCTAAAATATTTTTTTGAAAAAAATTTTAGAAAAAAACATTTCGAAAAAAAAGTTATAGAAAAAAAAATTCAAAAAAATATTTTTTTGAAAAAAAAAATTCAAGGACCAAACATGTAATTTACTAATGAAGTGGGTTAACGAAAGTTAGTAAAAAACCTAAATTGGCCGAAAATTTTTGTTGATCGCCTTTTTATGCAAGGAAAAAAAATATCCTAATTGGAAACGGACCCTAAGTTTAGTGCATTTTTGTGTAATTTGCCCATCAATTAATTACTATTTTTTTAAAGCTTGTAATTATTATATTAAATAAGGATAATATGATAATCTACATCAAATTTTCTTATTTATTTTTGGTAATGTTGAATTAATTTGAGACATTTAAAAAAAAATTGAACAGTAATATAGAGACGGAAAATCTAACCACATCTAAACATAACATTTTGCGATCATCACAAACTCAACCTTAACCTACACCAACTCTTATTAAAGCTCATGTTACTTTTTAAAATTTTTAAAGGCTTAACCACATAATTGTGTTCACAGTTAATATGTTTGATTCTTACCTAATTCGAATATGAATTGTTCATTAAATGAGTTAGGTAGTTAACATATCTTTTTACGCAAGTCCGTTATCCCTAACCAAAACTTGTTTCTTTGACATATGATTCTTATGGTATTAAAGCTACTTAATTTTTTTTTTTTTTTTTTTTTTTTTTTTTTTTTAATTAAATTTGGCACATGCTTTGTAGCCATGCTAGAGTTATAGACATATTTTGTAAATTGTGATGATCATATTTTATAGAAAAGTGCAATAATTAATTAAGTGGGACCACAAACTCAAATATAATCAAAGACTAACTCCGTCCGTACTTTATGTTGTTCTATTACTCAGTATTTTACTTTTATATTTCTTTTAATCATTTTTCTTTATGTTTTAACTTTTGCATTTTTAATTTCAAAACAAAACTAAATTGACATATCACGTAATCAACAACCAAAAGTCGCGTTATAATATTTAAATTGATTAATTTAATTTATTGCAAAAGATTTTCTATTAGTGTACAAGAAAAGTTCAATGTAAATATTTTCTAAAAACCTAAATAAAACAGTTATAACCATCCATTTTTTTTTAATTAAAACAAAAGAAAAACAAACTTTCATCATTTTTATAAAAAATAAATATTTCGCAAACCGTTAAATATTTAGGCAAAAATAATTACCATCACGACGAGAATTAAATTATCTACCTACAGAAGGTCACTTCTATATACTTTCGAAGAACTTTTTTTTTGACAATTTTTTGTAAGTCGGGTATACGTGAAAATATTGTGATCGCCCACGTGAATGGTAACCATTATATTAGAGTGACTCTAGATGAAAGTTGTCCAATCCCGCCAAATCACCAACAATGGAGGAGGTACAAAACTGAGGTCGCATCCGCATGGGAAACTATATATTTAAGTCGACAACGCATGTATACTCAAATTATTCAGAATGAAAGACAAATGTATTTATGACTTTTTATCTTATAAAGTTATTACAATTGTTACATGCTTTTATTTTTTTAATAGATAATTTATTTTCTCGTTAACTATTTGCATTCTGATAATACACCGATAAAAAAAAATTAATTAGAAATTAAACTAAAATTAAAAGCAAAATAAATTATAGAAGGTATTAATTACAAAACTAGAGAAAAAAAATAAAAAATAAAAGAGGTATTAATTAATATTTTTAAAAAAATGTAATCATTATTTAATGATAAGTTAATAGTCAAAAGGTAATAATAATACTAGAAGGTAATCATTATTAATACACACTTTTGACCTATACTAGGCGAGTACCCGCGCCTAGCGGCAGTGGTTCATAGCGGCAGACAATTAACGATGGGAGGTGATTTGCACACTCCTTATTTTGATTGGGACACTCACAGTACAACTATATAAAGCACACTGTAAACACTGTACAACTAAGTTATGCATAATTTAGAGTATCCTAATAAAAAACTTGAGTGTGCAAATCAATTCCCAATAACGATATGCGATATTGTGGTTCAAAATAGAACGTGAAAAGATCAAAATGTAATTGCAAACGGTTGTAACATGTGATACTTCAACTCTAACAAAAATTCTTAACATGTATGACTACACCAGAATTCTTTACGAAAATCATTCAATGGAAGCTGACGAATTTATTATAAATACACCAGAATTTTTCACTGATCAGGTATTATATCTATAAACAATAGAGTATATATATTTTTTGTTGAGTTTTTATTAGTAAGTGTATTTGTTATCATTATATTCATATGTATTTTTATTGAATTTTTATTATTAAGTGATTTTTTAGAATTATATTTATATGTTTTAACTTTCAAATTCTTTCGATAAATTCTAACACAATAGTATTCATTTTAGGTGTTCGGGTCCCGGGAAGAATTGATGAATTGGGTAAAAGACTTGGCACACTCTATAGGTGTTGTCGTCATCACCAAAAGATCGAACAAATATCCTAGTGGTTTTGTGTATAAAGTTGTACTCATTTATAGATTGTATTTTTTTTTTATTAGAGATTAATAATATAATGGAAACATAATTATTAAGTATTTTAGTGTTTGTACTCTTATTATTTTTTATTAGAGATTACTAATTAAAATGGACTTAAAAAAATTAAAAAAAAAAAAGAAAAGAAAGAAATATAATCATGATTACATAATCATTACTTATATAACTATTTTAGTTACATTTAAAATAAAAAAGAAAAAAAAAATCATGATTACTACATTATTAGTATTTGACTTTGGTTACTTTGGTATCTCTAAGACCACTTACATCAAGCAAGTTAAACTTGCGTTAAAGAGGGAATTTTGGTGCTTTAACGCACGTTACATTGCGTTATCTGATGGACGAGTTTGAGTTAACGTGGCGTTAAGGGGCTGCGTTAGCTCCTTAACGTCACGTTAAGGGTGTGTTTTGTAAATTTTTTTTTTTTTTTTTTTTTTCACTTTTGGCCCCCCTCAACGGCTAGTGCAGGTTTTAATGGGCAGTTTCAAAAATTACACAAGTGGTCCCTGTCTTTAAACGGCTACATGTATAAAAAAAAAATAATAAAAATTCAAAACCAATTTCACTCTCCTATAAATACCCATTTCACACCACATTTTTTTTCACACTTCCACAAATCACTACACTACATCTTACACTATCTTCTTCAACCTTCCACACAAAAAAAAAAAAAAAAAAAAAAATAAATAAAATCTTTTTTGATTCACAATGGATCCGAACGAAGTTAACAACTTTTCAAGTGACGAAGACGATATTCAGTGGATGGCATCCGTGTACGAACAAGTTGTGCAAATGGAACAACAAGAACAACAACAAGCCGCTGGACCTTCGATTGCACGTGGGCATATCTTTCGTGAACGTGAGCTTGCTGATCAACGTTTGCGTGCCGACTACTTCGATGAAGACTGTAAGTATCCGGGACGGGTTTTTCGAAGAAGATTTCGTATGAGCCGGCGACTATTTCTACAAATAGTCGAAGGTATTCAATCTTATACCTCTGGTATTGTTCCTGATCATTTTAAGTATTTTACGGAAGCGGAAGATTGTACTGGTAAATGCCCAACTATAAGGCTTGAAGCAGTTGCTTCGCAAGATTTATGGATTTGGCATGCATTTTTTGGGATGGCGGGGGCGAATAACGATATTAATGTTTTGGATAACTCACCGTTATTCGACGACATTCTTAATGACGCCGCCCCTGCAGCTCCTTATATGGTAAATGGAAGGAGGTATGAAAAGGGCTATTACTTAGCCGACGGTATTTACCCACAGTGGGCTACGTTTGTCAAATCCTTCTCGGCAACAACTGACGCAAAACATGCTTACTTTAAAAAGAAACAAGAAAGTGCACGAAAGGATGTCGAACGTGCTTTTGGTGTGCTTCAGGGACGTTGGGGGGTACTACGACAACCGGCACGTCAATTGGATCTTTCGAGGATAAAGAGAATCATGTATTGTTGCATTATTTTGCATAACATGATTATAAAAGATCAAAATTTTGCAATACGTGATTTTAACGACATGTGGGTGGATCCGTCACCACGTCTGAGGCAAAATTCGTGGGTCGACAGATGCGATGGCCAACGTCGAAGGGCAAGAGAAATTCACGACAGAGACACACATACTCGCCTCCAACGAGACCTTATGGATCATGTTTGGCAGAAGCACCTTCTAGATCAAGAAGAAGATGAATAAATATTTAGGATTGTCTTTATTTTTATTATGTAATTTTTAATTTCGTCGTTATTTTTATTTATTTCTGTAATTTCGTTGTAATTTTTTTTTTTTTTTTTAAGTGTGTTATGTTTAATGAATGTTATGTTTTAATAAATGTGCTGTTTTTAGAAAAATGAAGTAGTTTATAAGTTAGGGGTTGAATTTTAAAATTTATGTGTAAAGTTGAGTTAAGGTGTGTTAAAGCTGAGTTATTGATGTGTGGGTTAAAGCTGAGTTAAGTTAAAGGGTGAAAAAGCTGATGTGGCATGCCTTAAAATTTAAAGCTAAGTTAACTGATGTGAGTGGCCTAATAAAAAAAATTAGTATGAATAATGAGTCTCATTCTTATTGGTTCTCATGTTGTGTTAAAACTGACATCTTCATTAATTGATGGGAAAAATTACTCTATTAGTTCTGTATTTTGTCATTTTTCTCAATTTAGGTACTATGCTTATTTGTAATATGTATGAGTCCTGTTCTTTCACGTGTTTATCATTTTAAGTACTCTACTTATTTTATATGTCTAGAATTGATATTCACTTGCCTAAAACTTGTAATTAGTGACAATACATGCGACTAAGTTAGAGATATATCTATTTAATCAACACCATGATAAATTTAATTAAAAGATCAAATTATTTCATCTCTTTCCTAATAAATCATCTTGTTTTTATATGCTCGATCAAAATATACAATCTAGAGTGACATTATTCTCAAGCGGGATTTCTACACTTTTATCAAAAGTGTTCAATGATTTCTACACTTTCTCAAGCGAGTATAAAAGAGAAAAATGAGCTTAACAAGAGAAAAAAGAGAAAGAAAATATTAAATATTAATCTATTAGCCAAGAGATGAAATAATTTGGTCTTTTAATTAAATTTATCATGAAGTTGTTGATTAAATAAATATATCTATAACTTAGTCGCATGTATTGTCACTCATTTCAAGTTTCACGCAAATGAATATTAATTCTAGACACATAAACTAAGTAGAGTACTTAAAATGATAAACACTTGAAAGAACAGTGACTTATACATATTACAAATAAGTATAGTACCTAGAGCGGGAAAAATGACAAAGTATAGAACTAATAGAGTCATTTTACCCTTAATTGATTTGCACATATCAAAAATTGATTGGTACACTCAAATGCATGCATTAGAGACTTGTACAATATCAACATTTGTTTTAACTATTTGTACATTTGAGTGTACAAATAAAAAATTAAATTGCAAATCATCATCTCCCTAACACTATGTTCTCAAGTTGATATTAAGGAAGAAAGTGAAAGCAAATGAAAGAAACTCAAAAAATACCATGTTCTTAAGTTTTTACAAGGGATCAAAAGGAAGAAAAGAAAAGAAAAGTGAAGTAAACTTCTTTGTTTTTGTTGGTCCCCACTTTCATCCCAATATTGACGTGAAAGCAAATGAAATGAATAAAGACAAAAATTAAAACACTTTAATGTCTAAAATAACCTTTCTATTTAGTGTGTATTTATTATGGACAAGGTTAAAATAGTAATTTCACAAATATAAAATGGGACCATCTACTTTCATTTACTTTACTTTACTATAAACTCAAGAACATGAAAATCTATAAACTTTACTTCCACTCTTCCCCATTTCTTTACATTACATTACTTTACTTTACTTTCCTCTTAAAAAAAAACTCTAGAACAGAGTGTAAGGGTAGGCGGAGTGGTACACGGGCTGCAGGAGGGCTGGTTTAACCCGCTGGGGAACACCGCCGCTGACCCAGCGGGTTGCCCAGCGGTTTGATTCTCACGGGTAGAGCAGCCAGCGAAGGGTGGGTTGTTTTGCTTGAAGAATTCGACCGTTGAAAGCAAAATACAAACGCTCCCATGTTTTTGAATTGCAACGGATACAAAAAATTAAAAAAAAAAAAAAAAAAAAAAAAAAAAAAAAAAAATAATAATAAATAAATCCCTCTTTATAAACAACTAAAATCTTCACATATTAAACCACAACTTTCACATATTTAACCACAAACAACTAAAATCTTCACCCCAAAATCATCACTTTTATCACAAAATGGATTCATCTTCTTCCTCTTCTTCGTATTGTGATCCGCCTTCTCTTTCCGACTCGTCAACGGGGAGCACTTTTAACTTTTTCCAAACGGTTTTAGACGCGTATCAAGACACCGGAAGCTCTACCGACACCCGTAGGTACATTGATCGGGAACGGGTCGAAGCGGGGGAAACACTAATGCGTGACTATTTTGTTGAAGACCCGAAATTCGATGAGTCAGTTTTCCGTCATCGTTTTCGCATGAGCAAAAGGTTGTTTTTGAAGATTGTTGGTGATATTGAAGCTAGGTTCGAGTACTTTCAAGAAGGGTACGACGCTCGGGGGAAAAAAAGTTTCACGGCTTTACAGAAATGCACATCGTCGATCAAACAATTGTCGACGGGTGAACCTCCAGACGCGTACGATGAGTATTTATGCATGGTGGAAAGAACATCACGTGATACCCTCGAGCATTTTTGTGATGCGGTCATTTTTTTATACGAAGCGGAGTTTTTACGTAAGCCAACATCTCACGATGTTGCTCTCATCACACAAGCACACGAAGAAAGACACCACATTCCAGGGATGCTTGGTTCTCTTGATTGTACACACATCGAATGGGCGAGGTGTCCTAGATACTTAAAAGGGCAATACACGAGGGGTGATCATAAGGTGCCGACTATTATGATTGAGTGTGTTGCTTCTCAGGACTTGTGGATTTGGCACTCGTATTTTGGTCCTCCTGGATCGAACAACGATGTGAACGTTTTGAATCAGTCGCCATTGTTTCAAAACGTGCGTAATGGATCCGCACCAGACACTTCATTTACCGTAAATGGACGACATTACAAGCATGAGTACTACCTTACCGATGGAGCTATCCTAGGTGGGCTACGTTTGTTAAGGCATACAGGCATCCGGTCGAAGAGGACGAAAAGAAGTTCAAAAGACTCCAAGAGGCAGCAAGAAAGGATGTTGAGCGGGCCTTTGGTATTCTCAAGGGGAAATGGAAGATTTTGGAGCGTCCCCTCCGGTTCACGACAAAACAGAAGATCGGGAAAGTCGTCGCCACATGTACTATATTACACAACATGATCATAAAAGACGACGGGAGGGAAATATCACAGGTTCGTATTATGGATCCACCTGCCCTTGTAGCTTATAACCGGAATGCGCTGCGGGAGTTACATGACGAAGAAGTCCATCATCGCCTCCGGTATGATCTGACAGCGCATATATCGGGTTTGGACTTAGCATACCTTGATGACCCAGCGGATCAGCCACCACCGATCGAGACATTGATTTAGGTCTCTTTATGTAGTATTTTATTTTCTAATAATGATGTCGTTTATGTAGTTTTTATTAATTATGTTTAGGTTTATGTAATGTTTATGTCGTTTATGTATTTTTTTTTAGTTTATTTTAATGAAATGTTTAAGTTTTTATTATATAAATGTTTGATTAAATTAAATGATTTTTTTTTTTTTTTGAGGGTTGAAAATGTGATGAATGCCTAAGAATTAAGTTGGGAGGGTTGGAAGGGTAAAATGAGTTGGAGAGATGTTATTGGTGGAATTTGGGAGGGTTGGGAGGGTTGAATATCATGACTCCCCCTGCTCCCTAAGAAAATGGGTGAATAAGTGAACCTTATATTCTCCAACTTAAGTATCAAAATTGTCATACTTTTTCAAAGTACAAGTTTTAAATGCAAAAGATATAATAACTTTTAACATAATTTGAAAACGATGGCCTTTTGATATTTAGGAAATATAAAATTGACCAAAAACAAAACTAACAAATTGTCGAGAAAAATTACGTACCCAAGAAAATAGAAGTTATTAGTTGTTGTTGTTTTTTTTTTTTTTTTTTTTTTTTTTTTTTTTTTTATTATTATTTTTTTTTTTAAATAAGTGAAAACAAGCGTGGAGCCACTAATTAGAAAGTGGTTTGATCATCCGGACACCAAACAAAATTAATTTGTTTTATACGTGTGTGAGTTTGTTGTGGTGTATTTTGTGTTTAAAAAGAGTATGTTCGTGTGTTGCGTTTGGTGTTAACCACTACATGTGTTTGCTGGTGGGTGTGTATGATGATATGACGCTGATATAACCGTGGATTTTGGTAGTAGGTGCAGGTGAACTACTAATACTAGTCTAAACTTGTAACTCAAACAGTGGTTGAGATTTGCTTATTTTCTAGAGAAAATAAATGCATTAAGCGTTTTCAACAAGCTTACCCAAGAAATGCTTTGAATCAATTAACTCGATCGTTAATCTTACTATAGCAAAATATGTATATTTTTTAAACTTAGTTACCCTGTTATGAATTTTCGGACTAATCAACCAATAAAGATTCCAAATGAATTATTAGAAGATTTTACTTTGGTCTGAATATGTATGGCATAACAGAAGTATACCATGCGCAGCACCTCAAATATTAGTGAACTGCAAAGAGATGTGATCACCACGACATTAACAGAATGCAGTTGGTCAGTGTTCAACGATGATAATCTGAGACCAATCCCAGTCTGTAGAAAGCCTTTTAATATCTTCCTAATGAAAAGATTTTATTTCACTATATAGATGATATCGTTTGCTTTTGATGGGTTGACGCTTTGGCTACCATGTAAAAGCTTACAAATGACCAATAATTGTGTGCATATATAAATTAAAATCTTCCCAGAAAGAGATTTTGGAACTTGATCACCTTATACACTTCGGAGACAAACTTTAAATTAAGAATCAAGGCATATTTAGCGTGAGTTCAACTTGAAAATCACATAATATACAAATGGTTCCATCCTTACCAAATCAGTGTACACTCAAAAAGATAATCCCAACATTTACATAGTGTGTCCCTGACACGAGTTGGAGGTACCGACTTCCTATCAAATGATTCTAGAGACGGCACTGATTATAAGCACCACGTGAAAAACTTCAATTAGTCATGACTTACAACACAAATATACATGTCATGTTACATTGGCATAACTTAACACTCGGTTTTTATGGCATTGGCTTAAGCCTTCAATGCAAATACTTCTGGAGTCACACTTGACATCAAATCAAATCACCAAAAACAAGAGATTTTACTTCAAATTCTAAACTAACTTGATATCCATATGCATGAGTCTTTACAAAGGTAGAAGTTAGGCATGTAGCTCTCCTAACTTAATCATTCAAAAGACATATTCAGAAACTTGGAGCATATAATACGTGAGATCAAAAGTAATTAAGAACAACAATCCATTAAACAAAAAACAAAAGATAGACACAAGCTAAAAATCCCAATGTTCAAGGACCATATTCTGAGACCTAAAACAAGGGCTTGCAAACGAATTCTAGGTGTACCTTCTTGAGTTGGAGCTCGGCAAGAGATGCAGCTTGATTTTCTTGGAGCCAATTGGTCGTGTTTTCAATGGCACACTTGATTAGCTTCAAGATCTCTGGGTCAAGCCTCTTCTTGATATTGTAATCTGAAACTTCATTATTCATTTTGTATATGCAATCCTCTAACTCATTGTAAGCATTTGCCAACTTCTTGAATTCTTGGTCCTCAGTTCTGTATTTCTGAGCATCATTTACCATTTTCTCAATCTCTTCCATGGATAGTCTCCCACTTTCATTGGTAATTGTGAGTTTCTCCGTCTTACCAGTGGATATTATCCCAGCAGTGACGGTGAGGATACCATTGGCATCTATTTGAAACCATACCATAATTGAAGATACTCCTTTTGGAGCAAGTGGTATACCAGAAATTGAAAATTCCCCCAAGAAATGGTTATCTGTAGATCTGACCCTTTCCCCTTGATAGACTTCGACACTCATGGTAGATTGGTTGTCACAGGTTGTGCAGTAAACCCTGGACATAGTTGTAGGTATTTGAGTGTTACGTGGTATCACAACACTCATTAGGTCTCCAAGTGTATCTATACCCAGTGACAAGGGAGTTACATCCAAGAGCAGCAAGTTTTCAACAGTCTTATCACCCTTGCCACTTAAGTTTGCAGCCATAACGGCTGCACCATATGCAACAGCTTCATCAGGGTTCACAGTCTTGCATAACTCTTTGCCATCAAAAAGCTCCTGCAACATTTGTTGAACCTTCGGTATCCTAGTTGAGCCACCTACAAGAATCACCTGATTTATACATGATTTCTCTATCTTAGCATCATTTAAACATGTCTCAACAGTCTCGATGCACGTATTGAATGAACCCATGTTCAGCTCTTCAAATTTAGCTCGACTAATTTTTATTAAAAAATCAATCCCCTCATGCAAGCCATCTAGTTCGATTGAAGTCTGAGTAGTGGATGAGAGACTCCTTTTTGCTTTCTCACAAGCATATCTCAGCCTTCCCAATGCTCTTTGGTTCCCAGTCAAGTCCTTACCAAATTTCCTCTTGAATTCCTGAACACAATGACTCACCATACGGTTATCAAAATCCTCACCTCCCAAATGAGTGTCACCAGCAACAGCTTTCACCTCAAAAGTACCCTCTTTTGTAATGGTCAATATAGAGACATCAAATGTGCCACCACCTAGATCAAAAACAAGGACATTCATCTTACTAGAGATATCAGATTTATTGTCCAGACCATATGCAATTGCAGCTGCAGTAGGCTCGTTGATCATGCGTATGACATTTAATCCAGCAATAGCACCAGCATCCTTGGTTGATTGACGTTGTGAATCATTGAAATAAGCTGGGACTGTTATCACTGCATTTTTCACAGCTTTTCCAAGGTATGCCTCAGCAGTTTCTTTCATCTTGACAAGAATCATAGATGAAATTTCTTCGGCAATAAATTCCTTAACTTGACCTTTGTAGCTCACAACGATCTTTGGTTTGTCCGCAGACCCTTTTATGACCCTAAAAGGCCACAACTTCATGTCTTCTTGAACTTTAGAATCACTGAATTTTCTTCCGACCAACCTCTTAGCATCTGTAATTACGCTTAAATTAAAACAATATATAGCTATGAAAAAAAAACAGCCTATATGTCCAAAATATTTAATTCCATTAAGAAATAGCACTGTCCTCAAAGGCCACAGAAGCTGCAACCTTACATGGCCTCTAAACATTTGGGGCCCCAAAATTACCTCCAATACTTGTCTATAAAAAGATAAGTTCCCGTAGGATATTAGTTGTTTGGTCAAACTATCAATAGTTACATTATTTAACGAATAATAGAAAAAGGGCATATTTGCCTCTAAAGAAGAGTTGCAAGTATATGAACATGACAAATTTTCCACCAATTTGTTATGTCCTTATTTATTACAAGTACTAAAGAATAGTTTTTCCTCTTTCCCTTTGAAGGTTGACAAGAGTGCGTTTTAGGTACTGTGTTCGTGTTTTCATATACATTTGAAAAAACAACGAAGGTAAGTTATCTGATCACTCCTTATAAAGGCATAAGTTAATGAATCGACCAACAGAAAACCTATGGTTCCCTTGATTTATCCCACTTTTTATCCAACATCAGTCTCACATCAGTCATTTCATATTTTTTTCTGCATTGACTTGTCTACTTCAGTTGACAATATTCTTTAACATAGACATAACAAGTACAATCAAAGGACTTGTGGTCTAGTGGGTGGGGCTTAACTTGTTAAGCGAGCCACAAGTGGGAGTAGTACCGGGTGGGTGACCACCCGGGAAGTCCTCACTTGTGGTCCACTCGCAGACCATATTGTTCCGGAGATATATTTGCAATGATGGTTGGAACCCCTTAGACCTAGCCGCTGGGGGTTCGAACTTGAGCAATGGCCCGGTTTTCATCCGGCTGTTACTCCAGCAAGGTAACTTGTGTGGAGGCAGTACGGTTTCCGGGGGAAACCCGTTGCCACCTGTGATCAGCGTGGGCCCGGTTAAGACAACATAGTCTGGCGGGGTGGCGATGGGGCCTTCGTTCGCGAAGGTGGTCGTGTCTAAGTTGATATTTGCCTTTCAAAAAAAAAACATAACAAGTACAAAAAATGCATCTATAATCCAGAGTGAAATGCATAAATGGTCCCTGTGGTTTGCCCCGAATTCCAGGTTTAGTCCCTGTGGTTTCGAAAGTGCAGGCGGCCTCCCTGTGGGGAAACCTTGGTTCCGTTTTGGTCCCTGTAGTTTGTACAGTAATTGCAAAAATGGTCCCTGTGGTTTGCTAAAATTGCAAAAATGGTCCCTGAAAAATTGCACGTCCAGGGACCAAAATGGAACCAAAGTTTCCCCACAGGGAGGCCGCCTGCACTTTCGAAACCACAGGGACTAAACCTGCATTTTGGGCAAACCACAGGGACCATTTATGCATTTCACTCTATAATCCACGTTAAAACACCAACATCAAGGTTTGATCCAATTTATCCTTAGTTTTTATCCAAACAGCAGTGCATCCACCTTAAGACAGCAATATCAAGTACCAAAAATGCGTTTCTGCTGATGTTTGATATAATATACACAAATAGAGGCATTCTCAAAAGATCAATAACAAATTTACTTTTATTGAACGACAGATTTGTAACTTTAGCAATGTTTAGTGTCTCAGGTGTTTCGCATTGCTTATTTTATGGTGAAATAAGCAAATAAACAATTTTGTCATCCACTTAAAACTGCGTATCTGCTTATATATAAGTAGATAGATGAACAGACAAGCACTTAAAAAACCTATCCCAAACAATCTCTTTTGCTTTCTAGATGTCAATGACAAAATTGCCCTTACGCATAAGTTTTCGATGACACATTTGCTATTTCACATGTGAAACAATTAAACCCATAGCCACCCACATGTGCAGGGGTGTTTGGGATTCCTTCATTTTTCGAAGCAGTTTGAATGTTTAGATTATCCAAACTGCTTATGCTTATCTCCTTATTTTGAAGTAAAATAAGCAGTTGTCGACAAGGGTTGGGAACTTGCTTAGACAAAGTGTTTATTTGTGTTAAATTTGAATAACCTTCTGACCCTCATATCTAATATAAAACCTTTAAATACATAGAAATGATACAAAAATATTAGCATACTAATTTGAGGAGGCGTTTGTTTAAGCTTAGTTTTCACTACAAGAAAAAGTGTGTTTAGTGACGAGAATTTAGTGACCACTTTTATTTTGGTCACTATTTAGGCCATTTAGTGACCACATAATCCTTCGTCATTGATTTTTGGTCATTCGTAAATCAATAGTGACGAGCTAGATGGTCACTAATTATTCACCGAACTACATGTCGAATATATTTAATTCATAATATAGATGAGATTATTAGCCACTTATTTAACATATTAATAATAATAACCGACTAAAATCAGTTGTGTAAAAGTGAATTTAGATACATTTTGAAATATTTTATTATGGAAAGATAAATATAAATAGATGTAAAAATACAACAAAAAAATCGGTGTAACATTATGCTTTAAATAGGATATTGTCAAATACTTAAAAGTCCATATGCGTGTGCCTAATAACTTTTTTAGATCAAAATACCATTTCCAAACAATCTTTCGGGTCGACCCGATACTTAAAATTGAAAGGATCCCTTTTTTAGATCCAAATACCATTTCCTCATCATATATATCTTTGATGTGGAAGCACTATTGTTCATAGATGTTTAATACCATTTCCACATCATATCTAAAAAAGTTATTAGGCCCTTTATCACAATTCAAAGAGTGTTGGTGTTTAAGATGGTTTAGATCCAAATACAAATACCATTTCCACATCAAGGATCCCTTTATCACAATTCAAAGGTGGCTCTTCCGGGTTGACCCGACACTGATTAAATCCCTTTATTACTACTGTTCCATTAAATCCTTTTATCACTTAAAATAATATTTTCACAAGAAGAAAAACCGGACCGGACCGGCCGGTTCGACCAGCCTCCGGCTGGTCGGCCGGTTTAAAAAACCCCGGTTTTTATAAGTCCCGTTTACTGTAGCGAACCGGCCGGTTTTTCCGGTTCGACCGGTCCGGTTCAACCGGTTTTGACTTTTTTTTTATTTTTTATTTTTTTTATTTTTTTGTTGGGCGGTTCGGCCGGTTCGACCGGTGACGGAAGCATGGCCGGTTCGACTAAAAAACCGGTTTTTAAAACATTGTATCACTTAAAATAATATTCTCACAAGAAGAAGAGCCGGATCTCCATACTTAATCGATAATACAACATGAGGTTTCATCACAAATTCATCACAATTCAAATGCAATCGCTTCTCATGGATTCACTCGGTTGATTCGTGCGTCACAAATTCATCACAATTCTGATTCGCTCACTTATCAGGTTTCATCACAAAAGCACTTTTCACCTATATTAATTTGTGTTATCTGTTGCTGTTGAGATGTTAGGTTAGTAATAAGAGCTGAGTGTAAGTAGCGTAGTTGTAATTGTTGCACCAAAGGTGTTTGATGAAATGTCTAACATAATGAATAGCCTTAGGTTTTGAAACAATTGCTGCACCAAAGGTGTTTGATGAAATGTCTTTGTTAGTGCCTTCATTGTGACAACAAAACAGGCTTTAGAAGATAGCAAGTGATTATTATTTAAGTATTTGCATGTAAAATGACTAAATGAGTGTTGTTGGTAGTACTCCTAAACTGATTATTTGACCCATAAGTAACTAGATATCTCTAGTCGTGTGTACTATACAAAATACTCGAAACTGATTGTCATGACACGAGAATGCAATAAATAGATTCTTTGCTTGTTTCCCTAAATTGTCATTTTTTGGTAGATTATATGATTAATTTGTTCAATTGTTTGCGTTTCTAGAATTATTTAGGCGGTGGGTTTAGATTCATTTGAGACATCTAAATCACATGTGATTGTTGTCAATCTGGACCATCTGTTTTTTTTTTTTTTTTTTTTTAAAAGCGCAGTTTTTTTTTTTTTTTTTTTTTAATCTAAAAGTGCAGATTCATTCCATTGGTCTCGAGTTTTTTGGTTGTGTTAAATGAGCTTACCCGGTAGGTCATGAACGGCATTTTGTTAGTGCCTTCATTGTGACAACAAAACAGGCTTTAGAAGATAGCAAGTGATTATTATTTAAGTATTTGCATGTAAAATGACTAAATGAGTGTTGTTGGTAGTACTCCTAAACTGATTATTTGACCCATAAGTAACTAGATATCTCTAGTCGTATGTACTATACAAAATACTCGAAACTGATTGTCATGACTCGAGAATGCAATAAATAGATTCTTTGCTTGTTTCCCTAAATTGTCAGTTTTTGGTAGATTATATGATTAATTTGTTCAATTGTTTGCGTTTCTAGAATTATTTAGGCGGTGGGTATAGATTCATTTGAGACATCTAAACCACATGTGATTATTGTCAATCGAGACCATCTGTTTTTTTATCTAAAACCAAATTGGTGGGTTGGGTAAACGGTCCAAAGTGCAACAAGTAATTTTGGCACGGGTCGTGAAATTGCCAATTCAACCTGATAGTCATACATTCATACACCCTAGGTAAGTTCAGTCGGGGGGGGGGGGGGGGGGGGGGGGGGGGGGGGATTTTTTTCACCAACCCACAGTTTATTATCATTTCTTAGTACATTTTCGGTATGCATGTTAATATTGATTATCAAATTGTAGTGATTAACTCATTTAAATAAGGTTTCTCAAGTTTCTTTGTATTTAGCATAACTTTCTTTTCTAGGATGGAGGAAAGTTATTAAACACCACCATAGCATGAGCGATGTGATTTAAGCTATAACTATCCTCATAGGTTCTATAGAGAACATGTAGATTATTAGACGTCGCTTTTAATACCTCCAAGGCTGTTGAACCAACAAAATTAGTTAAACCATGTATGCATGCAGTTTCATCAATTGCATAATCTCGTGTATGTTAGTTAGATATGTTTCATCTAAAGTAGACTTGTTGTTGATGACGGGATTATGCCGTTGTTTTCAGATATTCTACTTTAGGTTGACTAGTTTTTGCTGTTTCGTTTCGTGTGATTGTGAGGTTTACATGCCGTAACTGTGTATCTCTAATTGTAATGGAAGTGGTATACGATTTAAATGAATTGCGCAATCTCGTGATGTTAGATTTGTTTCGGCTTATGTAGACTCGCTAATGACGCGATTGTAACTTTTTTTTCCAGATATATACTGTTTAGGTTTACTAGCAGAATATGTAGCAGTAGCTAGTAGCTTGCATTAGCTGTTAGCAGGAGCTGCGAACAATAGCAGCTAGCAGAATATGTAGCATACTTTTTTGTTTTATTAAAGCATTTGGTAACGTAGTTGTAGCAGTAATTCTAAAGTGTAAAATGATGTAAAAGTCAAAAGCTTCTTTTATTAGCGTTTCAAATAGGGGTGTTTACAAAATTTATAAGCTTGACTATGGAGATGTGGCTAACCACGTAATCTGGAAGTTATTCATGTTTGTAGATAAGTCATATGTGGAGATATAGTTTCAAGACTATTAATTGACAACCCTATCTATGTCCACACTAGTAATTAGTTCTTAAGAATTTGGAAATCATCATAATGACATTACAGCTGAATTCTGGCCGATTACAAAATGCATTATTAGCAATGATTATGCAGTTGAAACTTTGACTAGGATGGCTATTTCACTGAAATTGTGTACATTTGCGCTAGTAATCACATCTACTTACAAGTCTGAATTCGTCTAATATGTTGTTTTTCAGTGTGATTATGGTAGACGAAGCTCACGAGAGATCCCTTGCAACAGACATATTGTTGGGTCTCCTGAAATAGGTATTAACAATGGTTCAAGATCTATTTTACTTAACCATCTAAAAGTACATACAACTTTTGTATCTGTTTATGCTGCTAACTACTGATTTCACAGATACAACGCCGTAGACCTGAGTTGCGCCTGATTATAGCATCAGCCACAATTGAAGCAAAATCAATGGCTGAGTTTTTTCACACCAGGTTCTTTTATTAGTACAATGATCACAGACGAAGCCCAAAACAGTGGCAAGCCTTCTTTAGGTATGTCAGAGCCTTATTAGTAGTTAATTTGCTGCCTTTTGCTCTGTGAGACTAACCTGGTATCTGTTAAATATGTGAATGTAACTGAACCATGATTATGTACTTTTATGTGTTAAGAAATAACACCTTTAGTTTTACCGATGGTGGTGGTGGTTGTGCTTTATTATGTAATGGAATTTAAAAGATTTACAAGACACCTTTGGTTACTTACTGTGACACTATTTTGGTAAAATTTTTCAGGAATGATCGTTTTGCCTTTGTAATCGGGACTCACTCGTGGAGATCAGGTAACTGATCTTTGAATTCTTTTACCTTTTTCATCGCTTGTATTATTTTTATTATTATATATAAGAAGTCATTCATTTGTGAACACATGTTGACTATAAATGATTTTCTTGCCGGATATTTTCAGGACCTGATATTTTCTCCTTCCCCTAGAGGGAAAAGGAAGGTTGTTATTTCAACAAATATTGCAGAGACATCCCTGACACTGGAGGTACATTTGAGTAATATTCTTGAATTACCCATTCTTAGCTACACTGTTTTTTCTAAATGCTTTTGTATATTGGTTAGATGTTACTTTTTTATGAAATTTAAGTAATAACATGTATATAAAAAGTGAAATTTCAATGTAATCAAATCTAGATAAGGCTCGCGAGCCTTACAAGTCGAGTATTTTGGAGCTTGAACTTGACTCGAAAGTATACTCGAGTAGCTCAAGCTTGAGCTTGACTCAGTAGATCGAGTCGATTTCGAGTACTTTACCATTCATTCTCAAATAGCTCGTGGACTGTCTCATCTCATTTGGGTGTGTATATTGGTTAGATGTTACTTTTAAGTTTGTGTTTGGTGTGTACAGGTGTGTTTCGATGTCGTGAAAACATTAAAAAATCATGGGATTCTTTTCGAAAGCTGCTTAACTATAGCGATTTTTGCTTTACCCAAAAAACTATACCGATTTTCGATATCACCATGCGCAATGCTCTTACATATCTTGTTAAACTATGTCTATTGATAAATTTCTTTATTTTGAAGAAAACAAAAGTGTTTTGTTTTGTAAAATGGGTTATACAAGGAGTTTAGACCCTCGAGTGTTGTCGCAGGCCGTTTGAGCATATGTGTTTACACAAGCTAACTTTATGTGAGTTTTAATCTCTTACTTTCGCATAAACATGAAAGGATTCTATACATCCGTATACATGTACCGGATCTGGAAATTCGTATAAAGGCAAGCACTACCTAATAAAAATTCTCCCATAATTAAGGAAACAAAAAAAGAAAAGTTATTTTCCTGGTTCGGGTTTTAGGGTCATGTTCGGGTTTCGGGTTTTGTATTCCAGTTCGAGTTTTTTGTTGTCTGAAAATTCCTATTGGGTTTTTCATGTATTGTTTTATGTAAGTGAGTTGAATGTCGTTTTGTGAAAGAGTAAGCATGTAAGATCATATACAAACTAACAAAAATCCTTTAACCCTTGAAACAATAACCACTCTCACATTGTTACTTAACTCATACAAAGTCCGTCTAGATTTTAAGATATCCTTTTTGTACACAACTTAACTTTTTTTTTAGATAACTAAACCATTTGCAAATGGCAATGCTTATAAAGAAATCCTAAGTAGACATACAAAATAAATTCAAAACGTGACTAATATTTCTTTTAAAGATACTCCACTGTATATATAGTACAAGAAATTAAGAGCATCTCCAATATTGGCACTAAACGTGCTTTTTGCACTAATTTAATGCTAAAAAGAACCAAAAAAAAAAAAAAAAAAAAAAAAAAAAAAAAAAATCTCTAATGTTGTCACTATCTTTAGCACTAATTTAGTGATGTGAATAGTAAAACACTAAATATAGTGCTACACTATATTTGTCACTAATACTATTCATCTTATTTAAACTCCATTAGCTGATATAAGCCCAAGCCCGATCTGTGGGCTTATGGTACATTAAGGTTTATTATACTCTATAAATATTGGTGATTAATAAAGTTAAATCTACACAGTTTCAATGTAAACAAACAGTCAAACATGGTATCAGAGAGTAATACCGATCCTCTAAAACCCTAAAAACACCACTGTCGTTTCCCAACCTCTCTCTACAAACCAATTCTTTTTGCCGTCATCAATTCTTCATCAGGGCAGTTTATCTGGACCCCCCTATAGGGGGTATGCAATCATTGCACGCATTGGGCGGTTATACTGTGTACATCGCGGTATTGTACTGTGTGTTTCGTAGTTTGTATGTTTGACTTATAGGGAGTATGTATAGTGTCCCCCTTCTTCATCCCAAAGCATCAAGTGTTGCTTGCTTGCTTAATTAATTCATTAGATCATATATATTGAATTATTTCACGTGCCGTACAAAACCCAAAACCATTAATATATACTACTGCTATTGCAGTACGTCCTCCATCCTCCCTCTTATTCTAACGTGACACAGCCATCATCAACATCATAGATAACACACAAAACCGATTCACAGCCTCTTCTCCCTCCCCTTTTCTGCTGCACACAGTGTATTCATCACCATCATAATGACTAATGGTGATCTCCTTCTACCACCTCCTACCCTCACTCTCGTTGAAACAAAACCTAAAGGGTTTTTTCTTAGGTTCTCTTTCCATCGTATCGCAACAAGATTGTTAGTTATGAAAAAAAAAAAAAAAAAAAGAAAAAAGAAAAAAAAAAGTTTGACCTTCATTGTTTTGGTTTTTTTTCCCCTCTTAAAGTCGACTAAAGCTCGACTTGTCTCCACTTAAAGTCGATTAAAGCTCGATCAATGGTGTTCCTTCATTCAATAAGCCGCATGAGGTTACTACTTTAAGAATCAATGTGAAACATTTTGATGTCCTAATGCACGTCATTGGTGAATATACAAGTTCTTCGACAAGTACCGCTTTCTTTGTTTGCTTTGCTTTCGCTTGCGGTGGATGTCTTCATCAACAAAAATAGTTAGAGCTTTACTATTTTGAGTGTCTCCAGTCCGACCTTTCGCGATTTCGTCGCTCGAACTGCAGGGGAGTATTAGCCAATATAAGCCTAAGCCCGGTCTGTGTGCTTAGGGTACATTAGGGTTTATTGTACTCTATAAATATTGGTGATTAATAAAGTTAAAACTACACATTTTCAATGTAAACATACAGTTCAACAAAACTCAACATATTTGTTAAACATTGATACTTAACTATGAAAACAAAAAATAGCTTATATAAACTATATTGTTGTAAGAGCACTTTCAACCATAACTCGGGGTTAAACTTTAACACACTGTCACGTCAGCTTTAACTCACCCACCTTTAACTCAAAAAAAACTCTTTCAATCATAACTCACCCTTAACTCACATTTAAAAGGGGCGAAAGTGATTTTTTTTTTTTTTTTTTTTTTTATACAAAGTACCCTTAACGCAGCATTAAAGGGTTAACGCACACCCTTAACATTATTTCCGTTAGGGAATTCAATGTTCAACAATCATATGTTGGTTCACGATACATATAATGCTAATATAACAAGTTTAACAATTATTTGTTACTTTTCAGTTTACAAAAACGTTATAAGTTTCATAATGCCAACTAGGGGTGTTCATCGGTTCGGTTCTCGGTTAATTGGTTTATTTGGTTCGGGTTGTTCGGTTAAAATTTTTTTTTGAGTCATAACCGAAAACCGAACCGAACCGAAAATATTTGTGACCGAACCGAAGTTCGGTTCGGTTATGGGTCAAAACCGAAAACCGAAATTTTGTACTTGAATATTGAACAACATTTATATTTGCTCTAATATTGAACCATAACAGTCTTGCATACACATATTGATATGTATGTCAAATGATTAAACCTAGAGAATAGAACATACATCATCCAGATACATAAACTTTCCTAAGAAATAACTAATCATAGCACATGACCCCATGACGGTATGCCAAAATATATGCAAAACGACATACCTAGACAAGTTTTAACATCTATTGAACACAAAATACCCTAACATCATAGGACCTAGGGTTAGTCAAGTTATATTTTTTTAATTAATATATAAAAAATATTAAATATTAATTATAATTCAGTTTTCGGTTCGGTTCGGTTGTCAATATGCTAAACCCATAACCGAACCATAAACCGATTAAAATGTTCGGTTCGGTTCGGTTTTTACCAATTCGGTTCGGTTAAGAATTCGGTTCGGTTAAGAATTCGGTTCGGTTATTTTCGGTTCGATTCGGTTTCGGTTTTCGGTTACTGCGGATATTACCCGATCCATGAAACATTATAAGTTCCCTAATGCCAACAATAGTTTAAAGAGTTATTTGTTTCTTACATTTTATTATTACACCTGTATAAAGGGTATTTTGTTTGGGTGAGCTAAATCTTATAAATTAATCGGTTAAAAGATAAAACAATGATTACTTACAAAGTATAGAGTATTTTGCAAAGTAACAAAATAAGGGTCATATTATACTAACACCTCCTAAAAAATAAGACCTACCTATATTAGTCAAAATATATAAATCGTAAAGCAGACAGTACAACCATCCGATACATACAATCATTACAAACACCCCTATGGGTGTGTAGTAGTAAGGCTAGAAGATAGGACAAAGCAAGACTACCAGAGTAGAGCCACTGTGACTGTGTTTCACATCTTTTCCGGTTCCTCCATAGTTGACAGTCAAATCTTTCAAACTAGACTGCTAGAGTAGAGTCATTGTGACTTTTTCACGTTCTACCGCTTTTTTATGAAGAAAAAACGGAGTATAGTACAAATGGGTAAAATTGTAATTAAAACGGTTTATTAGTATGAAATTGTGAAATACACCTTCCAAATTAATTGTGCTTCGACTAAAACACACAATTAAAAAATAATAATAATAATAATAAATAAATAAAAAAAAATCATAATTATCAGAATCACCGCCTTTACAGTTTTACTATTAATTAATTAAGGCCAAATGGCACAAAAAGTCACTAAACTTAGGGTCCATTTTCAATCAGGATACTACTTTTTTTTTCTTGCAAAAAAAGGCGCCCAACAAAAATTTTCAGCCGATTTAGGTTTTTTACTAACTTTCGTTAACCCACGTCGTTAGTAAATTACATGTTTGGTCCTTGAATCGTATAATCATTACATGTTTGGTCGTTGAATTTTTTTTTCAATTTTTTTTTTTTTTTTTTTTTTTTTTTTTTTTTCAAATTTTTTTCTTTAACTTTTTTTTCCAAAATTTTTTTTTTCTAAAACATTTTTTTCCAAATTTTTTTTTCAAGTATATTTTGGAAAAAAAAATGTTAGAAAAAAATTTAGAAAAAAATTTCAAAAAAAAAAAAATTCAAAAACTTTTTTTTTGAATTTTTTTTTTCAAAACATTAAAAAAAAATCAAATTTTTAGCAACGACATGTGTTTCTAAAAAAAAATTCGAAAATATTTTTTCGAAAATTAATATTAGAAAAAAAAATCGAAAAAAAAGTTATAGAAAAAAAATTTCAAAAAAATATTTTTTTGAAAAAAAAAAATCAAGGACCAAACATGTAATTCACTAACGAAGTGGGTTAACGAAAGTTAGTAAAAAATCTAAATTGACTGAAAATTTTTGTTCGTCGCCTTTTTATGCAAGAAAAAAAAGAAGAGTACCCTGATTGAAAACGGACCTTAAGTTTAGTGCCTTTTTGTGTCATTTGCCCATTAATTGATTACTATTTTTTTAAAGCTTGTAATAATTATATCAAATATGGATAATATGATAATCTACATCAAATTTTCTTAATTAATTTGAGCCATTTAACAAAAAATTGAACAGTAATATTGAGACGGAAAATCTAACCACATCTAAACATAACATTTTGCGATCATGTCACAAAACTCAACTTTAACCTAGACAAACTCTTATTAAAGCTCATGTTACTTTTTAAAAAATTTAAAGGCTTAACCACATAATTGTGTTCACAGTTAATCTGTTTGATTCTTACCTAATTCGAATATGAATTGTTCATTAAATGAGTTAGGTAGTTAACATATCTTTTTACGCAAGTCCGTTATCCCTAAGGTCACTCCCAACAATAACTCAACTTTAAACTTTAACACACTGCCACGTCAGCTTTAACACACTCATCTTTAACACCCAACAATAACTCAGCTTTAACACCTTAACTCACCTTTATATCAAATATTTTCAAATTCAACCCCTAACTTATAAATTACTTCATTTTTTAAAAACATAACATTCATTAAAAAACATAACATTACATACTTAATTGTTGGGTCCTTCAGTACCCAAGAGTCGTTAAAACTTGATTTGAAAACAAATTAAGCTAAGTGTTAATTAAACCGAAAACATTCTAAGTCACTGAGTGAACAGTCACTCAGTGAGTTACCTTCAAGATGCTCAGGACGAGTCTAAAAAGAAAGACTCACTAATTCAGGGAGGCGGATCTCCCTGAAGTGTTACTTGAGACGAAGAAGGTGGTAATGGGATCAGTGAGCGTTAGACAAGAGCTCACTGAACCCCAGTCTCCTCAACAACAATAACTGAAGATTGAAGACTGAAGGCAAATGGCTGAAGAACCTAAAAGCCTGAAGGAAATGAGGGATTGAGCGGGAAGGTTTGAGAAGATAAGAACAAGTCTTATCGGGGTCAGACAAACCATCCCTCAAGTGGCTAAAAGTCGAAGAAGTGTCAGGACTGACACTCAAAGACTTTTTAGCGCAATCCTATTTGTTCTTGGAAATGACAATTACTGTTGTAGTTGTCAGATACGCCTTCCTATTGTTTACGTAGTTTTAATCTTCAGTACTCTTAACATGTTTGCCTATAAATAGCAAACAGATGGAGAAAAGAGGGTTAGGTATTTTTGTGCAATAAAAGCTTAGACTTTCACAATACCCCTTTTTCTCCTACAAAGAGTAACGTATCCCTGAGATAGCTCAGTCGGTCGAATTGTTACCACTTAAAGCATTGCTTAAGTTTAGATAGGAGACACCATACCTTGTCTATTCAATCCCAAGTGTTTGTTCCGCAAAACACTTGGGTAATAGATTCTTTGATTCATTTCTAATAAGAATTTAAACGTTGAAAATACTTTGTGTTTTTATATTTACGTTTCATTAACTGTTAGAATTAATCAATACATTGTATTAGTCATAAACATAAATAGATTAACTTTCTAGTTAACTCTAAGCGTGTTAAGGGAACAACAAGTGGTATCAGAGCCTCTGGTTTATAAAATCTTTCAAAATTAACCAAGAGTGCTCAAGGTTTTTAAAACCAAGATCCTACTATGACTGATATAAATGTGCCCCAGCTAGTCGACAAAAAGGGTGAAAGCTTTTCAGCTGTTGCCCCACGACTTGAAGCTGGTAAATTTAGCAAGTGGAAAAAGCGAATGCTTTGCTACTTGACTGGTATGGAACCATACTACATCTCTTGTGTCAAAGATGGTCCCTATGTCCCAAAGACTGCTGAAGGGCTAAACAAGCCTGAGGCTCAATAGACTATTGATGAGAGGAGGGTGGTCAATCAAGACCAACGCCTGAAAAGCATCATTATATCATGTCTACCTGACGATATAATGGAATCAGTCATCAACTGTTCAACAGCCAAGCAAACTTGGGATGAATTGGTCAATAGCTTTGAGGGTCCCTCAGATACCAAGGAAAACAGGGTCATGGACCTGAAACTTGAGTACAATACTTTCAGGGCAAAGGACTCTGAAAGTCTCTCACAGACTTATACCAGATACAAGACTTTGATAAACGAACTATCAAATGATGGTGTAGTGTTGTCTAAGCATGAGACAAATGTTGGCTTTGTCAACAGTCTCCCTGAGAAGTGGCTAAACTTCTCACAAGGCCTCAGGAATGCTAATCACATTCAGACCCTTGAGCTCCCTGAGATCTATGGGAAGTTTGTCTATGAAGACAACTTAATCTCAAGGAGATACCCAGACTCAAAAGCACTTGAGTCCAAAAAGGCCTTGACCTCCACACCCATATCAACTGCTTCTTATACTAATGGTGTTGTGCAGGATTTTCAAGAGGATTCTGAGGATGAAATTGATGAAAGGACTAGTGATGAGTACCTAAATGATTTAAACTTGGAATTCCAATAGAGGGCACTCCTTGCTAGTTCAAAACGTTTCGTCAAAAGAAATCAGTCCAACTTTTCTAAAGCAAAAGCAAATGAAACCACTGAATGCTTTAAGTGTGGTAAAAAGGGTCATTTTGCTAGGGACTGTTATTCTAAAACCATCTCAGAACCCTCTTACAAATTTTCAGGAAACAGTTCCTCAGGAACTAGCAAGTTTCAACCTAGAATGTTTCAGTCGACCCAACAATTTCAAAACAAGGGTCAAAAAGACTTTGAAGCAAAATATAGGAAAGCTAAGGCTAAACTTGCACTTCTTGAAACTAATGCCTTAATGTCTCAGGCTGCTTAAACATCCAAACCTGTTCAGACAAAGAACAAGGTTTTAGTAGCTGAAGCATATAATTGGGATGAAGAAGAGGTCTCCTCAGAAGATGAGGAAATTAGAGTGAGTGCACTGATGGCACTCTCTGAAGGTGATCAGGTGGCTGTTGGGAAAAGCCATGCAAGGAATGGAGAGTGGGTAAACATCACCATGAAGAAGGTAAACACTTTACTTTCTATGGATGATGATTCTGATTGGCAGTCCTACATGAATTATATTTGTGTAGATCTTAAGTTTGTTGAAGAACAAAGGCTTAACCTGTTTTCAAAATATAACAATATTGTGTCAGAATTGAATAAATGTAGAGATGAATTGCTTGTACTGAAGCAAGCCAAATTAGAAACAATTACTCTACAAATTCAGAACACTGAAATTTTGAAACAAAACCAAGCCCTACAAACCGAACTTAACAAAGAAAAGGCTATCATTCAAGGCTGGACTAAAAAGAACCCCAAGGTCTTTGATATTATGGGTTTAATTCCTAGGAAAACCATAGGAATTGACCATCTCATTGATAACCCCAGTGTGAGTCACAGTGAAATGACCTTTATTCCAGCAGGCATATCTTTTGAGCAAGAGATGCTACCCAAGTCAAATGACTGGATTGTCAGGGACAACCCAGTCAGTAAGTTACCAAACTTTGAGACTGGAAAGATCTTGCTTCCTGAAAGTCAGGCTTTGAAAAATATGCTTGGACTCTCTGAACAACTCAGTAGTACTGAGTTAGTAAATGAGCCTGAATCAGAATCATCTCCACCACTCCCACCTCTGAATACCCTTCAGGGTGCTACACCAAGCTCATGCCTTACACCAATGGTCTACTCCCAACATTCTCCAAAGGAGAAGTCAGGATTGGGAAAAACCATCCTGAAAAGACCAACCCTTGAAGTCTCAGTAAATACTGATGACTCATCAACTTCAGTCCCTTCTGAAGTAATAACCCAAAGCCCTGACTCAAAATTTGATCAGTTGGCTGAAATGGTCAGGAAGCTGAGTGAGAAGATTGAATCTTCTGAGAAACCTTCTCAATCCAAGAAGAAGGAACAAAAACCAGCTTCCTCAAGCACCAAACCCAAACCCTCAAAACCCCTGAAAAGATGTGAGCTGTGTCACTATACCAATCATTTCACTGATGATTGCTATAGAATCCTTTACTGCATGATTTGCCAAAAGGATGATCACAGGACCTCTGATCACAAAACATACTCAGTCACATCAAAGATGGCAGGCCTTAAAGCTCAGTCTTTAAACTACCCTTCTGATTCTAAACAGAAACAGAAACAAAAGGCCAAGCCTTTTGCACCTTGCCATCACTGTGGGTTCAATGACCATCTTCCTCAGGATTGTCTAATGGACAATAGTTGTGAAATTTGTGGAGATCCCACTCATGACACCTCAGGACATGATAAGGTCATTTAGGCAAGAAGAGGTAAGAAAAAGTCATCCTCTCAGTCTACTGAGTCTACATCTGCAATCAATTGCAAAACTTGTGGTAGCTCAGTCCACTCCACCACTGACCATGAATCAATTGTAAACTTTAAAAAGACCCCCAAAGCTAAGCCCTCCAAGAAGTGAAGTCCTAGAAAGAACTAACCCAGTTTACCATTTGTGCAGAAACATGCCAGGGATCCTGTTTGGCATCTAGATAGTGGATGTTCAAGGAGCATGACTGGTGTTAAAGAGTATCTGCACAAGTATGTGGATGAATCAGGACCCAAAGTGATATTTGCTGATAACTCATCATGTCTCACTGAAGGCTATGGTTCAGTAAACTGCAATGGTATAGTCTTTACTAGGATAGCTTATGTTAATGGTCTTAAATACAATTTGATCAGTGTCAGTCAGCTATGTGATGCTAAATACATAGTTCAGTTTGATGATAAGCAAGGAATCATCTTCAATGCTAATAAGGAAGTTGTCCTTATTGCACCAAGAAGACATGATGTTTATGTGTTAGACATGTCCAGTCTGACTCAGAATGGAACTTGTCTCTTTACTAAGGCCACTGAAACCCTTAACTGGCTTTGGCATAAGAGACTCTCCCACCTGAACTTCAAAAACATAAACAACCTTGTGAAACAAAACAAGGTCCTTGGCTTACCATCACTTGTGTTTTCAAAGGATAAACCATGCTCAGCCTGTGAAAAAGGTAAACATCACAGAGCATCCTTTAAAACCAAAACTAACTTTTCCATCAGGAACTGCCTTCATCTTCTCCATATGGATCTCTTTGGGCCCATCAGTCCTAGATCCGTTAACCATGAGAAGTATACTCTGGTCATTGTGGATGAGTACTCAAGATATACTTGGGTATACTTCCTGATCAAAAAGAGTCAGGCAGCTGAAACAATTATGTCCTTTGTTAGGAATATTGAAAATCAAAATGACATCAAAGTCAAACAGATTAGGACTGACAATGGAACAGAGTTCAAAAATTATGAACTTGAATGTTTCTGTGATGAGAAAGGAATTTCCCAAAATTTTTCCTCACCTTACACACCTGAACAAAATGGTGTGGCTGAAAGGAAGAATAGAACACTCATTGAAGCAGCCAGGACAATGCTAAATGGATCAGTCCTTTCCAAACACTTCTGGACTGAAGCAGTAAAGACTGCCTGTTACACACAAAACAGATCCATCATTGTCAAGAGACACAACAAAACTCCCTATGAGTTATTCAAGGGAAGGATCCCTGATATCAGCTACTTTCATGTCTTTGGGTGTCCTGTGTTTATTCATAATCACAAGGATCACTTAGGAAAATTTGATGCCAAAGCTGATGATGGATACTTCCTGGGATACTCCCTTGTCTCAAAGGCCTTCAGGGTGTTCAATACTAGGAGACAGCATACTGAGGAAACATTTCATGTTACCTTTGATGAGAGCACTGATGCAATCAGTGTCTCTAACAACTCAGTGGAAAAAATAGGCATTGATGAATCATCAAGATACCCTCCTGATGAACATCATCCTGAAAATGGTCCTTCCACTCAGTACCAAGCAAATGCTGACATCTCCTATTACATCATTCCCCACAACCTTCCTTACCCAACCATCACTGAGTTTGTTGAAGCACAAACAAGTACTGATGAAATCATTCAGTCTGAACAAAGTGCTCAGGAACCAAACAATCACAATGATGAGTCAACTCACTCACACACTCAAGATACTGAAAATCATCATTTATCTAATCCTGATCCTACCCATCAGGCCTCTACAAGTTCTAATCAGTTTCCAAGACCTCAGGACAGTTGGACTAGGTCTCAGGATATAGAACTTGTCAATATAATTGGTGAGCCTACTGAAGGCATGCTCACAAGAAGCAGGGCTGCACAACTGAGAGCAGCCTCAGCTAATGAATGCCTATTTGTGGATTTCATTTCCACAATTGAACCCAAAAGTGTCAAGGAAGCACTTAATCACCCAAGTTGGGTTCAGGCCATGAATGATGAACTAGAACAATTTGACAGAAACAAGGTAATAACCTTGGTCAAGTGTCCTGAAGATGTTTTAGTCATTGGCATGAAATGGGTATTCAAAAACAAATCTGATGAAAATGGCACAGTCGTTAAAAATAAAGCCAGACTTGTAGCCAAAGGCTATAACCAACAAGAAGGCATTGACTATGAAGAAACATTTGCACCGGTAGCAAGGATGGAAGCCATCAGGATCTTCCTTGCTTTTGCTACCTACATGAACTTCAAGGTGTACCAAATGGATGTTAAAAGTGCATTCTTAAATGGGTCACTGAAAGAAGAAGTTTATTTTCAGCAACCTCCTGGATTTGAAAGCCATGAGTTTCCTGACTATGTCTGTAAGCTTAATAAAGCCCTTTATGGACTGAAACAAGCTCCCAGGGCATGGTATGAGACTCTCTCAGCCTTCCTGATCCAAAATAAATTTTGTCAGAGGCAAGATAGACAACACCTTGTTTATCTACAAGACAAATACTGATGTCTTACTTGTACAAGTGTATGTTGATGACATCATCTTTGGCTCAACAAGTTATAAACTTTGCAAACAGTTTGAAAAACTGATGGCAAAGAAATTTGAAATGAGCATGATGGGAGAACTGACTTACTTCCTTGGTCTGCAAATCAAGCAGACTGATAAAGGAACCTCTATCTGTCAAGAGAAGTATGTCAGGAGCCTACTGAAGAAGTATGAGCTCAGTGACTGTGCCTCAGTTAAAACTCCCATGGTACCCCCAAACAACCTTGGTCCTGACCTGACTGGAAAACCAGTAAATCAAACTCTTTTTAGAGGAATGGTAGGATCACTGATGTATTTACTTGCATCAAGGCCTGATATCCAATTCTCAGTCTGCTTATGTGCCAGATATCAATCTGACCCAAGAGAATCTCATATCACTGCTGTGAAAAGGATATTCAGGTACCTGAAAGGTACTCCAAACCTTGGTTTATATTATCCAAAATGTTCAGGCCTTGATCTCAAAGGATACTCAGACTCTGACTATGCTGGATGCAACATGGACAGGAAAAGCACCTCAGGCTCCTGCCAAATCCTTGGTGGAAAACTAGTCTGCTGGAGTGCTAAGAAGCAACAATCAGTTGCCATGTCCTCAGCTGAAGCTGAATATGTTGCAGCAGCAAGTTGTTGTGCAAATGTACTCTGGATGAAAAGTCAACTCAGTGACTATGGAATTCAGTAAAAGATGGTTCCCATCTTTTGTGATAACACAAGTGCAATTGCCATCTCAAACAACCATGTTCTTCATCAGAGAACAAAACACATTGATATTAGATATCATTTCATCAGGGACCATGTCATGAATGGTGACATTGAATTACACTTCATTCCTACTGAATATCAGCTAGCTGATATATTCACCAAACCATTGGATGAACCAGCTTTCACAAGACTGAAAGCTGAACTAGGAATGTTGGATATTGAGATTCAGTCCACTGATTGAATCCATCCAACCTTGTGTAAATTCTGAAAACTCAGATCCCTGACTCTATGTGTTCCTCAGTGAAAAGGATCACTGAACCTCAGGAATTAAACCCAAGTTCCTGAACTCTTGGACCTCAGGAATTAAAACCAAGTTCCTGAACCATTGAACCTCAGGAACTAAACCCAAGTTCCTGAACCCTTGAACCACCAGGACTAAACCCAAGTCCTGAATAAGCTGGTTCACTGAATGAAGAATCATTCAGGGCCCTCAGATGACATTCAATGCTAACTTAAATGCTCTAAGTATCTAGTTAGTAAATGTCCGAGGTTGGTAACTGAATTCTTATTTAATATAAGAATATTTGTTCTTTTACCTTTCTGGTATGCACCTCATGGGCCACCACATTCCCACTTGGCATTTAATGCCTCTCCAATCACATAACAGATATGTGATGACTCAACTCTGCAAATTACACTTTTTGCAGACGGCACAACTGTTTGCCTTGATAGTTGCGCAATACAGGGATAGTGGAGGGGTTGGGCATTAAATGCGGATCTCAAACGTTTTATTCAAAACGGTTTTCAAAACAATATCTTTTGAGAAAATAACCGCTTAATGCCTAAAATACCCCCACTTCACTTCCCTATAAATACCCCACAAACAAAAAACACACACACGTCTTTTAGAAATTCTTAAGCAAAATCTTGCCCTTTTCTTAAAAAAAAAAACTAAATTTTGTGTGTGTGTTCATAGCTTTAAGAAACCCAGACCATTTGTTGTTACCCAGACTTACCCAACAAAATGGCTTCTTCTAATGCTATTACATACGCCCCTAATGTGGAATTCCAAATTGAGGGCGTAGATATGACCAAGAACAATGTGGTAGGCAATTTTGCCTATCCCCAAAAGTTTTAGGCGTACAAGAATGTAGTCAAGTATTTACAAAACTGCTTTCTTGCTACGGCATTTACAAAGACCCCCTCTGTCATATATCATGACTACTTGAGGGAATTTTGGTGTACTGCTGTGGCAACCAGCCCTGAAGACACCAGGGACTCAATCATTACATTCACAGTGATGAATGGGAGAAGGACCCTCTCCCTTGATTACAAAACCTTTATCAAAGCCACTGGCCTTGATTTCGCTTTGAATTTTGAGCCCAACCCCACTGACCAAGAAGTTAAAGCAAAATTGCTTTTTCTAGCGCCACATGACCCCAAACAACCTGAAGTGGCCCCAGGTTCGTTATTGGCCAAGGCACCAATAATTAAAACTTAGTTTCCCCCAGCCTGGAGGATCCTGATGACTTTCGTCATTCAGGTCCAGGGAGGCAATAAATCCTCCACGGAACAGTTGAACTCATCACAACAATTGATGGTGTTCAGTCTCCTGGAGGGTAGAAAAATAGACATCGGAGGAATATTCTTCCGAGACCTCGTGTCCAAGCTCTCAGGAAAATCTAGGCAAAAACACATGTCGTACCCTAGATTCATTTCTTGCGTGCTTAAGGAATTACTTCGCACTGATTATATGAGGCCTGACGCTCAAGGTTCTAAACCTGACGACCTACACAAGGCAAATTATATTAGTGGCGTTACTGAGGACCTGGCTAAACCCCGTTGCAGATTCAGTCGATGGCGGATTTTCAGGCTGTTCTTTTGTCTGATGAAGAGCTCAGTATTGAGAGTGAGGAAGAAGTGTATGAGGCAGGTGATGATATGGAGACTGATGCTCAACCCACTGAACAATCGCATCAGTCCTCTCCACATGGTGAAGAATCAGAATCTCAGGTTGATCATTCTTCAGACTCTGAATCATCCTGCCTTCCAGAACTCAGGAAGTATGACAACATTCTTCCTCTTACTGAAAGACAATTGGTCAAGTTCCTACAGAAGGCCAACAATGCTCTTTTACTGGGCTAACTGAAGAAATTTTTTACCAACATTGTGAAGCTGCTGTTCACTATGTCAACCTGAAGAATCAGTGGAATCCTATCATGATGACGTTAATGAGCACAAGTCATCGATCTCCTTCTCCCTAACAAATCTTGATGAGAATCTTAAACTGTTCAACGAAGCTCTCACCAACATACACAAGAGCGTTGCAACTATTCAAGAGTCAGTGAAAGATGACCCTGAGCTTAACATGAAAATTCTTCAGGCTTCTGAGACTTACCAGCAACAGTCAACTCAGTTAACTAAGCTGGTCAACATGCTGAAATCCTCCAATCTTCAGGGACTCAGCTCTACAGTGGACTCCATTAAGTCTTCCCTGGTTCTTATGGAGTCACACTTGGCATCTTGGGCTACATCTTCTACTTCCTTGGCTTGGAATCTTGGGCCAAGGATGACAGCAATAGAGGCTTCTCAGGCTTCTCTTGAGGCTAAGGTATCAACTCTTCAGCAGGACACCTCAGACATCAAATCAATGATGACTGAGATATATCAAGCCTTCAAAGGTCAGGCTGCTCCCTCAACTTCAGTGAGCGCACCAACTCTTGCTCTCACCATAGGTCAAGCAACAGTTGAGGGGGATAAAGTCACTGAAGAACAACCTGAACAACCTCCTGTCACTGAAGAACAACCTCCTTCTCACACTGAGGGGGAGATTCCTGAGACAGCCCCATCTTCATCTCGCCAAAACAAAGGCAAAGGCATTCTCACAACCACTGAGCCTGAGCCTACAATCTTGGTGCCTGCTTCCTCTGAAAGAAGGCCAGATCCTGATAAACCCATCAAGGTCCCTTATGAGATCAATGGAGCGATGCACCTTCTCAATGAGGCTAAAATTCAGGCTCATATGGAGAAGGAAGAAGGGTTGAAGAAAGCTGCTGAGGAAGAAAGGCAGAAAAAGTCTACCCTCATCCAAGTGGTCAGAGAAGAGGCTGAGAAGATTGGACTTGAGCCTAAAGCCTTTGCTGGAAGAAAGCGTGGTGAGAGCTTTGTGAGAGCTCAGGATGCTGAAATGTCTGCTCTCAGGAAGAAAATAGAAGAAAGGCTGAAAAGGACTGAGGAGATAAGGCAAAAGAGAATTGAGAAGTACCAATGGGTCATGACAAGCAGACTGAGACCTGAACCCATTACTGATGTAAAGATTCATCAGAACACCAAGCCTGCTGTCATCACTGTTTTCAGAGGTCCTGACAAGAGGAACTTTGAAATTCATGAACCCTTTAGGTTCGCTGACTTTGGGATCACTGAATTGGATGAACTGGGTCCAATCATATTCAAGAAGTCAAATGTGAACTGATGAAATCCCTGAAGCTAAGATATGAAAAATTGACAGCAACACCTGAGGAACTTGGTATTCCCTCACTTCTCCCAGCTCCAGCCAGTTAGCCTGCCCCCTCTCAGACCTCTAGAAGAAAGAGGAAGATAATTGGATCTGAGCCTGAGATCAGAGTCCCTGGCCTTGAATGCAACAGAGCCCTCCCTGAAGGAGTTACATTCGTGAACAACAAGGTCATTGAACAACCTGAGAGAGGGATATTCTTCACTGATGAGTTTGGAGATCCAGCCTTCCAAAGATGGAGTGATATTGATCAGGCAGGAATCAAAGCCATGCTTGGTTTTCTCATGATGGCCTCACCAATCCAGAGTCCTGAAAATGTGAGGTTCTGCCAAGACCTGAGAACCAAGATTCAACTTCATCCTGATCAACATGAGCTGGAATCCAAGAGACCCAAGCTTGAATCCCTTGGATACAAACTAGACTGAAAATCTGCAACACCTCTATCATGTGCATTTAGTAGTTAGGACCCTTGTAATGAAATTAATAAAATGACGTTCCTTTGTTTTGTTATTTAAGTGTCCTTATTTACTTTCTAGTACATTCAGTATGAGCAGAAGTCATTAGCTCACTCATGACTGATCAAAAACACTTGAGCATAATTTATATCCAAATAGGGGGAGATTGTTGGGTCCTTCAGTACCCAAGAGTCATTAAAACTGGATTTGAATACAAATTAAGCTAAGTGTTAATTAAACCGAAAACATTCTAAGTCACTGAGTGAACAGTCACTCAGTGAGTTACCTTTAAGATGCTCAGGACGAGTCTAAGAAGAAAGACTCACCAATTCAGGGAGGCGGATCTCCCTGAAGTGTTACTTGAGACGAAGAAGGAGGTAATGGGATCAATGAGCGTTAGACAAGAGCTCACTGAACCCCAGTCTCCTCAACAACAATAACTGAAGATTGAAGACTGAAGGCAAATGGCTGAAGAACCTAAAAGCCTGAAGGAAATGAGGGATTGAGCGGGAAGGTTTGAGAAGATAAGAACAAGTCTTATCGGGGTCAGACAAACCATCCCTCAAGTGGCTAAAAGTCGAAGAAGTGTCAGGACTGACACTCGAAGACTTTTTAGCGCAATCCTATTGGTTCTTGGAAATGACAATTACTGTTGTAGTTGTCAGACACGCCTTCCTATTGTTTACGTAGTTTTAATCTTCAGTACTCTTAACATGTTTGCCTATAAATAGCAAACAGATGGAGAAAAGAGGGTTAGGTATTTTTGTGCAATAAAAGCTTAGACTTTCACAATACCCCTTTTTCTCCTACAAAGAGTAACGTATCCCTGAGATAGCTCAGTGGGTCGAATTGTTACCACTTAAAGCATTGCTTAAGTTTAGATAGGAGACACCATACCTTGTCTATTCAATCCCAAGTGTTTGTTCCGCAAAACGCTTGGGTAATAGATTCTTTGATTCATTTCTAATAAGAATTTAAACGTTGAAAATACTTTGTGTTTTTATATTTACGTTTCATTAACTGTTAGAATTAATCAATACATTGTATTAGTCATAAACACAAATAGATTAACTTTCTAGTTAACTCTAAGCATGTTAAGGGAACAACATTAATAAAAAAAAATTACAACAAAATTAAAAAAACATAACATTACATACAAATCACAATACGATACAAAATTTTATATAGATTTGTAATTGTCGATAAGATCCGACTTCTCCTCCCACACTTGTAACACCTGCTCCCTAACCATCTTCAAGGCGACATGAAGTTGCAGATCTGTTTCATCATTTCTTAATAGAGTTTCTAGACCGACCCTGATAGCTGAATGGTCTTGAGGCAACTCACGCAACCTTTCGACCTCTGGAGCACGATTATGCATCTGTAGCATAATACGAGTTATCTCACCTAGCAAATTGTTAATTAATTTGAGTTCTTTTTCTTGTTCATTGCGTAATCGGGTGAGGATAGCCTTTTGCACCTCTGCTGGTTCGTTAGCCATAGTGTTTGTGTTAAAATTAGTGATACTTGCGAGAGAGTTTTATAAGAAGTTGTGTGAGAAAACGAAGTGTTGTGAAAGTGGCTTTTATAGTGGAAACTAGCCGTTGGAGGCTATTTTAAAAATCAGATTCAAAGTAAAAGTAACCGTACGAGCATTATTCAAATTCAAACGTAAACTAACAGTACAACATATTAAAAACGTTTCAAATTCAATTCAATTTATAAATTCAAAATAAAAGAATCTTGGGCGGGATATATTTATATCCGTTTCAAATTCAAACTCATTTTAAAAAACGTGTGAATTTCTAGCCTATAAATCCCCATACTTCTCAAACACATCTCACACACAAACACATTCAGACTGCTAAGATATTCAAGATCCAAACTTATTCATTCCCCAAACTGCAAATGTCTTTCAAAAAAGATTTCTCACAACAATTTTCAACTCCACCTCGCCAAGATTTTTCACAACAATTTCCAAGTCCAGCACATGAAGAATTCCATACTCCACCTGAACATATCTTTCCGGTTTTCCAACCGGAAAATGAACCGGTGAACAATCCACCGGAAAATGAACCGGTGACCAATCCACCGGTTGTCGAGCAAGACCCAAATCCGTTTGGTTTAACAGAGGAACAACTCAGACTTATGGAGCAAGATATAGAAGTCTTGCAAGAAATGGAACACCGTGAACGAGAAGAGGAAGCTGCTCGTTTGGAGCAACAAGCCAGAGACGAAGAACAACGTAGGAAGAAATGGGAAATGGGTTAGTTCTCACCTGATTTCTCTTCGACTGAAGATGGTTACCCAGACTCAGATGATACCTTCCATTAATTTGTAGTTTCATTTCAATTTCCGTATCGTAGTTTCATTTGTAGTTTGGTTTTAATTTCCGTATCATAGTTTAATGTAATTTCTATTTGACGTTTAATGTATTTCTATTTGATGTTTAATGTATTTTAATTTCCTACTTTAGAAAACGTTACAAGTTTTTAAAAAAACATTACATAACATATCAAAGAGGAACAAAAAAAGACAAGTAAACAAAAAAAAAAACACTTTTGTATAAAATACAAGGGGCAAAAATGAACATGAACAAAAAAAAAAAACATTTCGTCACAAACACAAGGGGCGAAAGTGATTTTTTTTTTTTTTTTTTTTTTTTTTTACAAAACAAACCCTTAACGTAGTGTTAAGGCTGCGTTAACGCAGTGTAGCCCCCAACAATTAACGCACCTTAACGCCCCCTTAACGCATGATTTTGAGGCCTTAACGCAGGTTTGCGTTATGCGTTGGACATGGTCTAACCAAAACTTGTTTCTTTGACATATGATTCTTATTGGTTCTCATGTTGTGTTAAAATTGACATCTTCATTAATTGATTTGCACACATCAAAAATTAATTGGTACACTCAAATGCATGCATTAGAGACTAGTATAGTATTAACATTTGCTTTAATTGTTTGTACATTTAAGTGTGCGAATAAAAAATTTAATTGCAAATCATCATCTCCCTAGGGGTGTTGGCAACAAAAGGGAGGACGCCAGCGACTTGGGGGGAGGTCGCTGGCGAACACCGCCGCCAACCCCCTTGCCGCTAGAATCCTGTGACTCGGAGTCCTCCTCAATCCGACGAAGCATGGAAACTTTGGGGGAAAAGACAAAAAAAAAAAAAATTGTACAATTGGGGATTTTTTTTGCCCGTTTGGGCGTTTAATTTTTTTTTTTAATATATATTATATATATATATATATATATATATATATATATATATATATATATATATATATATATACATATATATATATATAGATGGGATATTATGAGAAGGGTGGGAAGGATTGTGGGAGTGACATGTGTCACTTTGCCACATCATCATTCCGCCAAAATTTTTACTGCATCGTGATGCAGTAAAAATTTTGGCGGGAAAATTTTTTTTTCCCGCCAAAAAAAAAATTTTTTTTGGGCAAAAAATTTTTTTTTTCCCGCCAAAATTTTTACTGCATCGTGATGCAGTAACCGTGATGCAATAAAAAATTATACTGCATCGTGATGCAGTAACCGTAATGAAGTAAAAAAATATACTGCATCGTGATGCAGTAACCGTAATGCAGTAAAAATTTATACTGCATCGTGATGCAGTAAAAATTTTGGCGGGAAAAAAAATTTTTTTGCCCAAAAAAAAAAATTTTTTTTGGCGGGAAAAAAAATTTTTTTCCCGCCAAAATTATGCGGTATGATGATGTGGCATGGGGATGACACATGTCACTCCTACAATCCTTCCTACCCTTCTCATTTTATACATCATATTCACCCATTTTATTCTCAAAATTTATACATTTTCTTATACTTCTTCACCATGAGTTCTAGCTCCGACTCGTACCCGCAGACCGGCTCGTCGAGTGAAGAAGAGTCATCCGAAGATAGTGTCGAGTTTTTGTACCAGGTAGTTAAACAGTACCGGGTGATTCAAGACACCGCAACTTCGGCACGAGCATATGTTAGGCGTGATCGCGACGAAGCTGAACAAATGTTGATGAGAGATTATTTTGACGAAAATCCGACCTACAACGACGCAACCTTTCGCGAGACGTTTCGTCTTCCAAAGCGTTTATTTTTAGAGATTGTCGAGCGAATCAAGGCGAGTGGCAATCCGTATTTTCAAGAAGGGTATGACGCAAGGAATCATAAGAGTTTCACGGCGATACAAAAATGCTTGTCAGCGGTATAACAGCTCGCCGACGATGGTGTTGCCGCTCAAAATGATAAATATTATAAAATGGCAGGTAGGACGGCTCGTGAATGTCTTCAAGAGTTTTGTGATGCGGTTAATGAGTTATACCGGCGAGAGTTCCTCCGTAAGCCGAATGCCCACGACATTGCCACTCTGCAAAAAGCTCACGAAGAGCTACACCACATGCCGGGGATGATCGGTAGCATTGACTGTACACATTTCGGCTGGAGGATGTGTCCTAGGCGCTTGCATGGTCAATACAAGCGAGGTTACTACAAACACCCGACGATTATGCTTGAAGCAGTGACTTCATTGGATTTATGGTTTTGGCATGCGTACTTCGGTCCTCCGGGCACGAAAAACGATAAAAATTTCTTAAACACATCTCCGCTATTTTTGCGAGAACGGAATCAAACAGCGCCTCCGAGTTCATTTGTCGTAAATGGTAGAAACTACAAACGGGGTTACCTTTTAGCGGATGGAGGCTACCCAAGTTGGTCGGTTTTCGTTGAAGCATACAAGTACCCGGTGGATCCGAAGGAAGTAAAATTCAAGCGATTACAAGAAACGGCAAGGAAGGACGTCGAGCGAGCTTTTGGAGTTCTCAAATGTAGATGGGGTATACTTAATCGCACACTTCGGCATAAAACGATAGAAAGGATTTCAAAGATCGTGTACACGTGCATTATTTTGCACAACATGCTTATCAAAGAAGACGGTCGTGCGATATCTCCGGTTCATATTATGGACCCACCGGTCCAACCGCAGTTTGACGAAGACGCACTCATGGAGTTGCGAGACGAAGAAGTGGGTTCACGACTACGATTTGACCTTACCGAGCATGTTTGGCCTCAAGATTTGCCATACCTCAACGCGCCGCAAGACTAGCTTGGTTTTATTTGTTGTATTGTCGTTTTTATTATTTTCCGTATTTGTCGTTGTAACCGTTTTTTTTAATGAAATAAATTGTTTGTTTTTATCTTTTAATGAAATAAATATAATTTTTATTATTCATATATAAATAATAATGAAATAAATTCTTTTATATATAAATAATAAAAAAATAAAATGAGGCATGATTCCGAATCCTTCAGAATCCTCTCACTGCAAACACTTTTGGCTTCAGAATCCTCCTTTTTTTGTCTGCCACATGGCAGTCTGTGATTGGTCGGTGAGAATCCTCCCATGATTCCGAATCCTCCATTGCCAACACCCTAAGAAAATGGGTGAATAAGTGAACCTTATATTCTCCAACTTAAGTGCCAAAATTGTCATACTTTTTCAAAGTACAAGTTTTTAATGCAAAAGATATAATGACTTTTAACATAATTTGAAAACTGTGGCCTTTTGATATTTAGGAAATATAAAATTGACCAAAAACAAAACTAACAAATTGTCGAGAAAAATTACGTACCCAAGAAAATAGAAGTTATTAGCTTTTTTTTATAAGTGAAAACAAGATTGACGGTAGCGGAGATTTGTTCATGAGAAAACCACCAATTATTTGAACATGTCATCCTTTAGTACACACCTCCTTAACCAAGCGTGGAGCAACTAATTAGAAAGTGGTTTGATCATCCGGACACCAAACAAAATTAATTTGTTTTATACGTGTGTGAGTTTGTTGTGGTGTATTTTGTGTTTAAAAAGAGTATGTTCGTGTGTTGCGTTTGGTGTTAACCACTACATGTGTTTGCTGGTGGGTGTGTATGATGATATGACGCTGATATAACCGTGGATTTTGGTAGTAGGTGTAGGTGAACTACTGATACTAGTCTAAACTTGTAACTCAAACAGTGGTTGAGATTTGCTTATTTTCTAGAGAAAATAAATGCATTAGGCGTTTTCAACAAGCTTACCCAAGAAATGCTTTGAATCAATTAACTCGATCGTTAATCTTATTAATATTCAATTCGTTCCCATACGTAATAACCAATTAGAAGCTCAGCTTATTTGAAGTAAACTGAATATCATATTCAACCTTTGTATATGAGGAGATTGCACTGTACCAAATTGCTACTAACTTGAATTGAACAAGCATAAAACAATTGAATGGACAACAGATTTGAGCATGAGCTTCAAACATAAAACCACTTAAGCCAAATACCAAAACCAACTAATAAAACCATTCATGTGTGCCATAGTGTCAAAAACCTTGTGACCATCATCATAAAATAAGAGATATATCAAGTTCAATTCTTGTTACATCCAAATAACCTTGAATTGGTCACGCCAACCTTCTGAATAGGGAGGGTACTATCTAGTTTGAGTCTGTGTAGTCGGTCAAAAAGTCGGAAACCATAGTTGACAAAAAAAAAAAAAAAAACACTAATAATCTCAAGACACCAATATCTATAGCAAAATATGTATATTTGTTAAACTTAGTTACCCTGTTATGAATTTTCGGACTAATCAACCAATACAGATTCCAAATGAATTATTAGAAGATTTTACTTTGGTCTGAATATTTATGGCATAACAAAAGTATACCATGCGCAGCACCTCAAATATTAGTGAACTGCAAAGAGATGTGATCACCACGGCATTAACAGAATGCAGTTGGTCAGTGTTCAACGATGATAATCTGAGACCAATCCCAGTCTGTAGAAAGCCTTTTAATATCTCCTAATGAAAATATTTTATTTCGCTATATAGATGATATCGCTTGCTTTTGATGGGTTGACGCTTTGGCTACCATGTAAAAGCTTACAAATGACCAATAATTGTGCATATATAAATGAAAATCTTCCCAGAAAGAGATTTTGGAACTTGATCACCTTATACACCTCGGAGACAAACTTTAAAATAAGAATCAAGGCATATTTAGCGTGAGTTCAACTTGAAAATCACATAATATACAAATGGTTCGATCCTTACCAAATCAGTGTACACTCAAAAAGATAATCCCAACATTTACATAGTGTGTCCCTGACACGAGTTGGAGGTACCGACTTCCTATCAAATGATTCTAGAGACGGCACTGATTATAAGCACCACGTGAAAAACTTCAATTAGTCATGACTTACAACACAAATATACATGCCATTGGCTTAAGCCTTCAATGCAAATACTTCTGGAGTCACACTTGACATCAAATCAAATCAAATCAGCAAAACAAGAGATTTTACTTCAAATTCTAAACTAACTTGATATCCATATGCATGAGTCTTTACAAAGGTAGAAGTTAGGCATGTAGCTCTCCTAACTTGATCATTCAAAAGACATATTCAGAAACTTGGAGCATATAATACATGAGATCAAAAGTAATTAAGAACAACAATCCATTAAACAAAAAACAAAAGATAGACACAAGCTAAAAATCCCAATGTTCAAGGACCATATTCTGAGACCTAAAACAAGGGCTTGCAAACGAATTCTAGGTGTACCTTCTTGAGTTGGAGCTCGGCAAGAGATGCAGCTTGATTTTCTTGGAGCCAATTGGTCGTGTTTTCAATGGCACACTTGATTAGCTTCAAGATCTCTGGGTCAAGCCTCTTCTTGATATTGTAATCTGAAACTTCATTATTTATTTTGTATATGCAATCCTCTAACTCATTGTAAGCATTTGCCAACTTCTTGAATTCTTGGTCCTCAGTTCTGTATTTCTGAGCATCATTTACCATTTTCTCAATCTCTTCCATGGATAGTCTCCCACTTTCATTGGTAATTGTGAGTTTCTCCGTCTTACCAGTGGATATTATCCCAGCAGTGACGGTGAGGATACCATTGGCATCTATTTGAAACCATACCATAACTGAAGATACTCCTTTTGGAGCAAGTGGTATACCAGAAATTGAAAATTCCCCCAAGAAATGGTTAGCTGTAGCTCTGACCCTTTCCCCTTGATAGACCGCGACACTTACGGTAGATTGGTTGTCACGGGTTGTGCAGTAATCACTGGACATAGTTGTAGGTATTTGAGTGTTACGTGGTATCACAACACTCATTAGGTCTCCAATTGTATCTGTACCCAGTGACAAGGGAGTTACATCCAAGAGCAGCAACTTTTCAACAGTCTTATCACCCTTGCCACTTAAGTTTGCAGCCATAACGGCTGCACCATATGCAACAGCTTCATCAGGGTTCACAGTCTTGCATAACTCTTTGCCATCAAAAAGCTCCTGCAACATTTGTTGAACCTTCGGTATCCTAGTTGAGCCACCTACAAGAATCACCTGATTTATACATGATTTCTCTATCTTAGCATCATTTAAACATGTCTCAACAGTCTCGATGCACGTATTGAACGAACCCATGTTCAGCTCTTCAAATTTAGCTCGACTAATTTTTATTAAAAAATCAATCCCCTCATGCAAGCCATCTAGTTCGATTGAAGTCCGAGTAGTGGATGAGAGACTCCTTTTTGCTTTCTCACAAGCAAATCTCAGCCTTCCCAATGCTCTTTGGTTCCCAGTCAAGTCCTTACCAAATTTCCTCTTGAATTCCTGAACACAATGACTCACCATACGGTTATCAAAATCCTCACCTCCCAAATGAGTGTCACCAGCAACAGCTTTCACCTCAAAAGTACCCTCTTTTGTAATGGTCAATATAGAGACATCAAATGTGCCACCACCTAGATCAAAAACAAGGACATTCATCTTACTAGAGATATCAGATTTATTGTCCAGACCATATGCAATTGCAGCTGCAGTAGGCTCGTTGATCATGCGTATGACATTTAATCCAGCAATAGCACCAGCATCCTTGGTTGATTGACGTTGTGAATCGTTGAAATAAGCTGGGACTGTTATCACCGCATTTTTCACAGCTTTTCCAAGGTATGCCTCAGCAGTTTCTTTCATCTTGACAAGAATCATAGATGAAATTTCTTCGGCAATAAATTCCTTAACTTGACCTTTGTAGCTCACAACGATCTTTGGTTTGTCCGCAGACCCTTTTATGACCCTAAAAGGCCACAACTTCATGTCTTCTTGAACTTTAGAATCACTGAATTTTCTTCCGACCAACCTCTTAGCATCTGTAATTACGCTTAAATTAAAACAATATATAGCTATGAAAAAAAAACAGCCTATATGTCCAAAATATTTAATTCCATTAAGAAATAGCACTGTCCTCAAAGACCACGGAAGCTGCAACCTTACATTGCCTCTAAACATTTGGAGCCCCAAAATTACCTCCAATACTTGTCTATAAAAAGATAAGTTCCCGTAGGATATTAGTTGTTTGGTCAAACTATCAGTAGTTACATTATTTAACAAATAATAGAAAAAGGGCATATTTGCCTCTAAAGAAGAGTTGCAAGTATATGAACATGGCAAATATTTCCACCAATTTGTTATGTCCTTATTTATTACGAGTACTAAAGAATAGTTTCTCCTCTTTCCCTTTTAAGGTTGACAAGGGTGCGTTTTAGGTACTGTGTTGGTGTTTTCATATACATTTGAAAAAACAACGAAGGTAAGTTATCTGATCACACTTTATAAGGCATAAGTTAATGAATCGACCAACAGAAAACCTATGGTTCCCTCGATTTATCCTCACTTTTTATCCAACATCAGTCTCACATCAGTCATTTCATATTTTTTTCTGCATTGACTTGTCTACTTCAGTTGACAATATTCTTTAACATAGACATAACAAGTACAAAAAATGCATCTATAATCCACGTTAAAACACCAACATCAAGGTTTGATCCAATTTATCCTTGGTTTTTATCCAAACAGCAGTGCATCCACCTTAAGACAGCAATATCAAGTACCAAAAATGCGTTTCTGCTGATGTTTGATATAATATACAAAAATAGAGGCATACTCAAAAGATCAATAACAAATTTACTTTTATTGAACGACAGATTTGTAACTTTAGCAATGTTTAGTGTCTCAGGTGTTTCGCATTGCTTATTTTATGGTGAAATAAGCAAATAAACAATTTTGTCAACCACTTAAAACTGCGTATCTGCTTATATATATAAGTAGATAGATAAACAGACAAGCACTTAAAAAACCTATCCCAAACATTCAAACAATCTCTTACGCTTTCTAGATGTCAATGTCAAAATTGTCCTTTCGCATAAGTTTTCGATGACACATTTGCTACTTCACATGTGAAACAATTAAACCCATAGCCACCCACATGTGCGGGGGTGTTTGGGATTCCTTCATTTTTCGAAGCAGTTTGAATGTTTAGATTATCCAAACTGCTTATGCTTATCTCCTTATTTTGAAGTAAAATAAGCAGTTGTCGACAAGGGTTGGGAACTTGCTTAGACAAAGTGTTTATTTGTGTTAAATTTGAATAACCTCCTGACCCTCATATCTAATATAAAACCTTTAAATACATAGAAATGATACAAAAATATTAGCATACTAATTTGAGGGGGCGTTTGTTTAAGCTTAGTTTTCCTGCTTTTAGGGCTTATTAAATTTTTGAAAAGCCAATAAGCTAAATTTTTTTGGTTAATGAGCTTATCAACTTGAGCATATGGCTTATTCAAGCTTATAAGCCCAAAAAAATGAGCTTGTTGGCTTTTCAAAAGGTTCAATAAGCTGGTAAGCCAGACAAAAAAAGCTTAAAACAAACACCTCTTGTGACCGGCCATAATGGAGGCGCCACCCATGCGTGGTTGGCCTCCACCACGACTCATCATTCATTACACCATCAGTCCATCACCGCTTCCTGCATGGCGGTCACTACAATACGGCTGTTTGGTGAAGGATTTGATGAAAGAGTGAATGCCAATGTGTAGCTGCTGAGGTCACTGTGATTGTCTCTGATCACCAGTATATCCCGTCTAAGTAAACAAAACGCAAAGTACTATCAACTTCCCTAAAATTTTATAAACCCTAGAATATAAGGTATGGTTTGGTGGTTGATTTAATGGATCAGGTCACCGTTACACACAGTCTAAGGGTGATTTTGTTTGTTTGTTTGTTTTTTTTTTTTTTTTAAATCTTACTTGCCCTCTTACTATTACCCGTAAGAGGTGGTGAGACGTTTTGCGAGGTGGTCAGACGTTTTGATTGTTTGTTTTTTTCTTTTGAGTGACACCCACATATAACTAGACATATAATATCTTACTCAGAGGCGGGGGACTTATCTTACTGCCTCTTACTCGATAATAGATTGAAGACTTGTGTTAATATAATATATTTGACGGTTTATTAACTATGTTATATTTATGATAAAAAGTCTTGTTTCATATTTACATAAGTTACTTAAATAAATTACAGAAATGAGCACTTAAAATCATTCAGAAATGAGCCACCTCTAGTAAGATGTGGTAGTCAGATTTAGATCTAAAACATTTTAATGAAACAAACACACCCTAAAAAAACAATCCCAGTTCACTAAAACTTTATAAACCCTAGAATATAAACTGTTACATAATGACATTTAACAATAAGTAGACTAACCAAAGATGGTGTTTTGAGGACAAATAGCAACTTTATTCTTGGCACCATCACCAACCAAACGTTCATCATCAACAAAAGCAACATACGAAGGTGTGGTTCTGTTGCCTTGATCATTAGGTACTATTTCCACTCGATCATGTTTCCAAACACCCACACATGAATATGTTGTTCCTAGATCAATGCCGATTGCCGGCGTGTCGGTTCCACTTCCCTCCATTGTTACAAGTCAGTTTTTCAAACTAGAGTGAGTTTGGTTTTGTGTTTGTACTTTTTACTTTGAGTCTTTGAACTTCTGTTTTCCCTTTCCACTTAAATAAAGAAAACATTTTAATAAAGAAAACACTTTTGTGATGTATTATAAATCAAGGGGCACTTTATAAGGACCCGTTATAGGTTTTCAATAATTGCAAGCTTTGGACGATTGTATCATGTACTTCGCGGTTTGTAAAAATAACTCATAGAGAGAGTATGTATAACAAAGCAAACCCCATAATTACAGAAGTTACAAATAGCCCATAGGGAGGGATAAACCTACTAGGGAGGGTGTACTTTTGTCAAATTTTTTTTCTTTTCGTCCTTTTGTTGTCTTTTTTTATTTATTTTTTTTTTTTATTTTTTTTTTAATTTTTTTTTAAATATTTTTGGAAGTGTTTATTTGCTTTGTTTTTCTTTGTGCAATGTTTTTTTAAGTGTTTATTTGTTATGCTTTTTATGTTATATTATTTGTATTCATCTAATGTGTTTCTATTTAATTAAACAACAACAACAATAACACGTTAAACATTAACACATTAAACAACTACAAAAACAACTGTTATTATTCAATTAAACAACAACATTAACACATTATTTAAAAACAACAACACCTACTACACATTAAGATTATTTATCTCATTTAAAAGCTCATTGAGCATTGCACCCGACTGACATGCGTGATCCTCAGGATTCCTTGCCAATTCTAGTGATGCCTCCAGCGTCTTTATTCTTGTCATCAACATCTTGTTTTGAGACAATAACATCTTGTTTCTTGTTTCAAGCTTGTTAATCTTATTATCTTTGGCTACGCAGTTTGAGCACTGCGTTGAAGATGAGGCTTGACTAAAGTGCTTGTTTTGAAAAGCATCCTTCCACATAAAGTATCCACACCCATAGTCTTTTGTTCCTGGCTGTTACATGTTAAGAAAATTATAAGAAATGTATTCTTAACAAACAAATTATTTACATAACTTAACAAACGTATGATTATTTCCCACTAAAAAAGGACATGCATAATACGGTTGACCATAAGTAGCATCTGTACGGGATATCCTTTCTATAATCAATTCTCTCCGACAGCGACACAAGAAAGGATTTTTTCGTTCCACCTGGCCAAAGAATTTGCATAATAATTTACAACATAAATCAATAATGTTATTATTAATTTTAATAATACAAACAGTTATTTACAACATAAATCAGTAATCGTTCACTATGTTTTGTCGGTATAATTATTTACAACATAAATCACTAATCATTTACAATGTTTTGTCTGTATAATTATTTACAACATAAATCAGTAATCATTTACTATGTTTGTCTTCGTCTATTCTCAGTATACATGTGTTGTCGATCGGAATATAAAGTTGCCCATTCGGATGCATTGCCAACTCTTTACTTTATTCAAGTCTAGGACTTTTGTAGCCCAGGACTTTTTGTCCTTTGCGCTCGGACATCCACGAGTACTTTTGTGAACACCAGGTTGTAACACCCCCAAAATATGATATTGCGGAAGCATTCGGGTCATGGGGTGCTACTAAATTAAAAATCACAACACAAGGTAGTAAAGAACGGAATACATACTCCGTTTTAATACATTCAACCAAGTTAAATAAGTTTACAATATAGTTTGAGTTCATAAAATAAGGCCCATAAGTTCAGTCATCCCATTAAAAAACAAGTCATAGTTAAATGCCACAGTACTTCACAAAGTAGTCTATGACCCTTTGCCATGCCACAACCTTGTAATAATCACTCAGCTTAAACACCTGAGAAAAACATGCTAAAAGTCAGCAAAAAGCTGGTGAGTTCATAGGTTTATCAATAAGCAGTAAAATCAACAGTTTGGACCATGAGTTTGGTATATGAACATTACAACCCATGTAATGTCATATAAAAATATAGTCTATTACGCTAGCACTAAGTTCATGCAACCGAAGCTATAACAGTGTGCATGCTCTAGAAGCATGTTAAATATAAAGGCCCGGCAAGTGTTTATCCCAAACACTTGTGTTTCGACATGGTATACATTCGTTTGCCTATCCGGTCAACCCGAACGGGGACGTTACTCCCAATAGATCTATTTATAACATTCGCGCTTCCCAGCAGGAATTGACGGTTCATGAGTTGGGCATAATGGGACATAACAGGGCTTAGGCTAATCCACGTAATAGCATAGACAATAGTTTGTTCCATAAAAGAGTTTTTCATGTAAAAGGTTTGCCTTTGTGTCTGTTAATTGGTCGTTCTTTTCGGCTAAGAGCATCTGCTACCACGTTTGCTTTGCCTGGGTGGTATCGAATTTCGCAGTCATAATCGCTGAGCAATTATAACCAACGGCGTTGTCTCATATTGAGTCCTTTTGGTCAAGAATGTGTTGCAAACTTTTGTGGTCGGTGTAAACTACACACTTGGTGCCATAGAGGTAATGTCTCCATATTCTGAGTTGCAACAAGTATAGTTCTTCTCGTGTTTTTTCAGTTGTCGAGAGGCATAGGCTATCACATTCTCTCGTTGCATCAAGACAGCTCCTAGCCCTTTGTGTGAGGCGTCACAGTAAACCAAAAAGTCTTCACTGCCTTCAGGTAGGGCTAAGATAGGTGCGCTGTACAACTTATCCTTAAGGAGTTGGAAGGCTTCTTCCGCTTTATCTCCCCAGTCGAACCTTACATTCTTTTGAGTTAATTTAGTCAAAGGCTTTGCTATTTTTGAGAACCCCTCAATAAACCTCCTGTAGTACCCTGCGATTCCTAAGAATTGGCGTATTTCGGTGGGTATTGTGGGTGTCGCCCAATCCTTTATTGACTCGATCTTTGCAGGATCTACATGAATGCCTTGACTATCAATCATGTGTCCTAGAAATTGAACAGTTGGTATCCAAAATTCGCACTTTGAGAACTTAGCGTATAATTCCACTTTCTTCAGTAGCTTTAGAATTAGTCTGAGGTGTTCCTCGTGCTCCTTCTCGCTCTTGGAGTATATCAGGATGTCGTCGATGAAGACGATCACGAATTTGTCTAGATACGGCTTGCACACTCGATTCATAAGATCCATGAATACTGCCGGTACGTTGGTTAAGCCAAAAGGCATAACCTGGAACTCGTAGTGACCGTAACGAGTTCTGAATGCCGTTTTCAGGATATCCTCTTCCCGAACCCTAAGTTGATGGTATCTGGATCTCAAATCAATTTTTGAGTAAGCACACGAACCTTGGAGTTGTTCGAATAGATCATCGATTCTCGGGAGTGGGTAACAGTTTTTGATGGTTATTTTGTTTAGCTCACGGTAGTCGATGTACATTCTGAAAGATCCATCTTTATTTTTGACAAATAGAACTGGAGCTCCCCAAGGCGAAGAACTCGGCCTGATGAATCCTTTCTCCGAGAGTTCCGACAGTTGGTTCGATAGTTCTTGTAGTTCTGTCAAAGCTAACCGATAAGGTGCTCGTGCCACAGGTGCGGCACCAGGCACTAGGTCGATTCAAAATTCGACCTGTCATGTTGGCGGGAGTCCAGGTAAGTCCTTCAGGGAAGACTTCCAGAAAGTCTCTCACGATTGGTACATCCTCCAAACGTTTTTCCTCCGGCTCCTTCTCTTTCTTTTCAGAGACGTGTGCTAGAAAGAGAAGGCATCCTTTCTCGAGGTATTTCTGAGCCTTTGTGCAAGAGATGACGTTTAGTCTTGACGCTTTTCTTCTGTCTCTTCTGTCGCCCTCTACGATTAAGACTTCGTTCCCATAAGGCAGTCGAACGATTTTCTCGTCGCAAATAATGGTGGCATGATACTTCGACAACCAATCCATGCCAATAATAACGTCAAAACTACCCAATTCTATCGGCATAAGATCGATGTTGAATGGGTGATTTAACAGATTTAAAGTACAGCCCCTTATGATAGTGTTTACCCTTTCTACGTTCCCATTAGCTAACTCCACATTGTATACGTTGTCTAGAGTGGTCGGGGCAATACCAAGTAGTGTACTAAATGCAGTTGAAACAAAACTCCTATCTACCCTCGTATCAAACAATATGGATGCGTAGCAGTTATTTAAAAGGAACGTACCCGTCATGACGTTCGGGTCATCTTGGGCTTCCACTTTGCCTACTGCATAGACCCTTCCGCGGGCTCCTCCATCGTTGCCTCGATTCCCCTACTGTCCAACAGCTCCTTGATTTCCCCCAACAACTTGGTTCCTCGGTTCACGGCACTCATTTTTGTAGTGCCCCTTTTTCCCGCACCCAAAACAAGTCACGTTAGCTTTCGGGTTTTGCCCTGGTGCTGTCTGTACCATTGCGAGAGTTCTTGACCTACAATCCTTGGCCATATGCCCAACCTTCTGACAGTTGTGGCACTTTACTGTGCATAGTCCGCTGTGGTGGAGCTTACAGCGATTGCACAGCGGATGTTTCCCGGCATAACCCTTCTTTTCAGCTGGTCCAGCTGCATACGCCTTTTTCTCTATCGGCCCCGCAACGTAGACCTTAGCAACTTCTTGTCTCTTGTTTGGGTGGTGGTTGTTGTTATTGTTTTGGGAATGATCATCCCATTTCATCTTGTTGGTCACAACCGTTTCAGCCGAATCCTCGATCACTTGATCCATTAACTTGTTGGCCACTTCCATAGTTTCATGGAGGTCAGCAGCCTTGTAAGTTGTAACATTACCCTTGATGGATGGGGGTAATCCTCCAATGTACCTTTCCAGCAATCGAATTTCAGTCTGGTCCATATCAAGGCATAGCAAAGCAAGCTCTTGGAAACGCTGATTGTATGCAGCCATGTTGGTACCCTGCTCTTTGAGGTTCCAAAACTCGACCTCTAATTTCTTGACCTCGTTGCGAGGGCAATACTTCTTGAGTACCATTTCTTTGAAGTTTTCCCATGACATTGCGTAAGCAGTGTCATAGCCAGCCGATTTCAGATAATTGTTCCACCAAGTTAAGGCAGCATCCAAGAAAGTAAATGATGCGAACTTAACTCTGTCCTCATCAGCACAACTACATATGCGGAATACAGTCTCCAACCTTTCAATCCATCGAACTAAGACAACTGCCCCCTCGGTTCCTCCAAAACCTCCGGTCATGGTCTTCCAAAATTCTTGGTAGACCGCGAGTGTTGTTGTTTGTTGGTCTTGAATTTCCAACATCAGTAGTTGAGTTGTTTGCGGCGGCCAGTGCTGCTGCCACCCGTTCTTCAACTAACTGCAGTAGCCCTAGCTGGGCCTGGGTTAGCTGGTTGCGCACGAGTAGATCTGTTTGTCTTTCTCATAGGAGGCATTTTGCTGCATCACAACAAAAGATAGAGACAATTGAGATTCGAAAAGTTTGTTATCGCACAAGTGTAAAATCACCATAGGTAGGGTATATGAACAAGAATCAATCATAGAAAAAATGACACAATAGAGTAATCAACCAAGCTTGTCATAGATTAGGATCAATATATGTTTACAAAATTACAAGCTTAAGATACATAAGAGAAAAGTACAAGTTTCGAATACAGACGAAAGAATACAAATGCCACTAACTGATGACTACTCAGTTTAGTGGTAAATGCATCACAACTACTAAAATGAAACTAAAATCAATCACGCCCAAGGCGTAGCTGCTCCAACTCTGCTGCCATCCGTGCTACAGTAGACTCCAACCGTCCTACCGTAGACTCCAACTGTGTGATGTGTCTCCTCGACGCCAAAACCTCCCTACGGTCCTCCTGCTCTGACCTCATAACCCCAGCAATCACTGACTCCAACTCGTGCATCCTGTGCCAATTGGTCCACTCTGCATCCCAAGCTCTCACCTGATCCCTCCCAATATCATCCATCCTCTGATGCACACCTGCAAGCTCTCTACCAACTTGCTCATCACGTCTCCCAAGTCTCTCCAGCTGATCGGAGTGAACATCTAGTAGGCTCGCATGTGCCCCCAACTGGATCAAGAACCTCGTAACATCATCCTCTTCCTCCTCCGCCATAGGTGAGACAGCGGGTGGAGGGGAAGCTGGTACCAATGGAGATGGTGGCACAAAATATGGTGAGGATGGCTCATACATGAGACTATCAGCACGAGATTGAGTGCTGTGAACACACTCAATGTCTCTCCATATTTCATCATTGATCTTACAATTAGCAGGAACATTCAGACCTTCTTCTCTAGCTCGTAACATAGCAGCCCTCTGTCCCAATCCAAGAGGTGTATCCATGTCTCTGCCTACCATCTGAGCAGCCTTAGAACTCAGCCCTATCTCAAAAGTAATCGGCACCTCCTCCATAATCGCCTTCCCATGTCGCGGCTCAGCTGGTATAGTCTCCTCAGGTGTAGGATCTGCTACTGGCTCCTCTTCTGGATCCTCCTTCGGCTCTTCTTCTGGATCCTCCTCTGATTGTTCCTCTGGATCCTCCTCTGACCACTACAAGAATTCAGGCGAATAGCCACGGACAGATTTTGTGGGTAAAAGGGCCAAATTCATGGGTAACTGATGAATACCCACAGATTATCCATGAATCTGTTTTAATGGGGAAAACCTTCGAGGGTAATTGACTAGCCACGCCTTTTTTGACATGTGGGTAATGTTAACCACGACATTGTTTGTGGGCATTTTCATTCAATCCATGGGTAAATGTTGCACGGGATTTTCTAAGCTACCACGAAAATACCCACAATTGTCGTGTGGGTAATCTATGGGTATATTTAGCCAGCACATAATCCGTGGGTGCGTTCATTAAATCGGTGGTAAAATGTTTCATGGGATTTTTTACATTACCACAAAATACTCACGAAAGTTTTGAGGGTAATTCAAGGGTACACATAACCCACGATATAGTCGTGTGTAAATATCCAATGGTAAAAAGTTCCGTTTTACCCATGATAATTTATGGGTACATTTAACCACGGATATTTAAGTGTGAAAAGCCAAGGGTAATATTATAAGTTTACCTACAACAATTGGTAGGAAAGCAAAGGGTAATTATTAAAGTTTAACCACAATAAATGGTGGGTAATATTAACCACGAAAAGTACCGGTAAAACTTGTGGGAATTTTTCGATAAAATGATTTGATTGAAATTAATATGAAATATCTGCACAAATTTTGAAAGAGCTGTAAAATATAAATAGGCTAAACAATATAACCAAACATAAACCAATTTATTAAACTTAACATAAGACATAAAATATCCGAAAGGAACCAACAACCTAAATTTATCGAAGGAATGACGAACAGCAACCTAAGATATGCAAACCAAAATAATCCTGAACCTAAAATACCAGAAAAACAGAAAATAAATTAACTCAAGTTTCTCGATGTCCTAAGGCTGTGATGATCATCTTACTAGACTTCATGCTCCTCGGAGTTGCTAGTGTTTGGGTTTTGAGTTCCCCCTACAGTATCTGCTTCATTGTTGTCTTCAGTGTCACTCTCATGTGGCATATAAGTTGCAGAAGTTCTAGTGGAGGCAACTTTGGTGCCTGAGCATACTGAGTCTACAAAATTTCAATTTCCTTGCAATCTGAGGCTTTTGCAGAGGCAACTTCTGGTGCCTGAGCAGCAGTATAACAACAGCAGATTGCATCATTGTGTTGAGCATACTGAGTCTGCAAAAATTCAGATTTCCAGGTCTCTCACAAAGGATTAACAAATGAAACCTAAATGACACAGGTACTGACAAAGATGGAGACCAGAACAGCCAATTTCACAGAAACTTACCAAGGAATCATCGAGATTGCCCTTGTCAACTCCAGGCAAGTCAAGACACTAAACACCATACAGAGGAATGCAACATAGAGTCATAGACTACAGCATCATAAACCACAACCGGGTGTAAACAAAACAAAATCTTAGATATTCTAGCACCTTACAAGGTTAATATTTCTATCTTTATAATTTTTATAAAAAACCCTATCAAAAAGATATGAACAAAAGGAAGGGCACATACTAAGAAACAAATAAGTCCAAAAATGCTCGATTTCTAGAAAAATGGATATACCCAGACTCACCTGTACTTGTTTTAAGCTTCAAATATATCTCATCCCGACTCTTGCTTGAAATTTTACTAAGCCTGTCCTGTAATGAGTGACGAAGTGCACTTGCAGATGGACGAACGACAGCATTCAAATTCAATGTCAACAGAACAGAACTTGCGGTTGGTATATAACCCCTCTTCTATATATGTGTGTATGTGTGTGTATCTTTCAAATGGCTTAAGTATGACATGATAACTCACTTGCAGAGACCGGTTGATCATCTCTCTGCTTAAGTTATCACCTGTACTGTCAATCTGCAACACGATCGATTTGCTGCTTAAGTTATCATCTCTCTTTAAGTCGATGCATATAGGCGCACGAGTTGCACCACCTTCACCAGTTGGCTGTTTAAGTTAAGGTCACAAGGAATGCAAGAGTTAGCGGATTTTAACTCACACCTCCACATCATTAAACATAAGGAATGCAAGAGTATAGTCTCGACTTTCTAACTGATAAGGGAGGTGAGTATCTCTTGTTAGTTTATTGTAACTTGCGTTATATAACCATAACAAGATTGTACATGTATAGAAGTATTACAGTTCACAAATGTCCCAGACTATAAAAAGAAAACAAAAAAAGAGGGTCTTACCAAAGCAGGATGTCCAATCAGACTGTTTAAAACTGCTGATTTACTTGCACTCTGAACAATTGACAGCCCATGATTAGAAACTAACTACCATGCCCAACAAAGAGAATTCAATAATAAAAGAAATCCGAAATTATAATGAAGAGAAACGGAAGCATATAAACAGAACAGTAAAACTTGTTTGAGCCATGAAATAATATCAAAGTACAATAAGATGTTGCTTGCAAAGACTAAAAGTGGATTTTCAAGGGTTTTCAGTCCATTAGTATATTAAGTTTTAAATACACTGTCAATAGAAGATCTGTTTTTTATTCACACCCATTTATGTATGCAATTGAGGTTAGAATACATAAAACCCTAGAAGTGGGTCTTCAGATATTATAATTTATACGAGCATTAAACTAAGTATCATTGTGTGCAATTGACGTGATTATGAACTTACAAACAGATTAACAGATATTCAACAACTCTTCAACGCCAGCTATAAGAAGACATAAAAATACATGGGATGCAACCTTGTCAGGAAGAAAAGCATGAATGAGGGGTGATACGCACATTTACCATCCATTAGTAAATGTATCAAAAGGATCGAGCATAATATAACGAAAACTCAAAATTTCTTACGACAAAGTATAACCAACAAGGGCTTGCTAAAAAGAGCCACCAAAACATAGCACTAATAACTAGCCATCCTGAATTTGTTGTCACATAAAACCTAGAAAAACTACCTCCCTTATCCATCAATCGCATTTCACCAATACAAGAAAAACTCGAGTTATTATAACAGATCTACACCTTTAACTTATTATTTTCTTTGATAAAAAAAACTTACACACCCGCCTACAAAACACCATTGTTCCTGACGTAATTTGAACCATCCACGTCTTGGTCAAGCAAAGCCTAAATTACATAAATTACACCGTTAGATCTACCTAAACCTTTGTTTACAAAACCTCTTATCAAACTATTCAACTCTCGGCCTACACAGGTTTTCTAGATCGACAAGTGTACATAGGTTCTTCTATAATCCCTAATGTTACTATCATAAACATAAAAAGATCTACTCAATCGGAACACCTAAAACTAAGTCAAATTCGCATAAGTATCTAGATCAAAACCTTATACTACTGTAACAACATAAACATATGTATCTACTGCAAAACAGATAGAAAAAAACTTACTGTGTTTCCAAGAGCAATAACGTTTAAAAAAGTAGAAGGCCGTTTAGTTGAATTATCATTATCATCAATATCATCGTCGTTAAGTAAACCAGCTGCTTGCCGCATCGAATCTACTCCCTCTGACTTTGCAACAGCTTTTAGCAAAAATGAGCAATCAACATGTCAATAGATTAACATGCTAACTTATCAATTACTGTACTTGTTAAAAGAAGATGCAAAATAACTATGATAAATGCTTAACGTAAACACAAATGGTAATTATCATAAGCGAAAATAAATGTGTTTTGTACTATAAATTAAATATAAATTGTGAAAGAGCTACCTTTTCTTGCTGAGAATACCATTTAGGAAAACCCAAACGTACACAAAACAACCATCTCATTCACACATTTTATCGAGCAGTTGTTGGGCATCATAAAATCTGTAAGATTTACACAAAAGAAGCATATCTCTATTATTTTTCAAAGAAAAAAATTCATTAAAAAAAGCTAAAAACATTGTCACATATCTCTATTATCGAAATATTGTTACCTTTTAAGGTTCGAGTTTGAAGACCGATAGACAAGAGAGAGAGATGCAGATGATGTTTGATTCTACGATGGATAAGAGTGAGAGATGAGTAGTTGCAGGTGGGTTGTGGCGGTTCACTAACATATGTGAATATGTGTGTTCTTGGAGGAAAAAAATAGTATTTGTTGTGTGATAGACTAATAGGCAGTATTCATTTGAGAATATGGCAGATCAGGGTTTAAACCCAATTTCACATACCATGTCTAGTGAAAAAAAGAAACTAGATGTCTCCTGAAAGTGAAAAAAAAAACAGAGATGCATGAGATGTGTAGGTGTTAGGGATTTGATTTTGGGGAAAAAGATGGGCGGGAGGGATTTGATTTTGGGGCAAAAGATGGACGGGAGTGTTTTGATTGTGGGGAAAATGATGGGCAGGAGTGTTTTACATTAAAATTTTGTTAATGAGAAACATTTTTAATTGAGCGGCACTTTGGTTTGATGATATGAATCACAATTTAAGTTTGATAGTAATGATATGCCCCTCAACAATGATAGATTCATACCATGCTCCTTTGACTCTTATGATGTATAACCAATATATGAATTACACAATACCAATTACCATGAAACAAACAACATATATCATTCTCATACTCATTCCTTCGCTCAAACCAAACGCACCATGACAACATCTTTTATTACTGTATTGTTTATTTTGCATAATTAAGACTTCATTAAACTAATAAAAAAAACTTAATTTAAAAAGTAAAAATTGAAAAACTCTGGCCAAGATTGAAAGAGTTTTGATTTTTTTTAAACGGCCCTAAACGTTGATGTATCAAAATTAGAAGAAAAAAACTTCAAGAGATGATATTGACATACATGAGATGTTAAACGGATGAGTCGAGATGATATTGACATACATTAAATGTTAAACGGAAGAGTCGACATGATATTGACATACATGAGATGTTAAACGAGTGAGTCGAGCTGATATTGACCTACATGAGATGTTAAACGGATGAGTCGAGATGATATTGACATACATTAAATGTTAAACGGAAGAGTCGAGATGATATTGACATACATGAGATGTTAAAAGAGTGAGTCGAGCTGATATTGACCTACATGAGATGTTAAACGGATGAGTCGAGATGATATTGACATACATGAAATGTTAAACGGATGAGTTGAGAAGATATTGACATATATTAAATGTTAAACGGATGAGTCGAGATGATATTGACATACATTAAATGTTAAACGGATGAGTCGATATGATATTGACATACATGAGATGCTAAACGGATGAGTCTAGATGATATTGACATACATCAGATGTTAAATGGATGATTCGAGATGATACTGACATACATGAGATGTTAAACGAATGAGTCGAGATGATATTGACATACATTAAATGTTAAACGGATGAGTCGAGATGATTTTTACGTTTTCATGCATTTGTAACGTTTTTCGTCCCTTTTTGACCGTTTTCAATCGATTTTGACCAATTTCGCTAGTTTTAGACCGACTACGACCGATTGCGACCGTGTTCGATCGATTTCGACCTTTTCGACCGATTTCATCCATTTTTGAACGTTTTCGGCAATTTTCGCTTGTTTTCATATGTTTTCAAGCTTTTTTGAACGTTTTCCCTCGTATTAAAACGTTATGAAACGTTTATTACGTTTTCATACATTTTTGTATGATTTTTTCGTTTTCACATGTCTTTCTCCTTTTTTCTTTGTTGTGCTACGTTGTGTTCGCTTTCTTACATTTTGTACGCCTTCATACGGACCCTCCAGTATGAGTCGATGGACCATCACCCTTCAGACGCTTTCGTACATTTTTTCGTTTTCATACGCCTTCATACAAAAGGTTTAAATATCAAAGTTTTGTGTTGGGGTCAGTGGGGTTCAAAAGTACTTTAAATAATGTTAGTGGGGGTGTCCGACATTGTTTAGATTGCTTTGGTCTCGTGTTGTCGCCCAGTACTTGGAGCAGGTTGTCTGGTTTTTTGCATTGGGTGTGTTTGGATTTTAAGCTGAGATCAAGGACATTTGCTGCACAATGTGGTGATATCATACAAAAGAAGTGTCTAATAAATGAGCAAAATAATTTAGGCACAAAAGTTAACCATCGCCATAATCATGGGCATATTTTTACCCACAAATTACACGCACCAAATTACCCACGAGCACAAAGGATGAGTCTAATAAATGGGTAATGTAAATTTAGCCACGTAAATTACACTCGAGATGTTAAATGGGAAACCGGGTCTGTGAAAAGCTATAAGTATAAATGTTACCCATAAACCACCCACAAATATTACCAACGAATACAAAAGATGTGTGTAGTCTGTGGGTAAAAAAAATTTACCCACAAAATTAGCCATGACTTTACCCGTGATAAAAAAATTGTGTGTAATATGTGGGAAATATTTTGGCGGGAATCATTTAGCCACAAACTACACACGATATATTATTTAATGGGTAAATTTATGGGTAAAACTATGGGAAAATCGAGGGTAATTTATTCTAGACTTTGGATTTGCTAATTGTGGGTAACTAATGGGTAATATGAGGGAAAATACACACATATCAATGTACGTGGGTAATTTCCGTGGGTAAAGCCCTGTTTTCTTGTAGTGGATTCTTCCTCATTCACAGCTGAATAAGAGTCATCGGCCCTCCTGAGCCTCTGACGGAGTGGTGACTGATCAGGGGATGAAGCGGGTGAGAGAGATAGTGGAGTGGTAGAGGTACCTATGTAAACGGCTCGGTTCCTATTATGGAGTGGAGATGGTAAGTCTAAGTACCGCAATCGACGTCCTGGGACGCGCATGCGGGTGGTGCGACGAACAGGGGGAGTATGAACATATGGGGTAGGCTATATGGCAGTATCAATAATAGAGGTAGGCTGGATGGGAGCATGATCAGTAGTGAATGTAGGTAGTACTGAGGTAGGTGTGGGCTCAATGAGGTCGGGGTCTGGTGCATTGTAAGCTTGTAGCACCTGCATGTAAGGGTCATCTGAGCCCGACAAGATCGGAGAAATGTTGTGGGAAGACATAGTCTGTGACAAAAAAGGTATATGTGTGTAAGTATATCGAAAATACTCGTAGTAAATAGTGTAAGTTAAGTATGTATAAGTATACATATAATACTTATAGTACATGTAGTTGAGTAAAATCAACAAATGATAACATATAGTTAAGACAAGTAACCAGCAAGGCAGGCAGGCAGGCAAGTGGCGGTCATAGGGACTTGTTTTTGTAAAAAGCGGTTATAGTTTAGGTTTTATATGTACCTAGTTCTCTATAACCTAGGCTCTGATGCCAATCTGTAACACCCCCAAAATCTGGTATTGCGAAAGCATTCGGTTCATGGGGTGCTACTAAATTGAAAATCACAACACAAGGTTGTAAAGAACGGAATACATACTCCATTTTAATACATTCAACCAAGTTAAATAAGTTTACAATATAGTTTGAGTTCATAAAATAAGGCCCATAAGTTCAGTCATCCCATTCAAAAACAAGTCATAGTTAAATGCCACAGTACTTCAAAAAGTAGTCTATGACCCTTGCCATGCCACAACCTTGTAATAATCACTCAGCTTAAACACACGAGAAAAACATGCTAAAAGTCAGCAAAAAGCTGGTGAGTTCATAGGTTTATCAATAAGCAGTAAAATCAACAGTTTGGACCATGAGTTTGGTATATGAACATTACAACCCATGTAATGTCATATAAAAATATAGTCTATTACGCTAGCACTAAGTTCATGCAACCGAAGCTATAACAGTGTGCATGCTCTAGAAGCATGTTAAATATAAAGGCCCGACAAGTGTTTATCCCAGACACTTGTGTTTCGACATGGTATACGTTCGTTTGCCTATCCAGTCAACCCGAACGGGGACGTTACACCCAATAGATCTATTTATAACATTCGCGCTTCCCAGCAGGAATTGACAGTTCATGAGTTGGGCATAATGGGACATAACAGGGCTTAGGCTAATCCACGTAATAGCATAGACAATAGTTTGGTCCATAAAAGAGTTTTGCATGTAAAAGGTTTGCCTTTGTGTCTGTTAATTGTGGTATTGTTCCTTCAGTTCCATTCTTTATGCATATGTAATTTAGTGTTGGAAAATTGTATATTTGAAATACCCTGTTGTTTAAAGGGGTGTTTGGGCACCATAATCTGGTTAACTAAGAACCTGGTCAACTTTACAAATCCATAAGGTGCTTTGAGGTTTCAAGATGCGTTTGATGGGAAGCATTGGGAATGTTTTGGGTGTGGTTCGACCCACCAAGAGACGGGTGTATGTCATGTTCGATGACTTCATCATTTCTATATTTTCACAACAACAACAACAACAACAACATTTTATTAAACAACAACAACAACAACACCACCACTACATACGAAGATTTTCCATGTCACCTAACAGCTCACGGAGTATTGCACCCGACTGACATGCGTGATCGTGGTCATCGAGATTCCTTGCCATTTCAAGTCTTACCTCCAGCATCCTTACTCTTGTCTCTAGCACCTGTATTTTTTATTCTAGCATGTTTATCCTAAGATCTTTGGCATTACAGTTTGAGCACTCTATTGGTGCAGATCCAGAACCTTGAGATGTTGAAGCAGAAGAGATTATTCTTAACTGGTCATCAAATTGACTCTTCCACATAAAATATCCTCATCCGTATTTTGTAAACTTTAACACTTTAACACATCCGTATGCTATTTGACTCATCCGTATGTTATTATTGTACACTTTAACATTTTGGTGACTTGAACATTGCGGATATAGCAACTTTTGTGGTATTGGCAGCTTGATCCGTAGATTATAACACCCGTTTTGTAGAATTTGAAACGTTTTAATGTATTTGAGGGTGTTTAGCGATTATATATAAGTGTTTTAGCCGTTATAACTTGTTTTGGGATATTAGCATGTTGGTATTGGTGGTGTACAGGTTTGGGTCGTGTAGATTTTTTCCGGAAAAATTTTCGGAAAAAATCTAGAAAACTATTGTTGTGCAGCAGCAGCACTTATAAGTACTGACGACATGTCGTCGGTACTTATAAGTTTCTATTTAATTAATGTGTTTTAGTACCGGCGACATGTCGTTGGTACAATAAATTTATATTTAATTAATATATTTTATTACCGGCGACATGTCGTCGGTATAAATTGAAGGCCATTTGACTTCGTTGACCAGTTTGTTAATTAAGCAATTAATTAACTTTAACGTACCGACGACATGTCGTCAGTACAATATTTGTTGAATGGCCAATTTCTTTGACTGAAAATGGCTGTGGGTCCCACATGAGCGTCGACAAATGTCGTCAGGACAGTAAGTCCCGACGGGGCATTCTCGACTATCAACGGCCGACGTCATGTCGTAGGCATCCACTACGTGCCGACGTTATGCCGCCAGCACGACGTTTTTTTGGTCGTCGGTAAACTTCCTGAATGTACTAGTTCAAATTGGGCTGCGTAACTTTAGGAGTGACAAAGCCTGGTGGACCAAACTATGTAGCATAGCCTGCACTTGGTGGAATTGGGTTGTAATTGGTATGTAATGCCACTGGTGTGATATTGTTCATCATATTAGAAGCGGAATCAGTTGGTGTAATTGTAGATTCCCATGCAACCCAATTTTAGCTAATAATCCTTGTAAAGTTTGTACATCAGTGGGTGATAAAACAGAAGAGGTTGTATTATTCAAGCCATGGGAATGACTAGTAAGTCCATGCACACCATTATGTAGGAATTTGCATGATGCCACAAAACGACATGAACCCTTATTGAAATTAAAGCACGGTTTGTGTACCTTTTCCAAGGAGGAAGAAGAACGCCTAGTGTTGGAGCTGGTGTTGGCCAATAAAACCATTTGTGAGGACGAAGTAGAATCCGTAAAACCATCTTGTAGACGTGACTTCAAGCGCATCTCTTCCGTAGTGAGCATAGATCTAATGGTTTTTAGATCCGGAAATGGGTCTCGATGAGCAATGATGGTGGCTATGTTATCGTACCTTGCGGGCAAACCTTCGAGGGCAAAAGTAACCACGTCATCACTATCGTTGTTCGACCCAAGGCTAGACAAGATAGTCGCGATAGATTCAATCTTCCTAAAATATGCATCAATGGTCATATCGCTGAGCATCAAAGAACGTAATTCCGCTTTCAAGGCTATAGAGCGGGTACGTTTATTATCATGAAAAATGTCGGCAAGAATATTCCATGCTTCTTTAGCCGATTGGGGATTGTTATTCACGAGTCATTGTAGTAGGGTTTTAGATACGGTGACAAGAATCGAAGAGAGGATTATGGTGTCAATTTTCAACCATTCAGCATCGTGTGGCGGGATAGGGTCCGATGATGAGGCAACCACATCTTTATTCTTGGTTTCTATGTGATCCAAGAGGGAATTACCCCTACAAAGGTTGAAGAAGAAATAGACCCACGTTTAATAGTTCATCTCTTCCACATCTAGCTTGATGGGGATAAGGTTATTTAGGTTAGTGATGGCCATGAGTTTGTCAGAAAGAAGTATAATGGGTCGTGATGCAGGGTCAATAACGGTCATGTTTGATGTTGGTGTCATGAACTGTGAATGTGTTTGTAGGGTTTTGAGAAAGTGATATTGTTGCCAGCGATTGGGAAACAAAAGGAAAAGAACAAACTGAGTAACAAACGGGCCGACTGGTTATTCAATTAACCAACGATCGACACTACAAAACCTTTAATAGGTCGACTGGTTATCCAATGAACCAACGATCGACACTAGAAAAAAAAAATAAGTGGCAACGGTATAGGAGCGTGTGTTTGCTCTTGATACCATGTAAGATAAATGAATCTGTTTTGCATATTCAATATCTTCATGAATCGAGTACATAGTGTATCTCTTAGCACATACATGAATCTTTGGACTTATCCTATATACGAACCTATACGTCATCTATTTAGGGCAAATGACAATCACTCTTTATACTCTAGCTAATACACAACTAATTGCCAACTCATAAAGTATATCTCTTAGCACATACATGAATCTTTGGACTTATCCTATCTACGAGATAGATAGACAACTAACACTCTTTGGTTCTTTGTCAAGTCCTAATTCCATTTTCTTTTGAATTCCCGAGCACAATGATTCACCATTCGGTTATCGAAATCCTCACCTCCCAAATGAGTGTCACCATCGAAAGCTTTCACCTCAAAGATACACCCTTCTTCGATGGTCATTATAGATACATCAAACGTTCCACCACCCAAATCAAAGACGAGCACAGTTATCTTGCCATTAATATCAGACTTATTGTCTAGACCATATGCAATTGCAGCTACTTGAGGCTCATTAATCATCCGAACGACATTTAACCCAGCAATTGTGCCTGCATCCTTTGTGGATTGACGCTGTGAGTCATTAAAATTACCTGGGACAGTTATCACAGCATTTTTCACAACTTCCCCCAGATACATCTCGGCAGTTTGTTTCATCTTGACAAGAACCATCGGTGAAATCTCTTCTGCCAGAAATTCCTTCTTTTGACCTTTGTACGTAACAACAATCTTTGGTGTGTCATGGGACCCTTCGATGACCCTAAAAGGCCACAGCTTCATGTCTTGCTGCACTTGGGACTCACTGAATTTCCTTCCAATCAACCTCTTAGCATCTGAAAATAAAAGGTCAATTTTGTAGAGTGAAAGCCATACCTATATCGAGAGAGATTTTATTTTCAAAAAGAATTGTATAGCATGACAAGATATTTTGGATATGATGCTATTTATAACTTCATGTAACATGCAACATAATATGCAAATAAACATCATGTAGATAACAAGGGCCTGTAGCACATTATAGTGTCAACCAGAACATACAAACGCAAGCGGAAGACTTATAAACATAATGATTACAAGGTATACTAAGATAATAACAAAATACTAACTCTAAACATAATGAGTTCCAAAACCAAATACAAATCCAAACTAAGTATAACTGAAGACAAATCCAAGTCTAATCCAAAAACAAAATGGGTATCTATCATCAGGGTAGTCCACTAAGAGGTCCTATGCACTCTTCACTCAAATCCCAGCTCCCAACCTAAAACCTGTCGTAGGAAAAGAAATGCGGCTGTGCTTAAAAAGCCCAGTGAACAGATATAAACAAAACGAATAATCGAACATATATAAGTATAGGGAAAAGGAACATAAGCTCCTGCTGAACGAATATCATCTGCCAAACGAATAAGAGATCAAGGATCAACTGAACAAAATGTCATATACCATAAGAAGCAAAGCGTAGTGAAACATAAGGAGATCATAATGAAGTCAAAGGAATCAAACAGAGGATAATAATCATATAACAGAACAGAAATGCCCATCGAGCTCAGAAAGCATGCTACATGCTTAGTCACATAATCACATCATATCATATCCATATATCCGTCAAATTATAAGTTGTACAAGGAGTAGCTAGCTCCAATGTACCAGAAGTGAAATGGGGTGCATGGCACACACTACCAATCACTAAGTCAAACCATATCCAAACAGACAAATACCTAGGATGCATCCATACGCTCCCTGCAAAACAGAATACATATGCAAGTACGAGACTATACATACATATAACAGAATGGCCATGTGCGCAATAATCATATATATATATATATATATATATATATATATATATATATATATATATATATATATATATATATATATATATATATATATCAGAACAGAAAGGAACACCGTGGATCAATCACACTTCCACAGAAAGTTTCATGCCATTGGTGCCTCAATGACATGGCCATGGTACCTCCATGGCTAGTTAGCTCGGGAAACAGAACATATAAACAAAGCAAGGCTATCCATAATCATAACATAGTAATCATAGTATAATCAACAAAGCATATCAACTGAACAAAATCTCTTATCAAGGAGATAGCATAATGAACATCATAAAAGAATGGATAGAAAACTGAATCATCATAGTGAATCATATCAAAGGATCATATCAAACGGATCATAAACAAAGTCAAGGATCAAAGAGTCATGAGAAATCCCTACTAAGAAGGGATAGAATATCTGTACCGATAAGAAATGCCAATGAAATGTACCAACGACCAAAGAAGTACATATCTAATTAACAAAAGGTATCGAGAACGATAAATGAGGAAAATAGAATATCTGTACCTTAACCAAACTCTATGCCTAACAAATTCCAAACTTAATTCCCGTCAAAATAATCTACATACATTAATAAACTGCTAATTAATAACCAAGAACTAGTTCTTGCTTTAGTACTTAATTTTATAATCATTTATCCCATATGTTATTACTGGTGATTAATACCTGAACATTACCATGTAAAATCTACCATAAGAACGTTATTACTGTGTGTCGATCTAGAGGCTATAAAACATGTGTTCATATGTTGTAATTACATTATAAAAATGGATGTGTGACCAGATTTGGATATGGTTAAGTGTTGGGTTGTTTGGTCCTATTATTTCATGTGTTGGTGTCGTTATATTGGTTGTCATATAGTATGGTCATGCGTGGCTTATGGGGAGGTCAAATGAGGTTAAAGACATGTTTGTAATCTGAATTAAAAAGGTTAAAAGGGCGAGGTTATGTTTTGGTTAAAACGTTGTGTTGGGAATTAAATGTTCTGAAGATTAAGTATCAAGAACTACAAGTATTAACAGTTCCAACTGCTGAGAAGAATTCTCTAACAGTTCCAACTGCTGATGTATATCTTAGGACTGCTCAAGTTATAACTAACCGTTCTAACTGGTAGTACAAAGAAGGGACTGCTAGTTGATACTGTTGAGTTGAGACTGCTAGATGGATAAGTATTGAAAAGATATTTGTGTACTAAAGTCAAGAATATACGGTAGATAATATCTTACCCCATGTGCTTAGTTAACAAGTTGTGTACACAGATACATGTTGTATCTTATGTACTGACACACTCAAGTTAAATTAGCAAGTAGTTCGACTAGACTTTAAGCAATATTGTAAAGATCTTCTTGGACTATAAAAGAAGATCTTAGTCTCGATATTATGTGTCGATGTCGATGTGCATAAAATAGATAAGTTGATAAGTTCATAACTGTTAAGACATAGAACAAAACACAAGAATATCACAAGTTGGAAAAACTTAAGATTCAAGGTTGTAACCCTAGTGATAATTCAAGATCACTCGTATTATTATCATTAATAATATTGAATCGTTTTGGTGAAAAGCTTTCATTGTTTCTTTGTCATAGAACTAACACAACCCTTCCATTTCCACAACAAAAATAACCTTCTAAGTGTGATTAAGTAGATTCCGCATACTTAATCATATTAACTCAATATATCATACACACAAAGAATAAAAGGTTTAACCACCTTAACCGTGTGCACAATCCTAACAAGTGGTATCAGAGCATCAGGCTGATATTATTGATTTAGAAGAAGAAGCTGAAGAAATGGATGTTGAATCTATTCAGACAAATGTTGCTGCAAAGATTCCCATGCTCAAACAGAATGAGTTTGAGATGTGGAGGCTGAGGATAGAGCAATATTTCCAAGTGCAGGATTATGCACTTTGGGAAATCATTGAAGATGGAAACTCTTACCAGCCTACCACCACTACATCAACAGTGGACGGCAAAGCTGTGTCAACTCTGCAGACAAAGCCATCATCTGCAGAAGATAGAATAAAGAAGATAAATGACTTGAAGGCAAGAAGCATGCTGATGATGACCATTCCCAATGATCAACTTCTAAACTTCAGCAAGTTCAAAGATGCCAAGTCATTATTTGAAGCTATTATTGCCAGGTATGGTGGAAATGAAGCCACCAAGAAAACCCACAAGACACTGCTCAAGCAGCAGTTTGAAAACTTCTCCTCTACATACAATGAATCTCTTGACCACATGTTTAATAGGCTTCAGAATATTGTGAGCCAACTTGCTATTCTTGGCATTGAAATGCTCCAAGAAGATTTGAACTCAAAATTTCTGAGAAGCTTACCAGAAGAGTGGGCTATGCAAGTTGTTGTCTGGAAGAACAAGCCAGATCTAGACACCATGGAACTGATGGACTTGTATAGCAACTTCAAGATTGTGGAGCAAGATTTGAAGAAGAATGGAGGTACTAGTTCTAATACTGGGAACAAGGCATTTATGTCAACTCCTAGTACCTCAAAATCAAGTTAAGAGGTGAAAGTTGTTGATGATGTTGGTGCTGCTAGTTCATCAAGTAGTACCATAAGTATTTTGGATGAAAAGACTTGTTGTGCCTTTCTTACAAGTCAGAATAATGGGTCCATGCTCTCCTATGAAGACCTCCAAGAGATCCATGAAGATGATCTGGAGGAAATGGATCTAAAATGGCAAATTTCTCTTCTTAGCATGAGAGCCAAGAAGTTCTATCACAAGACGGGGAAGAAGCTCATAATCAGCAACACTGATGCTGCTGGTTTTGACAAGTCAAAGATAGAGTGCTATAACTGCCACATGATGGGTCATTTCTCAAGAGAGTGCAGAAGACCAAGGCAGCAAGATAGCAAGAATAGAGGTTTTGGAAGCAAATCCAAAACAGAGGAGGTTATTGAGCCAAAAGCTATGGTAGCTATTGATGGCTTAGGTTTTGATTGGAGCTTCATGGCAGATGAAGAAGAAACTCCTGCTCAAATGGCACTTATGGCTTTTTCTGCTACTGAGGTACAAAATCATAAAGCTTGTTCTAATACTTGCACTGCTCTTAATGCTCTACAAGTTTTAATCAAACAATATGATGATCAAAAGATAGAGCTAAGCAAGACTTTTCAAAACTTTATAAACTATAAGTGTGGATTAGAAAAGGTAGAGAAACAAATCACACACTATAAGGAAAATGAATTAGCTTTTTCTGATGACAAAGCTCTCCTAAGACAGGACATATTCTTTAGAGATGCTGAAATTAAGCTTTTGAGAGAAGCTTTTGATAGGGTCAAAAAGGGAAATGAAAACATTCACTTGACTACTGAGGCACTAGAACATGCTTCTAGAAGTGTGCACAACATAGTAGAATGTCAGGTGATTAATAGAGCTAAGTCAGGAGTAGGATATAAGAGTGTCCCACCTCCTTATAGAGGCATCCCTAAACCCCCAGGGATTGACCTAGTAAATTCAGGTTTACCTGAGTTTCAAGAACCAATCATGGAATATGGTTCTAAGGCTAGTAAGAGCCTTAAGGAAGAAAAAGTAAGTAAAAGTTTAGATAAAACTTTACTTTATCAGGACAAGGTGTCCTTTGTTAAGAACTTAGATGCTATAGTTGTTGAAGATTGCACAACTGATAGTGATGAAGAAGAACAGGTTATGTCTAAACCTGAAGTGGTTAAGAAAGTAGGAACAAGTGTTCCTAAGATAGTTAAACACAATACTGCTAAGCCTAAATGAAACATTAAGCATGTTAGGAAACCAGTTAGATATTGTGAGCAATATAGAACCACCAACAAGCCCAGAGGTAACCAAAGGAATTGGAATAACCTCAAGTCTAACCAATTAGGTGATGACTTTGCTTTTTATAACAAAGCTTGTTACACATGTGGTATTTTTGACCATCTTGCAGCTTTCTGCAACCATTGGGTATCTGGTTATGAAAACAATAGGGTGAATTTCAAAAGGCAAACTCCTCAAACTCATTTTCACTCTAAGTCCAAAAGTATAAAACCCAGAGCAGTTTCGACAGCAGTCTCTACTGCTAGGCAAGCAGTTTCAACTGCTAGACCATTTAAGACTGTTAACCCAAAACCAACAGTTATAAGTGCAAAAATAACTTTAAAACATGCACCAAAAACTGTTACAATGCCCATTCAATTAAAAGCAGTGGTCCAAAAACAAGTTTGGAAACCAAAGAGTAAAACTGCAAAGCCAGCAGTTAAGACTGCTAGGAAAGCAGTTAGTACTACTGCTTGGAAAAATAGGGCAAATGTTGTTAAGGCCTCAGCATGTTGGATTCTAAAATCCAATGTTGCATCAACTATCCTTAAAAGATTGAATTACATTGATGCAAGAGGCAGATCCAAGTCAGTAATGGCTTGGATCCCCAAAAGAAACTAACACTCTTAGTTATGTGCAGGAACATTCAAATGATCAGGAAGAGGATCAAGGATACTCAGATAGTGGATGTTCTAGGCACATGACAGGCAACAAGTCTTATCTCTCAAATTTTCAATAAATAGATGGAGGCTATGTTACCTTTGGAGGAGGTGTTGGTGGCAAAATTTCCGGTAAAGGTACCATTAAAACTGGAAATTTAGATTTTGAAGATGTGTTCTATGTAAAAGAGCTAAATTATAATCTTTTTAGTGTCTCACAAATGTGTGACAAAAAGAACAATGTTCTTTTCTGTGAGACTGAATGTCTTGTACTTTCTCCTGATTTTAAGATGCCTGATGAAAATCAAGTACTTCTTAGAATTCCTAGAAAGGGCAATATGTACAGTGTAGACATGAAGAACATTGTTCCTAAAAAGAATTTAACTTGTCTTGTTGCAAAGGCCACATTGGATGAATCAATGAAATGGCATAGAAGGCTTGGTCATATTAATTTCAAAACCGTAAATAAAATTGTTAAGAATGGTTTGGTAAGAGGTTTACCTCACAAGAGATTTGAATATGATCAAACATGCATTGCTTGTCTAAAAGGAAAACAACATAAAGCCTTTTTTTAATCCCAATATTTTTAACTCTATCAATCAATCATTGTTTATGCTGCATATGGACTTATTTGGACCTGTTTTAGTAAGTAGTATAATGCATAAGAGATATTGTCTTGTTGTAATTGATGACTATACTAGATTTACATGGGTTTTCTTTCTATCTACTAAGGATGAGACTACAAGCATCCTTAAGACTTTCATTACACAGATAGAAAACCAAGTAGACAAGAAAGTGAAGGTCATTAGATGTGATAATGGGACAAAGTTTAAGAATAGAGTTATGGATGATTTCTGCAAACAAAAAGGTATTAGAAGAGAATTTTGTGTTGCTAGAACACCACAACAGAATGGTGTAGTTGAGAGAAAGAATAGAACACTAATTGAAGCTGCTAGAACAATGTTAGCTGATTCTTAGCTACCTATAACTTTTTGGGCTGAAGCAGTCAACACTGCTTGCTATGTCCAAAATAGAGTTTTAGTTGTGCAGCCTCACAATAAGACATCATATGAACTTTTTAGAGGTAGAACTCCTGCAATAGGATTTCTTAGACCCTTTGGATGTCATGTGAAAATTCTCAATACCTTAGACCATTTAGGAAAATTCGATGGTAAAACAGATGAAGGATTCTTTGTTGGATATTCTCTTAATAGCAAAGCATTTAGAGTATACAACACAAGAACTTTGATTGTAGAAGAAAACCTACATGTGGAGTTTTTAGAAGATAAATCCAATGTAGAAGGTCAAGGACCAAAAAGGCTATTTGATTTTGAAGCTCTAACCAAATCAATGAATTATGTGCCTGTTGTTGCAGAAACTAATGAATTTTCAGGTTCACAAGCAACAGATGAGGCAAGGTTAGAAAAGGAGACAAACCAAGATCATGTTTGGATGCCAATATGGTCAAGTACAATTGTGAAATCAACTTCAACAACTGATGAATCTTCTTCTAGCAAAGCTAAAGAAGGTGTTGAAGATGAAAGCAAAGAAGATGGAACTCAGGAACAACAAAATGTTTCTGCTGGTAGCATTTCTGTTGCTGCTGGTAGTGTATCTGTTTCTGCTGGTGATTCTGCTGTTCGGCCAACTGATTCTACTGCTGGCCCTTTAGAAACAAAAGAAGCAGAATTCTCAGATAATGAGGTGGATTTCAACAATCTTTCATCAAATTATCAAGTTCCTTCTACTCCACAAACAAGAATTCACAAAGTCCACTCCCTAGATAATGTGATTGGAGATGTACAGTCAGGTGTGAAGACAAGACAACAATTGATGACTTCAGACCAACAAGGGCTTCTTGATGCCCTTTATGCTTCAAAGCAGCATGAGTTTTCAAACTCTTGCTTGTTTGTATGTTTTCTCTCACAAGATGAACCAAAGAATATTCTGAAAGCCTTAGATAATTCAAGCTGGGTAGAAGCTATGCAAGAGGAGCTTCTTCAGTTCAAGATTCAGAAAGTATGGGTGCTAGTTGATTTACCTAGGAATGCAAAGGTAATTGGCACTAGATGGGTTTTCAAGAATAAAAAGGATGAAAGGGGAATAGTGATTCGAAATAAGGCTAGATTAGTAGCCCAAGGGTACACACAAGAAGAAGGGATAGACTATGATGAGGTTTATGCTCCAGTAGCTAGGATTGAGGCAATTAGGCTTTTCTTAGCTTATGTTTCATTTTTAGGCTTCACAGTCTACCAAATGGATGTCAAGAGTGCATTTTTATATGGAACAATTGAAGAAGAGGTGTATGTTTCACAACCTCCAGGCTTCATTGACCCATTACATCCAGACAAAGTGTACAGAGTAGTGAAAGCTCTCTATGGCCTTCATCAGGCACCAAGAGCTTGGTATGCAACACTAGCTTCCTACTTATTAGAAAATGGATTTCAAAGAGGAAAGATTGATCAGACACTTTTCATCAAACATCACAAGAAGGATCTTCTGTTAGTGCAGGTGTATATGGATGACATTATCTTTGGATCTACTAGGAAGGAGATGTGTTTAGAGTTTGAGAAGCTTATGCATGATAAGTTTCAGATGAGTTCTATGGGAGAACTTACATTCTTTTTGGGTCTGCAAGTTAAGCAATCATCTGAAGGCATATTTATTAGTCAAGACAAATATGTTGCAGAGATACTTAGAAAATTTCAATTTGCTGATTCAAAAATAGCAAGCACACCAATGGACTCTGAGAAGCACCTTCTGAAAGATGAAGATGGAGAGAGTGTGGATGTACACACTTACAGATCTATGATAGGCTCCTTGATGTATCTTACATCATCTAGACCTGATATCATGTTCCCTGTTTGTGTTTGTGCAAGATTTCAAGTAACTCCAAAGGTTTCTCATTTAACTGCAGTCAAGAGAATTTTTAGATATCTCAAGGGTCAACCAAGGTTGGGTATATGGTATTCTAGGGAATCTCCTTTTGACTTGGTAGCATTTTCGGATAGTGATTATGCTGGTGCTAGCTTGGACAGAAAGTCAACAACTGGAGGATGTCAATTCCTTGGGTGTAGACTTGTCTCATGGCAGTGTAAGAAGCAAACAAGTGTGGCAAATTCAACAACTGAAGCTGAATATATAGCTGCTGCAAGTTGCTGTGGTCAGGTTCTATGGCTTCAAAACCAACTCCTTGACTATGGGTACAATTTCTTAAACACTGTTATTCATATTGATAATAATAGTACAATTTGTATTATTAAGAATCCAGTGCAACATTCTAAAACAAAACACATTGAAATTAGACATCATTTTATTAGAGATTGCAATGAGAAAAGATTAATTCAAGTTCTTAAAATTGCTTCAGAATTTAACTTTGCAGATCTCCTAACAAAAGCTTTTGATGTTGGAAGGTTTCAGTACTTGGTAGCAAGTATTGGAATGCTTAATCCTTAAAATTTCTAATCTTTGTGGTTTTTATATATGTTCAGGTTGTACTGATATCTTTGTAAATTGATACTGTTAATGGAACAGTTAGTACTGCTAGTACAAATTTTGTTTAAACAGTTCATACTGTTGGTCATATATTGATACTGCTATAAGACAAATGCTATGCATTTTGTTTCTTGGTTTTGGACTAACAATTTTAGGTATGAACTTTGAGCAATAAGGAAATTTCAAGTGAAATGGAAGCAACAAAATGCTGATATTGGCTGCTGCCATAATAGGTTTATGATTGACTGAGTTTGGGAATTTAAAACTCCTTAAAACTACTTTCTTGAAACCTAGTTATGATATTTCACATTGAATTGATGACTTAGTTGATCAGATAGTAACTGATGCAACTCACTTTCTATCATTTTATACTTTCAAAGTATAATGAGCAAGTCTAAGGACATCTGATAGAAAGAACAGCTAGTAAAAGTGAATCTAACACTTGTGTTAGAGGAAACAATTACTATGAGCTGGAAACCCTCTCAAGAAAGCCTTTTGAATAGGTTTATCTTTACACAGGCAGTTATTTATAACTGAAAAACATTGGTTCTCACACAACCAGAGGTTGCTTTAAACCAAAGTTTTGATTAAATGTTTGTTATACACTTATTCCCTTCAAAATGGTTGAAAGCAGTATGATTTTTCAATTCTAAAATCATGAACACACTGCTAAGTCAAACAAGTTTCTTAAAAGGATTTTCAAGGATTCACAAAAACCATCCATTGATGGACCATGAGTCAAATGTCCACTGATTCACCTCTCATAGGAGTTAACACACCTAGAAGTGATGAGGGCAGCAAACTTAAACTCTTAAAGAATTGATGGCTTCATGTACAACATTGTCTGAAAACAAGTTCACATTGGTAGATCAGATACTGATAGGATCATGGTGTGAGATCTTCCAAACAGGGGAGGATAAAATTTTATTTGCTTCAGGGGAGGAAATAAAAGCCCAAGAAAGGAAGACAAACCCAATGAAAGGGAGGAAAAGACAAGAGCATACAAGATGATGACATGGAGGTTGAAAATGAAAAGAACATTCCAAAGGAGAAAGTTCTATCTAGGTCAAACGAAGAAAAGTTTCAATTTCAGTTTACCACGTTTGTTCATCACTTGCAAAGGCATGCTGATAGATGATTTCACTTGTTGAAACAAGCATCCAAGATACACAGCACCATTGCCTCTTATAATTCCTCCATCCAAGGAAATTGCACCATCTTTTAGTCCAAGATTGGAGCAATGTGTTGATATTGTTAAAGTCAAAGAACAAAGCAGATGAGCTACTGAGAAAGATATTCAATCTTGAAGAACAGAAGTGTTTGAAAGATCTTCACAATCCATAAATTTAATTCAGAAACATGTTGGAATGAATTCACATGTTTAGGGGAGGATTGTTGGGAATTAAATGTTCTGAAGATTAAGTATCAAGAACTACAAGTATTAACAGTTCCAACTGCTGAGAAGAATTCTCTAACAGTTCCAACTGCTGATGTATATCTTAGGACTGCTCAAGTTATAACTAACCGTTCTAACTGGTAGTACAAAGAAGGGACTGCTAGTTGATACTGTTGAGTTGAGACTGCTAGATGGATAAGTATTGAAAAGATATTTGTGTACTAAAGTCAAGAATATACGGTAGATAATATCTTACCCCATGTGCTTAGTTAACAAGTTGTGTACACCGATACATGTTGTATCTTATGTACTGACACACTCAAGTTAAATTAGCAAGTAGTTCGACTAGACTTTAAGCAATATTGTAAAGATCTTCTTGGACTATAAAAGAAGATCTTAGTCTCGATATTATGTGTCGATGTTGATGTGCATAAAATAGATAAGTTGATAAGTTCATAACTATTAAGACATAGAACAAAACACAAGAATATCACAAGTTGGAAAAACTTAAGATTCAAGGTTGTAACCCTAGTGATAATTCAAGATCACTCGTATTATTATCATTAATAATATTGAATCGTTTTGGTGAAAAGCTTTCATTGTTTCTTTGTCATAGAACTAACACAACCCTTCCATTTCCACAACAAAAATAACCTTCTAAGTATGATTAAGTAGATTCCGCATACTTAATCATATTAACTCAATATATCATACATACAAAGAATAAAAGGTTTAACCACCTTAACCGTGTGCACAATCCTAACACGTTGGGTGCGTTTGTGTAAGTAAACATGAGATATAATGGTCTTAAACGGGTTTTGAATGGGACTGTTTTGTAATTTGAATATGTGTGCACTATTGCTTGAGTTTCATAAGTGTATAATACTGATTCTTTGCTTGTAAACCTTGTTTAATGTCTTAATTAAGTTTTCCAATTGGTTTGGAGTGAATTGGAGTCGTATTGGTCATGTTTCTGAATTTTATGGGATCATGTGTCAAATCTGAGTTTTGGGAACTTAAAATCAGTTGATGTTTTTGATTTTTCATTTTCAAACAACAAGGACTTAAGAGCTCTCCTTTTTTAGGGGTAATATTTAAGTTATGTGTAACTTCTTGGAATTTTTTTACACTCTGTTCTCGAGTTTTTCTTTTTAAGGAATGGAAGGGGATGAGAAGGGAAATAAAAAATATTGGTGTTCTTAAGTTTTTTTAGGAAGGAAAAGTAGGGGACGGGAAGGGGAGGGGGAGGGAAATTATGGGCTTTTTTGTGTACATCTGTTCCTCCAAATATTGGGGGGATTAGGAAGGGAAGTGTGTTAGTTAAATCATGGGCTTGTGTAAAATTACAAATATACCCTCAATAATCATTCACGTTTTATATGTCCGTTTGGTGTTGTTTAATCAATATTGCATTACTAATAGTATAAAACTTTAAATCATAAAATTACTGATACAGTGAATTTTTCATAAAATTACTAGATACCTCCTGACTGTGTATTGCAAGTCGTGCAGTATAACAGACAACCTCTTGAGACTATACACTGGGCAAAACTCGATAGTCATGTTACTGATACAGTGAATTTTTCATAAAGCTAATCAATATTGCATTACTAATAGTATAAAACTCTAAATCATAAAATTTTCACATTTATTTTTACTCTTTGATTATCGTACATACATGCTACAAATTGAGGATATCAAAATTAATTAATGTATATATAGTTTGGAGGGTATACTGGTATTTTGTTAGTTTTTATATCCTTTCCTTCTTACTTAAAAATACAAACTCAAGAACATAAATTGCAATAACCATTTTCTCCATCTTGTCATCCCCTACTTTGCCCTTCCCATCCCATCCCTTTCCATTCTTTAAAATTTAGACTCGAGAACAGAACGTTAGATTTTTCTGAAGGGTCTGAATAGGTTTAATAAATGTAAACTTTCGGGGTGTACCTGCAGTTCACTTCTTGGACATGTTTGGGTAAACGATTTTTGAAATGGTGTTTGCACTTGGAAATAAATTCTGGGAAAATTCATGTAAGCTCACAAGACATATAGGTACATGTGTAAATTATTATAGCCTCCGAGTAAGGGTCAAAGTGTGGTTTTAAAATTCGTAAGTGAAGGCTAAAGTATACTAAAATCAGAAATTTGTTAAGAAGCTAAGGTTTTTGTGAATTCATACCATTTAATGTGTTTGAACTCTAAAATGTACTTAAGTGATAATTATGATATAATTGGTCATATGTTGACCTAACTTCGATAACGAAACCCTAAGTGGATTAATTATGAATTGCAAACCGAAGTTACTATATATGGAAAGTTGCTATAAATAGCAGGAAACCCTAAAATATTAATCTGCAGAACAACAAGTGATGAATCAGTAATAACTTATGAAATGGTTCTTAAATAATAAGACGATCATTAATTCGTGTAGATTCGCTGAAGAAGGAGTAACTTCCGATCCTTGTGTTTTCTGATATGGTTCATTTGCGGTTTGAGGTACAAATATTCTACCCTTTCTCAGTAAGGGTGTTCTCTCGTGACTTCTCGATCCTTGACTTGATTCATTTGCTTGATATGATATCCGTTTGATATTATCATTTGATATGATTCTGTTTGCTATCCATTTTGTTATGATGAGCTGTATATTATCTAATTGATATGAGATTTTGTTCTGTTGGTATGCTCTGATTGATTATGCTATAGTAGCTCTGCTATGATTATGGATAGCTTTGCTTTGCTTTACTTTGCTTTGTTCTGTTCTGTTGCCCGAGCTGTTTCTGAACTAGCCATGGAGGTACCATGGCCATGTCATTGAGGCACCAATGGCATGACACTTTCTGTGGAAGTGTGATTGATCCACGGCGTTCCCTTCTATTCTGATATATATATATGATTATTGCGCACATGGCCATTCTATTATGGGTATGTTTGGCAAAACTAGCTATAAGCTGTATACTGTAAGCTGTTAACTGTAAGCTGTAAGCTGTAAACTGCAAAGCTGTTAACATGAGATACAAGCTGTATCTTTTTTTCAATAAAAATGTTTGGTAAGTTAGCTGTTAAATGTAATGATAAGATGTAAAATGACATAAAATGACATATTTATAATTTTTAACAAATATTTAGAGGGTATATCAGTAATTTAATGTTTTAACAGCTCTAAGATATTTAAAAAGCTTCATGAATCAGCTTTTCATTTAGGAGCTATTTGTTTGAAATAAAAGCTTGAAGTTAATGTATCCAAACGGAGCTATTTATTTTAGAGGATATTATTTTTGTAACAAAAAGCTAACAGCTCCCCAAAAAGCTCTTACCAAACAGGCCCTATATGTATGTATAGTCTCGTACTTGCATATGTATTCTGTTTTGCAGGGAGCGTATGGATGCATCCGAGGTATTTGTCAGGTTGGATATGGTTTGACTTAGTGATTGGTAGTGCGTGCCATGCACCCCATTTCGCTTCTGGTACATTGGAGCTAGCTACTCCTTGTACAACTTATGATTTGACGGATATATGGATATGATATGATGTGATTATGTGACTAAGCATGTGGTATGCTTTCTGAGCTCGATGGGCATTTCTATTTTGTTATATGATTATTATTATCTGTTTGATTCCGTTGACATCATTATGTTCTCCTTTTGTTTCGCTATGATTTGCTTCTTATGATATATGACATTTTGTTCAGTTGATCCTTGATCTCTTATTCGTTTGACAGATGATATTCGTTCAGCAGGAGCTTATGTTCCTTTTCCCTATACTTATATATGTTCGATTATTCATTTGTTTATATCTGTTCACTGGGCTTTTTAAGCTCAGCCGCATTTTTTTTTCCTGCGGCAGGTTTTAGGTTGCAAGCTGGGTTTGAGTGAAGAGTGCATAGGAGCTCTTAGTGGACCACCCTGACGATAGATACCCATTTGCTTCTGGATTAGATTTGGATATAGCTTCAGTTAAATTTAGTTTGGTTTTGTACTTCAGTTTTGGAACTCATCATGTTTAGAGTTAGTATTTTATTATCATCTTAGAATACCTTTGTAATTATTATGTTTATAAGTCTTCCGCTTGCGTTTGTATGTTCTGATTGACACCATAATATGACATTTTACCTAGAAGTACCCATGAGATGCTCGATCCATAACCAAGTCGTTGTGGGTTCAAGTCAAGACAGTTATGTGAGATAGTTAGTGTATATATAGTGAGAAATTGTTTGTTTGTCTTTGAAAAAATAAACACCATGCCGATGTACGAGCACCCAATGTAATTAAAACCTCAACCTTTTGATAAGTATGAACACGCTACAATAAATACGGTGAAATCTTGGCAGAAATTTAACAAGCCCTAGAAAGAAACTATCTACAGCTAGTCCTAAGAATATGTGTATTGAGCTTGTTGATTAGTTATCCAGATGAGGACTATTCTAGTTCCAATTTAAATTAGCTCTCAACAAGCATTATAGGGAATTGCCAAGATGTTCTGTTACCTAGTTAAGCGTATATATAAAGTGGTGTTTGGTTTTAGGAGTGCTGAGAGTATATTAAGACTTACTAGCAGCGGCGATACCAAACATGCAGTTTTTGTCGTATCTTAATCTTTAAGCGATATGCGATGATAGTCGGTAGACGGTTTACCGGTTTGATATTTCTAAAAAAGTAAACGCGTGTTTAAATTTCGGTAAAATATATTAATACAAATATATATATCCATAATTATATTCTAACTTGAATGTTTATGATAAAATTTACAATTATAAATTTGTATTATTGTAAGTTTGTAACATCTATTTTAATACTAAAATTTAATGTGTCATTAGTGTACTTTATAATGCAATTAGTGTAGTGTAGAATTTAATTATATGAATTACTAAATATGGTAAGATGTCTAAGCTTAAAAAATTAAGACTTCTATCTTTATAAAGAGTAAAGATAAAGATAAAGATAAAGATTAAAGATAAAGATTAAAGATAAAGATAAAGATAAAGATAAAGAGTAAAGATAAAGAGTAAAGATAAAGATAAAGATAAAGAGTAAAGAGTAAAGATAAAGATAAAGATAAAGATTACGAACGTAGCTTAAATTTCATAAAACACATAATAGTTTTTACAAATATGTACGTACTATATATATATATATATATATATATATATATATATATATATATATATATATATACTATATATATATATATATATATATATATATATTAAATACTTTCCACTGCATGTTGCTGATACTCTTAAACCTTATTAACTAGCAATATACCCGTGCGTTGCATCGGGACAGTTTTATATCATAAAATTTAATACAAACTGAAACACGTTTAAACTGGAAAACTTTAATACCTAACATCTTAAAAAATCATTCGAACGAACTGAAACACGTTTTAACTGGAAAACTTTAATGTCCAACATCTTTTAAACATCATTCGAGCAGTATACCCGTATGTTGCGTCGAGGATAGTCTTATATCTTCAACGAAACAAAACTTCTATCCTTTTTTCTGTGTGTAAAATCCTGTTGCATTCTTAAATTTCTTCCAATCTCCTTTTATTTTGACATAAAACCGCCTTTTTTTCCTATACGCCTAGAGTAAATATACCGACACAATGTCACTAAAATCTTGCATATTATATTTTATAATATAATAGCCTTGAAATTCAAAATGCCATGACGTCAAACAAATTTGAAAGAAATCGCCTGCATATCAAATTTAAGATTTCTTACGACATAAAATGAAATACATTACCATGATACAAAATAGCATTATACACATACTTTGCAACAGTTATACCTTCTTTTTGGAACCGGTAATTATACAATTAACGTAAGTTGCTAACCAAAAGTTGTGTTTTAAATCTTCATTAAAAGTTTTTATATTTACATGCAATGTTGCAAAAATCGTGAATCGGTAGCCGGGCAGTCGACCACCCTGCAGCGAGTAATCGGCCGAGGCGGGATTAATCGGTGATTAATCGGATTGACATTTTTTGTATGTTTTTGGTATTTCTGGAGACCAAACTAAATATCGCAACTGATTACAAGCCTACTATGTTTCCAAACCTCAATAAAAGGCTCCAATTCTGATTATGAGGCTCATTGTGCATTATAAGTGAAATAAACGATCCCCAAATTAAGTAGAATGCCTAAATTTTCATTTTTTTAAAACCTAACCGATTTGGCCGATTCAGCCGATTTTTGGCCGATTTTTTTGCCTGACTGATTTTTTGGCCGATTTTCACTATTCTACAAGGTACTGGGCCGATTAACGATTAATCGGCGATTAATCGGCCGATTCAGCCGATTTTTGCAACATTGTTTACATGTATCTAAAGGTTTTCTTTCATACAAAGGGTCCAAAATTTATAACAAGGCATGATAATTAAGAAACGACTGATTCCAAAATATCTTATGAATAAAAGAAGCTTATAACCATGGTCTTTATTAAAATCTTTCTTGTAAAAGACTGGTCTTAAACTGGTTGTAATAGAATTGAGGAATGCAAAATGTCTTGGCTAGCGACGATCCATAAGCCCCGCTACGAAACAAAATCTAGAAAGAATTACATAATTTAAAATAGCAATCAAAATGGATTTGCCAATAATTATAATTCAAACTTAGTGTGCAATTTTATAAAGGGGTTGAGGTTGGGAAATGTGTCATGGCATATGCGGGTCAACACGAGTAAACTTCAAAGCATGTCAATATGCCTTGGGTTAGGGTAACCCACTAAAAAGCTAGCCCTTTGATCCCTTTTACAAATAATTAGCTTTCTAATATTCTACACATTATATGAATATAAAACTATATTGTTACAACGAATAAGCTAATTACTAAATAAAATTATATACGGCCTTTATATTTTTTGAACGCATTTTGGGCAAGTTTTAGCCCTCATTACTATTTTAATTTAACCCGTTGACATGTTTGAGCAATGTCCAACTCAGATCGACCCAATCACCCATTAATAGGTCAAAACTACCACCTCTATACTTCTTACATTATTTGTAGATATATGAGATAATGGAAAATTAAACTTGAAATCAACTATCTTGAAACACTTTCTGTCATGCGCGTATCTTCCCTCAACAGTTTCCTTGAGCTGGATAGCGTTAACCTATACCACACGCCTAAATTTGCCTCGATGCATCATTTGCATCGGTCAGAGTTCATATTAGCATAACATTTCGTGGTAATTTTTCTTACCTTTATTAGATAAAGAGGAGCGGTAAATGCATCACTGAACATAAAATAATCATTGTCAACAACTGCTTTACCTTTTGGAATCTGGGAATATAGTCAATCAGTTAACTTTGAAAGAATATCTACAAATAAATAAAAATAGTATCGCAACTAACTTAAGAAACCACCTTTTTGAAGACACAAACGATTCCACAAGCAATGGACGGTAGAGTTCTCCTTAGTTCATTGTCCTCTATGCTCGTAGTAGCCTTAAAACAACAATCTGACTATCTGAGATGATTTTAACATACAATATGGTTGGAATGTGAAAAAAAAAATTACAACTAACCGGATCATGAGCCTGAACAACCTTGTTGGGAGCTTCGTCCTAGCTTGAGAAGATTATAGAACTAACAGCACCACGCAATAGCAATATTCTAACTTGACATAGGTATTCATGAGGATAGGACCCCCGAATCACATACCCATAGATGGAATTCTTCATAGGATTAAATCCTGATGTGAAAACCAAAATGTCCCAATCGGCTTGCTCAATGGCTTGTTCTTCACTTAGTCCAACAACTGAGAGAGGTGGTATGCTGAAATGACGTAATATAAATGTTATTTGGACATATAGATAAGATGTATCATTAAGGTTGGGTTTCACTCGCAAAACAACAGAGAAGGTCAGGAAGAATTTGAAAACGACACAAGTTAATCATACATCTAAGAACCCCCTTGATGATTTTAAGTATTTTAGATATAAATTTTCTGAATTGACTCACTTTCACTAAGGATTGTCCATACCCAGAGTAGTCATACCTGCACAAAGTTACATTTTTTTTAACTTACTGAAACATAGAAGGCCAAATAAATGTTTGATGTTCTAATTTAACAACAGAAATGGAAAAAACTTCAATTGAGTTATTGACAATCAACAACATCTTTTATTTCCAACCAAGTGATATTCATTTGTCCTTATCGAAAAAGTTAAAGAAACATGTTGTTGATACGACAACTATGTATCAACTCACTTCTACAAATTAAAGGCAATCCTAAACGTCTTCCTACTAATCTTTCTAAAAAAACACTTGCCAGAAATCCTAAAGCCACAATCACATAATCAGTTCCAGTTGTCATGTGTTCCATAAGAAGATTTGTAAGAACAATTTTAGATTTCTAGGGAAGTAATCTACTCTTAAAGTAACGGCTAAGCTGCAATTCTTCATGAATATGTGCTTTTGACTAAAATTACTATTCAAATAACAATTGAAAGCGAATTTCAACTTATTTTAACTACTTTTTGGTAAACTTATTACAAAGGAATCAATTACACCAAATCAAGATCATTAAGAAAATCTGAGTCAATAAACAATAAAAAAGACACAAATCAAATTGCAGAATATCTAGAGGGTGTTTGGAATTGCTTATTTTACTCTAACTAATAGAAAAAAGAACATACGCAACTTATTAGTACGCACTTCAGGATATCACGTTTGAATTTACTTATGTCGTAAAAAGCATAAAGTAGATAAAAATAATAAAGAGGCAGCTCACTGGCATATATATAAAACTGTTTACGTGATTTTAAACATCTAAAAGTCAATCTAACTTTATCTTAAATAAACACATCAAATTAAGCATATCCTAACCTGCTTACTCAAAACTGCTTATTCGCCTCTTCTACCATCGGTACATTTACCTCAAATGGCATAACCGAATGACCCGGTAAACTCACTACCACACAAAGTATTTTTTGGTACGCTCCTTAGATACGGTTATATGAAAAACCGTATCAAAAAACCCATTTGGTGCGGTTTATATAAAAACCGTACCAAGCAAAACTATTTGGTGTGTTTCTTTGTTATTTGGTACGGTTACTTTTAAAACCGCACCAAATAATCATTTTTTGATACGGTTTTTTTAGGAACCGCACCAACTAATCATTTTTTGCTACGGTTTCTTATAAACCGCACCAGAAAGCAAATTCAAAACCCCACATACCTCCCCAACGGAAACCTGCTGTCTGCTATCTCCCAACACCCACAATTGCTGCCTATCTCCCAACACCCACACACACTCTCATTCAATACACCACATTTACTCATCCTCAACTCAAATCTTTCTATTACATTAAACACTCCATCAACAACCACAATAAATTTAACTTAAAACTCACAAAACTAAAAAAAAAAAAAAAAAAAGGTAAATTTTCTAATATTGACTTTGAGTTGACATGTAATTTTTGAGAAAATAGTTGAAGTTAATGAAATGCCATTACATTTCAATATAGGGCGTTCGAGATCAAATTTGATTGGATGATGACCAAGGTAAATAATCTAAAATTGTTGTGTATATATAATTGATTTGGTTGTTGCATTTGTGTAACTATGTTTGTTTATTTAATTTTAGTGTTTCCAACAAAAGGGTAGATGGGAATGCGGATACTATTTGATGAAGTTCATGCATGACCTTGTTGTAAAAAAACAAGCCGACTTTCCAAAAAGTGTAAGTATTTCCTTTTATGCTCGAGATTATAGCGGGTTAGCTGGGATTGCAGCGGGTGGGCTGCTAATGCACCGGGTAGGCTGCTAATGCAGCGGGTGGGCTGCTAATGCAGCGGGTAGGCTGCTGTTGCAGCGGGTTGGCTGCTGTTGCAGCGGGCCGGCTGCTGTTGCAGCGGGTCGGCTGCTATTGCAGCTAAGGGGCTGTTTGGTTTTAGCTTATTTTTTTGGTCATATAGCCTTGTACTGTTCATCTGCCATTTCTTTAACTTTGATTGAGCTTATTTGAGTCCACATAAGCTGAATTTGGGAGGTATAAGCAGTTTTGACATGTTTTGAGGTATTTGTATCAGTAGGGTAAAAAACTTAGGAAGTGAACTGCACTAGTTAGCTTATATATAAGCTGAGCTTATTTAGGCATTACTTTTGGCTTCTTGGTGTTCATTTTAGTAAGTTTAAGTAAGATCCTAGGTTTGGTTTAGTTTCCACTAGTATTGAGGTCATTGAGGCTCAGATTCCAAGTCTGCAACCACAGACTGCAATTTGCAGCCTAGATGGCCCAACAGCCTTAAGTTTTCCAATTATAAAAGCTTAATTATAAGCCCTTATCAGCTAAAAAATATGACTAATATATATCTATATTTGTTTTTATAGGTTTGGAATGATACACGCTGTTTACAACCGCGGGAGATCGACCAAGTGGCTTTTCTAACACTGAACGAGTTTTATAGGGATGTTGTACTTACTCCTTTAGATACAACGGCTCCTCAGTAGTCCAGGTTTTATATTTTGGTGATGATGACGTTTAACGATTGTAATGGATAACACTTTTATATTTTGGTGATGATGACGTTTAAACGATGATAACACTTTTGTCTAACTCAGATGGTTACGTTGGTTGATGTTAATATAAAATGTTAATTTTGTTAAGTGTTGTTTGTGTATGTTGAAATGTCGGGTCTGCTGCGGAAACGATTATGGTACAGGTTTATGGTAGTGTTTGGATACAGGTTTTGAAAAATAATATTTTTTTTTGAAAAAACAGCTTTTTAGTGCGGTTTATTAAGAAACCGTACCAGAAAAGAAATTTTTATTGAAGACATTTGGTACGGTTATAAAAAAAACCGCACCAAATAATCATTTTTTGCTACGGTTTTAGAACCGTACCAAAACACATTTTATTTTTTGGTACGCTAGTATTTGGTACGGTTTTAAAACCGTACTAAAAGGCTTTAAAAACCGTACCAAATAATATTTTTGTGTAGTAGTGACTCTTAAATCCAAAAAAAGCACCATTTTCAGCAGGACCAACAACATGAACAAACGCCAAAACCACTGTCCATATCAAAGATATAAAAAAAAACAAAATTAGAACTCTCAACTCGGTTAGGATTCTTACTAAATTAACATCCACAACATAATAAATTATTAAGGCCACTCAAAATAGACCTACTCGTACCATAATTCACCCATTGTGATGGATACCTATTTTTTCCGCCCCTATTTTTCATATCCATACCCTTTTTCCCATCGATAGTCGCCATCTAGATAAACGTTTATTGCTTTCTGCATTCAAAACAAACCAAAATTAAATTCAATAAATAACAACAATGCCTCATAATTTAAATATGTTTCTGAACGATTGACGACGATAGTGTATTACATGACTAAATACAGTTAAGCAAAGCATATAACAAAGTCCATAAAACTACACTAACATTTTGACATATTATTAGTTTCGGCATACTTTTTATATAAATTACAGTACATGGAAGCATCAAAGTAAAGTACACCTCATGATATATAATTTCTAATTAACCAATTTCTAAGTGTCTACCAATCACCCACCCTCACAAGTATGAATATCCGATATATTAACGAGCTAAAACTTTAAAATTAAATAGTAAACATAACAACAAAAGGAAACCTGTTCAACGCGTTCATGTTCAGTGTGTGTGTTCTAGAGTCTTTCATGACTGCCTTAACATCTGCAAAGTCCACATTAAACTGTCCAAGTATATGCATTTCCATCATGTGGAAAACTAGAAGTGGGATTGAATAGTTTTTACCGTTTTAAATTTAATTTGCTTTGAGACTTATCGTGATTTCAAGTTAATGCATACACACAATCAATATAAGTAATGGTAGTAAGGAAAAGAACAATCAAACCATAACACGGAGATTTATAGTGGTTCGGCTACAAGGACTCTTTTCCTTGCCCTACTCCACTCCTCGAGCCTCTAACTCGAGAGTTTTTCTTCACTAAGAAACAAGCTCCCTTCTCGGCGGAGAAAACCTTTACACACGTCGCTTACACCTTTTTCCGGTACTAAGCTAAATATCGGGTTCCAGTTTAAGGTAGAACCAACCTGACGTCGCCTAAACAATTTCTGACACTAAGCTAGATGTCGAGTTCTTTACAAGGGTTCAACTACTCCCGACACTCTATGTGTTTTAAGGACTAAAACACTAACCGATCACTACTGAATGAATGGTATAACAATGATGTGTGAACAACTAACAAATCACACAGTAACTATAGTAACTATACTAACAGGATTGCAACAGTTTGTTGATCCTTGATGCTTGATCTCTTTGCTACAAAAGAAAGATCACTAAGAATGAAATGACTGAAATGAATGGGTTAGTTATGTATAAATGAGTGAATATGTACTTTATGCTATGTAAGTGATCAGAGTGCTTGAATGATCAACTTGCTATTTATAGGAAAAACTGACCAGACAACCCGCGTATTCGGCGGACCCAAATTATGGGTTCCGCCCTTGTACTAGTTTGGTTCCGCGGGAACATGCCAGCTAATGGTTTTCCAAATCTTACCATATCTTGTCTAGTCTTGTCAAGATCTTACAAAGTCAACTCCTTTGCTTCAAGATCTTTCCAAAAAATATTTAAAGTCAACTTAAGATTTCCTAATGAGGTATGCCATGATGTCATGTGTATTTTCATTTTTAAGAAATAAAAATAAACATGTAAATGTATATATGTATGCAATGTGTAATTCCTAGTGATCATGTGATATGTAAATGTGTTTTAAAAAGCTTGTTACTAAAATGTAAAAGACTTTAACATATACTTATGCTTTGCTAAAGATAAACCATATAATTGTCATTAACAAAATAAAGCAAAGATCGTAAAATATAAATAACGTTTTTAGGACGATATTTGTATTAACAATCTCCCCCTTTTTGTTGATGACAAAACATAACGTTTATTTTTAAGTAATAGAGTAAGTAAAGTGAAAGTCTTTTAAAAATATAGATTAAGTTAGTTTTATGCAAGTTGTGAAAACTTTTCTAAGCATAAAAGTATGTACTGTGATGTATGAACTTAATCCTATCTCTCCCTTTTTGTCGAAACAAAAAGAAGAAATGCATTGCGGAATGTGGTGAACGGTTCTTGGTTATAACTCCCCCTAATTTAGAGCACCAAGAATGATTCAATGATTTTGAGAACTTAAAGCTCCCCCTTGGATAATACTCCCCCTAATGGGAATTCCAAGTTCATGATGCATGAATGATCCTACAAAACAAAAGTTAGTGTATGATATGCTCCCCCTTGATCAATACTCCCCATTACTAGGGTACCGACGTATATGATTTAAGGATTATGAATGCTACAAAACAAGATATTAGTACATGATATTCTCCCCCTCGATCAATACTCCCCGTTGCTAGGGTACCAGCGTATATGATTCAAGGATGAGAGAAGCTACAAAACAAAGGTTAGTTTGATGATTCAACCAAGTAGCGTAATGCAAGTGTAAAGGTTCAACAAAACAATGTAGTTTTACCCGTGTGACTAAAAAAGTCAACTAACTAAGATTGTTCAAACCAAGCACAAAGTTCAAACAATGTCAATACTATAACTAACCATATAATGTTAGTAAATCAACCAAAGTATAATGCATATGTAGTGATCACCCACAAACATAAGTGTAACATCCTTCCATTAGAAATTTGTTTATGATCAAAGTCATAAACCAAGGTGTTACAAAATGAGAATATTCTAGAAAGTCCTAAGAAGTCCTATAGAAGGATTCAAAGGAGAGGTTATTATTATCTATTGTAGAGGGTTGGTTGGATTTGATGAAGACATGATGGAGGCAAGCCATATAGATTCTAAATCCTTAGTGTTACGTAAGTGAGAATCCATCATGTTTGAAGAGGCGTAGAGAGGATCAAGTTCCTCATTGCCTTGAGTGTTTGGTTGGTTGAACCACATTGATTCATCAATGGCTTTGAGTGTGGCAAATATATCATTGGGTTGAAGTTTGGGTGAATGATGATGTGATGATGATTTTCTCACTTGAGATGGTGCGGATGTAGGTGTGGTAGTCACTGGTGTTATGGTAGGTGATGGTGATCTTGGTTGAGATAGAGTAGGTGATGGTGATCTTGGTTGAGATGAAGTAGGTGATGGTATGTTAACCACTGGAGTTGTGATTGGTGTTGTAGTAGTAGTGGATATATTAGGGAAGTTTACATTAGGAGTGGGATTTATGAACCAGTATGGTCTGACACTTATTCTTGCAGTCCTTCTGTGTGGTCTGGTCATTGAAGAGTTGTTGGATTTGTGCATTGTGAGGAAGAAGGTTGTTTAGGAATGCAAAGATATTTCTCTAAAGCTTCTAATTTATAGTCTCTAAGGTTTATGGAGGAATGTGTTTGAATGTTAATTCATGGAAAAGTGTTGGTTTCCAATGTTTTGGAACAATACAATGAGTTTGTCATTTTATCAAAGTCAAACCATAAAGATGGAGTTGACATGAAGATTTGCAGTAGATGCAGAAGGTGAGTGGAATTCTAAGAATGTGTTTGATTCACGGATTCCAAGAAACCAATTAGAGGGGTCCTTGGTTGTTACAGAAAGGTAACTTGGAAGAAAATTTGAATTTTCAAATTTTGGTGGGAAAAGAGTTTCCTATGATTTTAAGTTTGCTTAAATCTTCCTAATGTGTCTAATGATCAGTATAATGATTCTAAGAATCAATGATCTATGGAGCGGGATTAGTCAGGAAATTTGAAAAAGTTAGTGTTAGAGGCACGGATCCAAACGATAACAAGTGCGGAACCCAAAATTTGGTTTCGCAGAATCCGCAGAATGAAATTTGGCGGAGCCAAAATATTCAACAGATGGAACCCATAACTTGGGTCCATCGTATTCGCCAAATGAATTTTCTTAACAGAGGGCTTACGAAACTACCCGAAACCCGTTGAAATCCCAAAAATTTTCCTAATTCCTATGTAATTAATTAGTTGTGATAGATTAAACACAAAAACACAGGTTCCAACACATGTGAACATAGAAATCAATCCGATGGTATTAAACTTACCATAAAAGAGAGTTAAACCAAACGGTGGCTTATGCATGAAAAATCGATAACATCACGTGTTATCGTCCTACAAAGTTATGTTAGTTCACACAAATGTATCATACTAATATGATAATATTCTAAGAACACAAGAATTCAACACATCATTGTTTTGAGATACCAAACATCCCTAACCCTCACTTCTTGTCGAGCTTCTTGTTAAGCTTCATGATCCAACGTCCAATATTCTTCATCATCCCTCTTGTTTGTCGAAACTCCTCGGATTGGTTGTCGATGGAGGGGAGTTGAGTCATGTATTCGAGTGGAGGGATCCTAGAATTTGGCAAACCATCATCCTCGCTAGCCGATGATGATGATGATGAGGTTGGAGGATGAGCTCGTTTTCCTCTTGCTTGGGTGACCCTATGATCACTGAGAGGTACAAATGTGTGTTTAATTTCGTTGTAGTTGGGTATGAAACCTCTAGGGTATGGAGGAATGGGTGCAAAAGCTCGATAGATACGGGTAATAAGCATCCCGTAAGGCATGGCAGTGGTGCTTAAAACTGGAATATCGGCCATTCTTTTGGTGATATAGTAAGCTAGGTTGAATTATTGGTGAGTAGACACACAATATAGCATGTAACAAAGGCTTGCGTTGACATGATCCCTATTCCCTATGGTATTTATGACGTTAGCCCTAAGAATCTCTTCCAACTTTTTAAATTGAGGCATAAGCTCGCTTAGCTCCATGCCAAACGGATCTCGATCTACCTCTTTACCTCTACTTGTCTTAGTGTGGGTGGTCCTAGGGACAAAAAGATGCTCACGGATAGTTTCTTTAGGAGTTAGGGGTGTGTCATATGGATGCATACGATCAAGGTTGTAATCGAGGATGGACAATGACCATTTGTCCAAATAGAAGCAAGTACCTTGACTCGGAACTCCTAATACTTCCGCAAAATGGTTCAAAGGAATGGTGAATTCATGGTGGTTAGCTTTGAAATGGATGCTCATGAGGCCATATTCGTTTGTACTAAGAACAACGCTAGCATAGAATTCTAGCATGAATGTAGGAATTATTGGTTCATCTATGTCTAGAAGACAATCAAACTGGATAGTGGCTAGTTGTTCTCAGATGTTGGTGCCTTCTAAGAATGAGGGGTCTACGGTTCTACCCTCGTGAACATAACATTTTTCTAAAGCCTTAAAGATTTTGACTTGGTCGCCAGAGAGTCCTTTGGTTTTATGGTGTTGAGGTAGGTATTTACGGGTATCTTTGTGATCATAGTATGTAGCAGGAGGCATGATTATCCTAGACATGAAAATTACATAGTTTAGTTAAAACTATTGAAAATACGTATAATAATTTCTAGTGTGTGCCTACATGGGGACAATGTGGAGGTGCGGTTATCTCGACTCCTTTTGATGCATGAAAATTTTGTTTATCCAAGTTTTATAACAAAATTAGAGATAACCCAAACGCTCCTACTTCAATGTATCTACGATTGAATGTACCCGAAAATACATATTAGTTATGTATTCCCTTTAGCATTCAAGAGACATTATGCAAGTGGTGTTTAAAACATAACGTTTTTGTATTTGTATGAACAATGTTCAAAAACCGTTTTTCCTAGTTGTGAGAAGATTTTGATAAAAATTTTTCATGGGGTTTTTGATGAATTGTGATGATGCCATATGATATGCAATTCCTAATTAAGGAAACTATGATTTGTTATGTAATTTAGTAAATATGCTTCATGATTTTACTAAAAATATGCATAAACCCCAAGTTTTGATTTTGTGCAAGAAATAGAAATCCTAGACTCAGATCAGGAATATAGACGTGATTAGGATACTTACAGAGATGATTAGAGCACAAATTGATGGAAGGAGATGACCTAAATTGTGAGTTTGGTTGATTTTGAGTCGAGTTCCAGTAGGTGGTATGTTTTTGGGAGTTGTGATATACAATACAGGGTGTTTGTTTAATAAACTAGAAAAACTAGCCTGGAGACTCACGGATTCGGCGGAACCAAAACAAGGGATCCGTCCTTGTTGTCGTTTGGTTCCGCAGGATCAGACTCAATTTTTGGTTATTGTTGTGTTTGGTTAATCTAAGGTTCAAGCTAAGGTTTTATCTACTCACTAGGTTCCATTAGTCCTAAACCAAGTCTAAGAAAGTTAAAGAGTGCTCTCTTAAGAGGTTTAGTGAGAATGTCGGGAATGTTGTCCTCTGAGGAAACTTTCTCGATTGAGATGTTTCCCTTCTGAACATTGTCGCGTAGGAAACGGTGACGTATTTCTATGTGTTTGGTTCTAGCGTGTTGGACTGGATTTTTGCTAAGGTCGATAGCTCCTTTGTTGTCGCAAAGAATGGGAATGTCGTTGAGTTCAATTCCATAGTCGACGAGAGCTTGTTTCATCCACAGTGCTTGTTGACACGCCTTTCCTGCAGACACGTACTCGGCTTCAGTTGTTGACATTGCTTGGGCCACTTGTTTCTTGGCAAACCATGAGGTGAGACAATGCCCAACAAAAGTACAAATACCACTTGTACTTTTTCTATCAACATAGTCACCGGCATGGTCTGAGTCGGCATACACTATGGTTTCCATTCCCGTTCCCTTGGGATACCATAATCCTAAATGTGTAGTACCTTTAATATATCTAAAGATTCGTTTAACGGCTTCAAGATGGGATGTTTTGGGATCTTCTTGAAAGCGTGCACATAGACAAACACTAAACATAATGTCCGGTCTACTAGCCATGAGGTAGAGTAAACTACCAATCATTCCTTTATATTTAGTGCTATCTACGGATTCACTTTCGTCATCCTTGGTGAGTTTGGTTTCGGAGGACATGGGTGTTTTCATGGGTTTGGAATCTTCAAGACCAAATTTCTTAAGCATATCCCTTATATACTTGGATTGGTTGAAGAATATTCCATCATCTAATTGTTTAATTTGGAAACCTAAGAAAAAGTTTAGTTCCCCCATCATACTCATTTCAAACTCATCATGCATGATTTTCGAGAAATCATCGCATAACTCTTGACAAGTTGAACCAAATATAATGTCATCCACATATATCTGGACTATAATAATACGTGATCCCTTTTTCTTGGTGAAGAGAGTGTTGTCTACTAGGCCCATGGTATACTTATGGTCAACTAGGAAAGTCTTAAGTCGATCATACCAAGCTTTTGGTGCTTGCTTAAGTCCGTATAATGCTTTCTTAAGTTTGTAGACGTGATTTGGTTTTTCAAAATCGGCAAAGCTGGGAGGTTGTGCTACGTACACTTCCTCAATAATAAAACCATTTAGAAAAGCACTTTTAACATCCATTTGGAATAGTTTAAAGTCGTGTGCACATGCATATGCAAGTAATATTCTAATTGACTCAAGCCTAGCGACGGGTGCAAATGTCTCGTCATAATCTATACCTTCTTGTTGATTGTAGCCTTGAGCTACTAGCCTAGCTTTGTTTCTAGACACTACTCCATTTTCATCCATTTTGTTCCTAAATACCCATTTAGTTCCAATTATGGTTTGATTTTGAGGTTGAGGGACTAATGTCCAAACGTCATTTCGAACAAATTGGTTTAATTCTTCTTGCATCGCTACGACCCAAGATTCATCTTTTATGGCTTCATTAACATTTTTGGGTTCAATGGTTGAAACAAAACAAAAGAAATTACTTTGGTTTTGGACTTTTGACCTTAAGGTTCTTTTGTTAATTTTTCCTATGACGTTGTCTAATGGATGACTTTTGGATTCTTTGATGTTGACTATTTCCCTATTCACGGGTTCATCTTCTTTGTCATTTTCTACATTTTCTTGGTTTTCAACCATTTGACTTTCAACTAAGTCATCATCTACCAAAGGTGATGTCTTAGAGGGAGGTGGACTTTCGTCGAATGTTACGTTCAACGATTCCTCTATTCTTGAGGTTTCTTTGTTCAAAACTATGTAGGTTTTACTATTTTGTGAATATCCTAAAAATACACCTTCATACGACTTTGGGTCGAACTTTTTGAGATAATCCTTAGTGTTTAAAATGAAGCACTTACTTTCAAAAACTCTAAAATATCCTAAAGTAGGCTTTTTGCCTCTATATAACTCATATGGAGTCTTTTTCAAAAATGGTCTAATTAATACTCTATTTAAGATGTATGTGGATGTATCTACGGCGTGACACCAAAACTTTTGTGGTATGTTTTGTTCATTTAACATTGTTCTACTCATTTCTTGAATTGTCCTATTTTTCCGTTCTACTACACCGTTAGATTGAGGAGTTCGAGGAGCCGAGAAATTATGTGTTATGCCATTAGCATCACAAAAAGCTCCAAATTGGGTTTCGTTATCAAATTCACGACCGTGGTCGGTTCTAATAGACACAATGTTATTTCCTATTTGATTTTGAATTTTTTACTTAGAATTTCAAATTTATCAAATGCCTCGTTTATAGTTTTCAAAAACTTAGTCCAAGTATACCTAGAGTAATCATATACTATTACCAAAGTATAGAAGTTTCCCCCATAACTTTGTATAGCGGATGGACCAAACAAATCCATATATAACAATTCTAGTCACGTAGATGTAGACACCATGTTTTTAGCCTTATGGCTATTATGAACTTTTTTCCCAATTTTGCAAGCATCACAAAAGTGTTGGTCGTATTTCAACTTGGGTAGGTTCCTAGTGAGTTCTTTAGATGATAAGGATTGGATTAGCCTCATATTGGCGTGACCTAAGCGTCTATAAAATAGAGTTGAGTTTTCATCTAGAGAGGTGAGACAAAGTTTGTCTTTAGGCGTTTTGTCTAATTTCATAATGTAAACGTTATTCTTCAAAACACCTTTTCCCACGGTTATGCCATCTTTAAGTATTTTACTTTCATTTTCACTAAAAATGACGTTATACTTCTTGCGGCATAATTGTCTAATACTAAGCAAGTTAAATCCTAAGTTTTCTACATGAGCAACATCATCAATAGTGAGAGAGTCATGAGATATCGTACCTTTTTCGATGATTTTACTTTTAAGCTTGCTACCGAATGTGACATTACCTCCGTCGTACACTTGGTAGGTTGAGAAAAGGCTTTTGTTTCCCGTCATGTGTCTTGAACACCCACTATCTTTGATCCACTCGTTCGGTTCTAACCCGACTTTCAAGCACACCTAAGTTAAAGAAAAACTCAAGTGTTTGGTCCCCAATATCTCATAGGTCCATTTGGGTTAAACATTACATTATCATGGTTCATGTATGGAAATGGTGGACAAGTGTTCCATGGCATGTAGTTGGGACCTTGATAGTTCCTAGACATGTTTTGGTTCAAACTATTTTGATGATGATGCTGTGAATTAAAGTTACTCTTAGGAAAGGGGTGTTTGGGAAAACTAGTTTTAGGTCTCTGTTGAACCGGTTTAATCCTAAACTCATTTTTAACTTGACCTTTTCCTATAGTAACTGCTGGTTTTTGTTTGTTAACAGTTGTACTAGTGCTGGGTTTTCTTGTGACCTTAACGAATTTAGTATGATCCGAAGCATAGGCCTTCTGTTGCAACAGTACCCGCGGACCCTTTGGTCACTACTGGCGGAACCAAATTTTTGGGTCCGCCAAATCCGTGGGTGTTTGACTTTGTTGGAACAGTTTCTTGTACTTTCACAGTTTTTTCTCAAAGTTATCTAGTTTCATAAAATCTAGCTTGGTTTTATCAAGATCCAACTTTTGAGCTTTCATTATATCATCCATACAACTAATGTATTTATCAAACCTTTTAAATTTAGAATTTAGTTTGATAAGTGTTGGATCGATACACTCTGACCAAACTAACTTGTAGCTTGTTTAAGGTTTAACAACCTTGGATAAATCCAAAACTGTTAATGGTGAAACACTGATATACTTTGCTAAGTATGCGGAATCTACTTTAACAAAGCTAAGAAGAATTAACACAAAACTTTGATTATATTAAACCTTGAACCTGCTTACTTTACACAGATTCACTAACAAACTCTAAACACTAATACTCTAATAATCGACTAATACTTTTCTCTAATCTCTTATCTCTAATCGTATCTCTAATGCCAACCTAGGGGTCCTTTTATAGGCACAAGGAAAACCCTAGTCGGTTTACAATACTTGAACGACAAGTAATTCTAATTATAATCTAATAATAACTCTAAGAACATTCTAGAATTACACATTAATCCTTAAACGTATTTGCATATCAGTCCTTTATCTTTAGCAGTACTTTGACTTCTTTAGAACATGAGCAGTACTTTGACTTCTATCGAGCAGTACTTTGACTTTCTTCATGTAGCAGTACTTTGTAGCCCAACAATCCTCCCCTAACTTGAATTCCACTTGCTTGATTTCAAGTTCCTTTGTATTTCTTTAACTTCAACATTTTTGTCTCATATCTTTGTTTTGTCATCATCAAAGTAATCATTAACTGCAATCTTTATCAGCAACAGATCTTTTCAGCAACTCATCTTTTCAGCAACTCAGCATCATATTGGCAATAGGTACATCAGATCTTAAAAGTTTCATACTATTCTCATCACTTCCAGGTGTGTTAACTCCTGTGAGAGGTGAATCATTGAAAACTTAATGGATTTTGATGTCTCTTTACCAAAGCCATTAACTCTGGAGTAGCCAATGTTTAGGTTTAAGAACCATGGTACATTGATAACCATATGATTTTTAGCAAATCATCAGCTATCAACGGATTTGATTAGTCTTTACCAAATAGCCGTTTGCTTTTGGACTAGCTAGTTCTTTTAGTACAATCACTACCATGGTGAACTAATTACCATACAATGGTTTTCCACAGCCTTTACTACAAGCCATTATCTTGTAGGCTAGCCAACTCTTCACTAACATAGATATGGTGAGTTGAAAACCATACAATTTTTAGTAAATTGTCAACTAAAAACGGATTTGATAATCACATCAGAGCCGTACCCTCATGATGAGTCAAACTCTTTCTTGTTTATTAAACATGGTGAGTTGATTACCATTTGTTGCTGTTTAAATCTTTGTGCTTCAAAAATGTTTTTGCACTTTTTCAAAAATCATTGATTTTATAAAAAAACTTTACTGGTTTCATGCTTCAAGCAGTACTTTGAGAAAGTACTGTTTGACTAGCAGTACTTTAAATAAAGTACTTATTTTTTCAAAAGATTTATATTATAAATACCATACCAGTAGTTATGCATCAATCTTCAGCTTCAGTTGTCCACTTGATGAACAATTTTATAACCATCAATGCTACTTCATTCTCTTGTTCCACTTCCATGCCATGCTCTAGCATTCTGATCATCAGATCTCTTGTGAGTGGATATCTTTGTTCTGCTAGCATATGAATCATAGTACCATCCTCTAATTCCAAAACGTGTATTCCAACTGATTCAAAGAATCTCCATCTGTTAATCTCCCAGTTTTCTTGATTTTCCCACAAAGTACTATCCTTTGTTTCCTCTGTTTCCCAGATGGTTGTGAGATCTCCTACCAGAACCAAACCCACTCCTTGTGGCGGAATATGTTCAAAATAAGTCTGCACTTGTAGATATAACTGAAGCAGATCTTCTCTATCTATCAGATGTAGTACATCCCATAACAAATTGAATACTCTAAAACTTCCATCTTGTCTATGAAATATCAAGTAGTCCCCTTCTTGTGATTTTACAACTGAGAATGTAGAAATCTTGGACTTCTTGTCTGCAACATCTTCTGGTTTTGGATGCTCAAAATCAACAACTCTCAAATAATTTCTTAGCTCATCAGCTGTGTCTATTCTTAATTCAATAGAATCCTTGAGCTTCTTTGATGACTTTTCATCAGTTGTTGTTCTCTTCCTTTTTGAGCTCCTTGTAACAACTCTTTCCTTTCTGCTATCCTCAAGCTCCTTATCTTCAAATGAAATAATGCTTGCAAGATCTTTTTCTATAGCTTCCCTGACAGCATCATACAGATCCTTCATCTCTGTATGTGTTAATTTCATCAAACCTGTATATCCTCTTCCTTTGAGATAAGCCATCATAGAATTTCTTTCTTGAGCTTTACTTTGTGGCCTTCTAGGTTTGATAACTTTCCTTGACTCTTCAGCATCTATCTCAGCCTGTAATTTCCTTGCAGCTTCCTCATTTTTAGCATCCTGAATAGCTCTTAGTTCTTTCAAGGTAAGCTTCTTCTTCTTAGTTTCTACCATGATCCCTTTACCTTTGTCTTTTGGATCTAATTCCTGTGTAGGTTGAGAAGAAGTATGAGGTTGTTGTTCTATATCAACAATACTTATGCCTCTTGGTCTAGCCATATTCAACATGATATCAGCAATGGTCTCATCATCACTTTCAGTATGTTTTCGAACTTCTTCTTCCTGTTGAACTGGATTAGAAGGGCCAACTTCCTCTTGAACTTGATTTGAAGGACCAACATCTTCCTCAAAATCCAAAGTCCTTGGTGTAATAGTTCCTTGATGAGCAGTACCTTGAAGAGCAGTACTTTCAACATCAGTACCTTCCAAATCCACTTCCTCAGTATCACCACTTTTTACTTCAACAGTAGCATCTTCAATGTTTATCTGCTCTGTTTCATCACTTTTCCTCTCAACAGTATCTTCATGAGGAATATCTTCAAGTGGTGTATCATAATGAAGCCCAGTATCTTCATTGAACTCAGTATCTTCATTGAACCCAGTATCTTCATTCAAATTCTCTAAATTCCTCCCCAATTGGAATGAAGATTGCTTCTTAGACCTTCTTGTCTTTGACTGAGAAGCCTTCTTAGTTTTCTGACCACTTTTCCTCTGAGACTTTACCCATAACCTGTGTTGCTTTACTAATGGCCAAACAAACCTCTTTAATCGTCTGAATTTTCTTGCCAAATCCAATATCTGATCAGCTTGATCATCAGTAACCTTCTTGAGTCTCCTTAATTCCCTAGATAGTTCATAGTTGGTCAAGACATCCTCAACCACTTCCTCATCTTCATCAGATGTTTGATGCCTATCCGTGGAAGCAGAATCATTGGGAATCGGTGATGGAGTCACATCTGGAGGTGAATTCTCCTGAGCAGCACTTTGTGGAGATGAAACAGTATGATGAGAAGCAGTATGTTGAGAAGCACTCTCTTCTCTTGAAGCTGTTTGCTCTCTAATGGCTGATGCAAAGGATTCCTCTTGCTCTTGTTCAGGCTCTTGCTCTGCATCCCTAACTGCTTGTGCAACTTCCAATATATGAGCTGTCAAAGGTGTATTTCTCCCAGAGAACTTGATGCTCTTCTTAGCAATGAATGTAAACACCTTTGGTGGAAGTGTGACTGTAGGTAGAAAACTTTGTGGCTTAGAAATACCCTCAAGTTGTTTGTTTAGAAATACCTGAATAAACCTTGGGTACATCAAGAATGGTGAACCATTGGTGATGTGTGAGAGCATTCCATCAAAAATCATCCTTGAAAAGTTGAAAGGGCGATTTGTAACTAAACCCACCAATGCAGAAGCAATGTTCTGACCAAACTGCTCCCATGAAGTACTCTTAGGACTCAAGCAGTGAAGTAGAACATGTATGAGATATTTCCAATGAGGACTAAATAATGGCTTCTGAAAAGTAAGAATGGTGAGAACACCTTCATACCCAATATCCCTGAGTGTATCCCAAATCTCTTGTCTGTCAAAACGAATAGCACTCCCTGCATCATTAAATTGCAAATCATCCCTAATCGAAGATTCAGTAATCCTAATTGTGCGACCAGCAACGTTAGCACGAATAAAAGGAACACCATCTTGTTCTTCAGATGTAGCAGTAGACCAAAACTGTTGAATCCATGGTCCAATTACATCAGGGTTTACCAAAATAGCATAATTGATTGATGACCCAGTCAAGAAATCAATTATCGCATGAAAATCAACATTCTTTGCCGTTTTATCCAAGTTCGCGACCATGTTATGCTTAGAACAGAAATCACGAGTAGCCATTGATTGTGAAAAGGGAAAGAATGTGGGAAGCGAAGGTAAATTGCTATTAGAATCGTAGATACCGAATAAATAAATGGATGGATAAGAATAAAGTGGAGAGTGAAAATCGGTATAATGGGATAGGGTAAATATGGGTAAGATTTAAAAAATCAAAGCCTAAGTAATAGTATTTGATGCGTGGTTTTGCGACCTTACAACAGGTTTTACCTCTCGAGGGATCTCGAGAGGCTAGCAATCCCCACCAGGCAGTGTACCTGACCGATGTAGTATAGTGAAGTGGCAAGTACCGGGGGATTGATCGTTCTCTAGGGGAATAGTGTCATTAGGATTGAAAAACTACTCTAATAGGTCTAAGGGTGAGGGAAGATTCTTTTTGTATTTTTATATTTTTATGAAAGCAAGTAAAATCTCGGGTTTGAAGAAGTGGGCGGAATTAGTTGCTAGTCAACTAACCCAAATGACTACAAATGCAAATAAAATAAAATAACTGAAAATGAAAAGGTTGTGGAACTTATATGGAGAGAAATGTGTTTACTTAGATTTCCTTACTCCCTAACTATCTTTTACCGGTTGATTAGTGTGTATTAATTGCGTGGATGACGGGTGTATTCCTTAATACCAATCGTGGGGTGGCGTACGTACTTCCCCAACTCTACAAGCTCCTACTTCACTCCTATGTCGAGCCGGCTAAAAAGCTCCTAACATGGGATCACTAGAATTCGCTCATGCATTAAATACAACCATAATAACCTTAGTACGCATTGGTTCATGTTTCTTAAGACGTTCAAGCAAGTTACCGTATAGGAGGTTAGCCAGTTTTCTTAAGCCTAACATCGATAAACAATCATCCAATACAATTAATAACACACTAATAACCAATAATCAATAGTTAGGTTTCATTAGATCTAAGCAAACACAAGATAAATCTAGCCTAGCATGTTTATTAAAAGAAAATAACAAGATATAATCAAACAACACATAGACATATTGAATGATTAAATGATTACTTATCTTCAATTAAACATGGGAGATCCAAGGGTATAAAACCCTTAAAAATGGCAGAAAATTCGTCTTAGGGTTTCTCCTCACAAAGTTGCACACAATGAATAAAAATTGCAAAACTATATATAGAGTTTAGTGGCTGACGGCATCACGTTGTAGGAGGTGACGCCGTCACCTCGCCATGGCTAGGGTTCCCGGATGGTCTTCTTGACGCCGTCCCTCTTTAATCCTCAAAAATCCGCTCTGGCCTATCAAGGGTTGACGCCGTCAGAATAGTGCTTGACGCCGTCTCTCTTTAACTTAAACCGTGATGGCCTTGATCACCTTAAAGGGTGACGCCGTCAGATTTCCTTATGTAAAACTCTCTGGCGCGTCACGTGTATTTCATCATATCCACCTCTTTTGCCAAGCCATGACGCCATCAGGAGCAATACTTGACGCCGTCAAGTATACTTTTCCAGCAGCTTTGGAGACTTTGTCGTTTTCTTCACTTTTATGCTCCAAAAACGTCCAAAATGCTTCCTTTTCCAAATTTCTTCTCCAAAGTACCTAAAATGACAAAAGGAACGATTTAGGGCAATATTTGATCAAATAAATACGATTTAGGGCTTAAATGACCCCCTAAAAGCGGTACACTTTTCGCTTCATCAAATACCCTTACACTTAAGATTTGCTTGTCCTCAAGCAAATGCGCTTTTTATTCTAATCAAAATACAAGTTAGGGGTCATTTAACGCTTATATAAAAGTAATTACAACAAATAGTCGTTCCACTTTAATTATAATAAGCACGGAGATTACACACTAGCACCTCACAAGTAGTGTTTAGATACTCACATCTCTCAGGTGTCATCAAAATAAATCTCATAAATGAAAACGGATAATATCTCTCACTACCTGTCATAGCAAATAGATTACCATAGGCTTGGGAAAGGATCGAAAACCTTCTCCACTAGGCGTAAGCACCTAAGATAAACTATCAAAGAGGGCTTTTACATGGGTTATAACGTGAGGTGTAGGGATATGATAAACACGGTTTTGTTGGATAAAGGATATTTTACTGGTGGCGAGTTAAAGATCTTGATTAATTACATGTACAATATGGCGTTGCTAAGCCAAGACTAGACTCGACTTAAGCTAAAAACAAAATAACAAAAACATAAAATAAACATAAAATGAAACGGGATGGTAGTCCGTATGTTTTTTTTTTCTACTTTTCTTTTTCTCATTTTTTTGTATTTTTCTTGATTTTTTCGAATTTTTTTTTCTTTTTTTTTTTTTTTTTTTTTTTTTTTTTTTTTTTTCATACACTCTTGCCCTACCATCCAAAATAATACATCATAGGGGCGTTGCATTCCCCTTACACTTGAACTTTTACATAACTTTACAAATAACTATTCTAATGACTCGAATTAAGATAATCGAAACACTTGGAGTACTTTTTAAAATATTTAGCACATATGGGGGTAATAATGTTGTTCCTTCCCATTACTCCATTACACTAGTACTTTACCCATGAGTCCCAATCGTCCCAAAACAATATGTACAAGGATATGACTCGACTTAGCAACCATGTAATCAATTAGATAATTAACTTGGGGTTTAAACAAATGTTGTCACAATAATGCACTAAAGGTGAGTGCACACAAGGTAGGCTAAGGCGATTTGGGTGTACATTTAAGTGGGGTGTAAACAAATTCTTCCTTTAAGTAAATGCTTAAAGGTCGAAACGAAAAGATAGGCTCTGAGGGGTGTACTAGGGGTATCGTGTACTAAAAATGAGTATAACGCAAAGGGGTGTGGGAGAATTACTTGACCAATGTAGCCAATGTAATTATAACAAAAACACAGGTGTAAAACAATGGGTTAATCCTAATGCCTCTTATCATGTAGTCAATCCTAACTACACGAATGTAGTCTCACTTGTGGCCTCAGAATGGTCCTAACGCAAGTTCTAGAATCTAAGTGCTACCGGTACACACATCATAGCATAAATGCTTTTCCTACCAATTCTAGGGGCGAACCTCACATATTTGGGGGTGAAATTTTTTTTTAGTGGTACGGTTTTGTGCTAGTTATATAACTCCTATCCGTGAGACGCTCATTAAGATCAAAGTTTCACTCCTATATGTTGTAAAAAATTTTAAATTTGGCACTAAAATTGCCTTAACAGGTATTTATCTCAGTTTTATTACACATCTACCATTAAACAAACAAAAATCAAGTGCACTTGTATTCTCTAAAGTATCGTACTTTACCCCCCCTTACACTTAAGATGAACATTGTCCCCAATGTTCAAATAACAAGATGTAAAAGTAAATAAGGTAAACGAATGAAATCAAATACTCCCCTGATTCGTTCGGTGGATAAAGAGGTAACATGGTTAGATCTTCTTCCAAGAGAATGTAGAAGCTCCAAGACTAAAGCATCGCCAAAAGCCTGATTCCACATACATCTCCTTGTCCAAAATAACCTGTTAAACCTGAGAAAACAAACACGAAAACCTGCATAACAACGGCGGGATAAATCTATATAAGGATATAATGCTTGTGGAATGATTATTTTGCAGATTCCTGGAGTTTATAAGTTAGAGATTTAATAAAAACTTTTTATGAAAACAAAACTTTCAAAAATTTCAGAAAGTTAAAACCTGACGCTGTCAGGTTGTAAGGCCTGACGCCGTCAGAAATGATCTGACAAAATTCTCATGTTAAGTTTCCGGAAAATTTCTAGAAAAACCTATACCTTACTTCCTGGAATTCCTGCAAAATATCATTATGACTTGATACAAGCATTTGACTCAAACAAATACTAATATGTATGTTAATTTATTATTGTTATGATTCATGTTCATTTGTTCTAATAAACCGATTTGGATTTCCCTTACACTTATCTTTTGCAAAATACCTTTATATGTAGTTAAGACGAAGTTAAAAACAAGATAAAGCATTTTCACAATTTACTTTTGAACATGAATCAATAATAATAAAAATTAAACACACATACGGAAGCAAATAAAATCAAACAACCAAACAAATAAATAAACACACAAAGCAAATAAAGCTTGGGTTGCCTCCCAAGAAGCGCTTTTCTTTATTAACGAGTCTTGTAGCTAGACTCAAAGTCCTTCTACCCTATGTAAGTAAGCTCGTCATCGAGGACGTCTTTAGGGTTAAGCTTGGATTGAAGTTTCCTATTGGTCCGCTTAGTACGATATATCTTTTCAAACCTCTCTCCATCCGGGTCATACAATGTCATCTTAATATGCCATGACCCATCTCCATCTTTGGGTGGTTTGTCCCAATCCCACTTATGATCATCGTCCTCACAAGTCCAATTATTCATCCCTAGGTTAATTGGCAAAACTCCTAGGAAATCAATCATCTTCCTAAAAACTAGAGGGTCTTCAAATGGATCCAATTCGGTGTCCCTAGCCAAGAGTTGTTCTACCGCATGTGTTCGGTTCACAAAGTTCTCTTCTAGGTAAAATGGGCGTTGGGGTCCTATGAAGTCTCTATCGATCCAAGGTCCATATCTAGATGGTCTCCTATTTAATTCTAACCAATGGGGTGTTGGTTCCTCACTAGTATCATAAGCATGTTTCTTCACATCATAGACTGACCAAGTATTACCTTCTCCTACTGCTATCTTAGATTCCTTACAATCAATCATAGCACTAGCGGTCGCCAAAAATCCTCTACCTATCAACAAGGGGCATGTAGGGTCGCTAATCATATCAAGGACGTGGAAATCGGCTAAAATGGTTAGTTTTCCTATGTGTACTAACACGTCCTTGACTACTCCAACCGGGTAAGCAACACTCCCATCCGCTAAGCCTATTATCACCTCGGTTTCTTCAAGTTTTCCTAGTTTTAGAGAGGTGTAGAGAGGTAACGGAAGTAGGTTAAGGCTTGATCCAAGATCGGCTAATGTGTCATAAGCCTCCGAATTACCGATCTTGCAAGGTAGAACAAATAAGCCCGGATCATCTAACTTCTTAGGTAGCTTGTTTTGAACAAAGGCGGTCCCTTTTTCGCCTAACTTGAGCTTCTTCTCATCCAACACATCAATAACCGGACTTTCAAGGTGGAGCTCCTTGAATTCATTGTCAAGGTTTTGAGTGGGAGGTGTCTCAACTAAGTTGTTGACCAATTTGGATATCATAACTTCTTGGTCATTTTGAACGACTTGGGTTTGTTTGAAACACGAGCTCATGGAATTGACCGAATAATATTGTGGACAAGAACTAGGAGACAAAACCGATGAAATGGCGTTGACGTTTAGTTTCGGGTTCTTGACTGTGTTGCTAGGGAGTGCTCCCATTTCTCGGTCATTGAGGGCTTTCAACAAAGTGTCAATCTTATTGGTCATCTCGCTTTGTTTTTGTTTGAAATCGGCTTCAAACTTGGCCAAACGAGCTTCTTGAGATGCCATAAATTGAGACATCAATCCTTCAAAGTTATTGGTACTACCATTGCTGGAAGGATTGTTGTTGAAAGTACGGTTCGAGTTGGAACCGCTTGATTGGAAACGATTAGGTGGGTTGGAAGAATTGGTTTGTTGTGCGTTTTGGTTTTGTTTCCACCTAAGGTTTGGGTGATTTTTCCATGAGGGGTTGTATGAATCACCGTAGGGGTTTGGCTCGGGTTTGAAAGTGTACCACTTGTCTCCCGCTCCGTCGGTACGCGAGGATGCGTAATCCGCAAAAGCTTGTTCGGGGAGTTCCATGCAATCACGAGTGTCGTGGGGACCACTACATAATTCACATGAAGAAGTGATTTTGTTCACTTGGCTTGAAGGTTTAGGAGCCTCGTAGGATTTCATAAGAAACTTGACTTGGTCTTCAAGTTCTATGATCCTACGGTCGGAAGTGCTTGAATTGTTCGAAGGCAAAGATATTGCCTTGACCGTTTTATTCAAATCACGGGGATCACTCCAACTTTCGTTGTCATAAAGAGCAAGATCTTCTAGGAGAGCCCATGATTGTTCTGCACTTAGATCACGTAGCTTACCACCGGCCGATTGGTCAATGGTTTGCCTCGTGGAGAGATTGATATGGTCATAGAAGATTTGGACTTGGAGCCAAAGTTCTATGCCATGGTGAGGGACTTTTTGGAGTAAATCCTTGAATCGAGTCCATGCCTCGTAGAGGGTTTCGCCTTGACGTTGTTGGAACATCAAGATATCATTCCTTAGCTTGGTAGTTCTTCCTGGTGGGAAATACTGAGCAAGGAAACGAGTGGTGAGATCATCCCAAGAGGTGATGGATCCTGCGGGTAGACGCTCTAGCCATTGACTAGCTTGGTCCCGCAGAGAGAATTGAAAGAGACGCAGTCGGGTCGTCTCTTGAGTGGCAACATCAAGGTCTATGGAATCAACGATTTTGAGAAAGTCCTTGAGATGTTGATTAGGATCTTCGGAACGAAGTCCATGGAATGCGCATCCGCTTTGCACCAACCGGATGGTGTCGGATCGCAAGGGAGTGACATTGGCTCCTTGAGTGAGCTCAATGGTGTTTCGATAGCCATGGTGGCTAGGACGGGAGTAGTCTCCTAAGGTACGGGCTCTAGGAGGTGGGTGTTGTTGTGGTGGTGGGTTGTTGGGATCGAGGATATTACCACCTTCCATGATGTCGGATGGTAATGGTTACGAACAAAGAAACGAAGAAAAAAGACAGACTAAAGAAAACCTAGAAAAATAAAAATAAAAATCTCACTAGAAAGGAATCTAGTGAGTAGACCTAATAAAATAAAAATTCAACCTAAACAATAACTATTCCCCGGCATCGGCGCCAAAAACTTGATGCGTGGTTTTGCGACCTTACAACAGGTTTTACCTCTCGAGGGATCTCGAGAGGCTTGCAATCCCCACCAGGCAGTGTACCTGACCGATGTAGTATAGTGAAGTGGCAAGTACCGGGGGATTGATCGTTCTCTAGGGGAATAGTGTCGTTAGGATTGAAAAACTACTCTAATAGGTCTAAGGGTGAGGGAAGATTCTTTTTGTATTTTTATATTTTTATGAAAGCAAGTAAAATCTCGGGTTTGAAGAAGTGGGCGGAATTAGTTGCTAGTCAACTAACCCAAATGACTACAAATGCAAATAAAATAAAATAACTGAAAATGAAAAGGTTGTGGAACTTATATGAAGAGAAATGTGTTTACTTAGATTTCCTTACTCCCTAACTATCTTTTACCGGTTGATTAGTGTGTATTAATTGCGTGGATGACGGGTGTATTCCTTAATACCAATCGTGGGGTGGCGTACGTACTTCCCCAACTCTACAAGCTCCTACTTCACTCCTATGTCGAGCCGGCTAAGAAGCTCCTAACATGGGATCACTAGAATTCGCTCATGCATTAAATACAACCATAATAACCTTAGTATGCATTGGTTCATGTTTCTTAAGACGTTCAAGCAAGTTACCGTATAGGAGGTTAGCCAGTTTTCTTAAGCCTAACATCGATAAACAATCATCCAATACAATTAATAACACACTAATAACCAATAATCAATAGTTAGGTTTCATTAGATCTAAGCAAACACAAGATAAATCTAGCCTAGCATGTTAATTAAAAGACAAGAACAAGATATAATCAAACAACACATAGACATATTGAATGATTAAATGATTACTTATCTTCAATTAAACATGGGAGATCCAACGGTATAAAACCCTTAAAAATGGCAGAAAATTCGTCTTAGGGTTTCTCCTCACAAAGTTGCACACAATGAATAAAAATTGCAAAACTATATATAGAGTTTAGTGGCTGACGGCGTCACGTTGTAGGAGGTGACGCCGTCACCTCGCCGTGGCTAGGGTTCCCGGATGGTCTTCCTGACGCCGTCCCTCTTTAATCCTCAAAAATCCGCTCTGGCCTATCAAGGGTTGACGCCGTCAGAATAGTGCTTGACGCCGTCTCTCTTTAACTTAAACCGTGATGGCCTTGATCACCTTAAAGGGTGACGCTGTCAGATTTCCTTATGTAAAACTCTCTGGCGCGTCACGTGTATTTCATCATATCCACCTCTTTTGCCAAGCCATGACGCCGTCAGGAGCAATACTTGACGCCGTCAAGTGTACTTTTCCAGCAGCTTTGGAGACTTTGTCGTTTTCTTCACTTTTATGCTCCAAAAACGTCCAAAATGCTTCCTTTTCCAGATTTCTTCTCCAAAGTACCTAAAATGACAAAAGGAACGATTTAGGGCAATATTTGATCAAATAAATACGATTTAGGGCTTAAATGACCCCCTAAAAGCGGTACACTTTTCGCTTCATCAGTAATAGTATTACCGTTGTATTTGGCTTTTACCTCCTCCCAAATGAATTAATTAACTGTAACCCCACATATTTGACCGTTGGAACAGTACTTCCACGTAAGCAGTACGTCCACCTAACCAATACTCTTCAAAGCAGTACGTTGAAGCAGTACTTTGCTGGACCAGTACTTTGTATGACAAATCAGTACTTTCCATCTTCTTATCCATAACCTTCTAACTAATAACTATGTTGCCTCCCCTTAAATACAACATAGGTACTAAAATAAACTAAAAATCCAATACTTTCAATAAGAACTGAAAGAAAGTATACTAACTAATACTAAAGCCTCCCCTCAAATGTAGCCTAGAAGGTAATCATCCGAATGCTCACAACTAAGTGGTTGAATCTTGAAACATCAAATCTCTTAGTGAGTAGATCAGCTACATTATCATCTGTGTGAACTTTAACCACATTTATAAGCCTGTGCTCATAACAATCTCGAATGAAGTGATGCCTAATTTGAATATGCTTGGTCTTGGAGTGATAAACTGGATTCTTCACAATACAAATGGTACTCTCATTATCAATGTTGATAGGAGTATTCTTGAAGTTGTATCCATAATCCAAGAGTTGATTCTGCATCCACAAAACTTGTCCACAGCAGCTTGCAGCAGTAACATATTCTGCTTCAGTAGAGGAGGTTGCTGCAATTGTTTGCTTCTTACATTGCCATGAGACTAATCTTCTTCCAAGATATTGACATCCACCAGTGGTTGATCTTCTATCATAATTATCTCCTGCATAATCACTATCTGAAAAAGCTTCCAAGTGAAAAGGTGACTCCTTAGGATACCATAATCCTAACTTTGGTTGATGCTTGAGATATCGAAAAATCCTCTTGACTGCATACATATGTGAAACCTTGGGTGTAACCTGATATCTTGCACACAAGCATACAGCAAACATGATGTCAGGTCGTGAAGCAGTCAAGTACATAAGACAACCAATCATAGATCTGTAAAGCTTCACATCCACAGCTTGTCCATCTTCATCCTTTCCTAATGGTTTATTGTTGTCAATTGGTGTGGTGGCAGGCTTGACAGTTGGAAGGTCAAATCTTTTAAGTATGTCTTCAACATACTTTTCTTGATTAATGAAGATTCCATCTCTTGTTTGTCGAACTTGAAGCCCCAAAAAGAAAGTTAATTCTCCCATAGAACTCATTTGAAACTCTCGCTGCATAAGGTCTTCAAATTCTTTTACCATAGACTTCTTTGTGGCTCCAAAGATAATATCATCCACATAGACTTGAACTAACATAATGTCCTTCTTATCTCTTTTGATAAACAAAGTCTTATCAATTGCTCCTCTCCTGTAACCATGTTGTAATAGAAAAGTAGAGAGTCTCTCATACCAAGCTCTGGGAGCTTGATGAAGGCCATATAGTGCCTTGATCACCTTGTAGACTTTGTTTGGATGTGCAGGATCTTCAAAACCAGGAGGTTGTTTAACATAAACTTCCTCAGAAATTGTGCCATAAAGGAAAGCACTTTTCACATCCATTTGGTAGACAGGAAATCCCATGTATGATGCAAAGGCAAGAAATAACCTTATTGCCTCTATTCTTGCAACAGGAGCAAACACTTCATCATAGTCCACTCCTTCTTCTTGGCGATATCCTTGTGCAACCAATCTAGCTTTATTTTTGATAACATTCCCTCTTTCATCTCTTTTGATTCTGAAAACCCATCTTGTACCAATGACTCTCTTGCCATCTGGTAGATCACATAATACCCAGACTTCTTGAAGCTAAAATTGTAGAAGCTCCTCTTGCATAGCTTCAACCCAACTTTCATCAGCTAAAGCTTGAGCTACCTTCTTGGGTTCATCTTGAGATAAAAAACAAGCAAACAGGCATGTTTGTTGATCCTTGTGATTCATCCTGTTTTGTTTGTAAACAAAGCTAAGTAAAGCAGTATGTTGCTTAGAGAGACCTTTAACTTTGTTTCTTGTAACCACTCCTGAAGAGGGTGATCCAATAATATTGCTTTGAGGATGAGCTTTATGAACTCTCAATGTAGGAGTTGGTGGAACTGGAAGATCAGATTCCAAATTAGTAACATCAGGTTCTTCATTGGTTGAGAAAATACCTTCTTGATTAAGCTCATCATCAATTTCTTCTAACCCAGGAATGTTAGCATTATCATCATCATCAACATTGGAATCATCATCATTGCTCCAATTTGATGGTTCTAACACACCAGAAGTACTGTCAAAAGGATCATCAGTACTTTGATCAAAAGTACTGTGGGCAGTATCTTTGAATTTACCTTGTTTCTTTGCAGCATCATAAGCCCTCCTTTGTTCATCTTCATAGGATTTTGCTATAGTTTCTTGAAAAAGCATCCTATTAAGTTCATCTTGTATGGCTTGATCTTCATCAGATACTGTGATGGTTGGTTGAGCAGTACTTTGTTCCTCATTAGTAACTTCAGGTTCTTTGTCAGGAACATCTTCTGGTCTAACATTGACTCCATGAACAATGTACTGTGAATCATCTTCTTTGTGATTAGCCTGATTCTCTTCTCTAACAGGCACATAATTCATAGATGGAGTGAACTTGAGATCAAGATCAAACATCCAATCAGGACCTTTGCCTTTCTGAGATTCTTTATCTTCCAAAAATTCAACATGAAGACAATCTTGAACCTTTTTGGTACTCCTGTTATATACTCTAAAACCTTTGCTATTTGTGCAGTAACCTAATAGATATCCTTCTTCTGACTTACCATCAAATTTTCTCAGAGAATCAATGGTATTTAGAATAGTCAAAGAACAGCCAAAAGGTTTTAGAAAACGAATGTTTGGTTTCTTTCCCATGAGCAGCTCATATGGTGTCTTCATCTGAGGTTTAGTAACTGATACTCTATTTAAAACATAGCAAGCAGTACTTATAGCTTCAGCCCAAAAGAGAATAGGTAATTGTGAATCTGCAAGCATTGTTCTAGCTGCTTCTATCAATGTCCTGTTCTTTCTTTCTGCAACACCATTCTGCTGTGGAGTTCTAGCAATGCTAAACTCTCTCTTGATCCCTTTCTTGGCACAGAATTCATCCATATGCTTGTTCTTGAATTCTGTCCCATTATCACATCTAATACCTCTTACTTTGAGTCTCAATTGATTTTCAAGGGCTACTATCAGGTCATAGATAGCATCAAAGGTTTCATCTTTGAATCCCAAGAAAAAGACCCAACTAAATCTGCTACAATCATCTGTCACAACCAAGCAGTACTTCTTCTTGTTTAAACTCTCTACTGAAACTGGTCCAAACAGATCCATGTGTGTAGCAACTCTAAAGGTTCTCTAATATCTCTTTCCCCAAGCTTCTTACATGAAGCTTTATGTTGTTTACCCTTCTTGCAAGCCAAACATGAATGATCAGTCTTGAATGTTTTGGAAGGTAAACCTCTAACTAAATTCTCTTTGACCAGCTTGTTGATGTTCTTGAAATTTACATGACCTAGTCTTCTATGCCATAGATGTGCTTCTTCCAATGATGCCTTGGCTACTAAACATGTTGCTCTGCCAGCAGAATTGAGACTCTTTAAGTCTAAACTGTACACATCATTGGTTCTTGGTACTTTCAATGTTACCAAGTGATCATCAACAAACTTGAACTCAGGAGAGAGAATGAGACATTCTGTATCAGTAAACAGAATGGGGTACTTCTTGTCACAAATCTGAGATACTGACAAAAGATTGAACTTGAGCTCCTTCACATATCTAACATTCTCAAAATCAATACATCCAGCCTTGATGGTTCCTTTGCCAGTGATTCTCCCTCCATCAGGATCATTACCAAATGCAACTCTTCCTCCATAATATGCCTTAAAATCTGACAGGATCTCCTTGTCCCCTGTCATACTGCCAGAGCAACCACTATCAACAATAATATGATCTTTAAGCTCCTCCTCTGGGTTGCCCTGCACAGTAAAAGAAAAGGGTTAGTTTCTTTTAGGAACCCAAGCCATTACTGACTTGTGTTCCCCTTGTGGAGTGACATACTTGAATTCCTTCAGTATGTAATCTCCACTGGTTTTAAAGGCATGGTCAATGATTATTTGCTTTGGTCCCATGTCCTGTGTTGTCTTATCAACAACACTCCCTGTTTCACCCTTATCTGATGAAAGTACTGCTTGTTCCCCATCAATACTTTCTTTCTTAACCCAATTTCGTTTGACTTTAGGTTTCTCTGACCTAGGTACTCTTCTTGAGGTGTAAAACCTTTTAGATCTATATGAAGTGAATCTCTTAGGTCTTTCATGTGAAAAAGTGTTAGCAGTACCATGATTGGGTGAAAACTTATCAGTACTTTTAGAGGGTACTGCTTGAGAATCCTTAGACTTATCAGTACTTGAGGGTACTGATGGTTTTGAAAAAGGTCTTTTCTGGTGAGGGTACCTATAGTCTTTAGAGAAATTACTATGGTTAACCCTATTTGAGTGATTCCAAACTGGTCTAGTTTCCCTTGGCTTATGGGTAGCAGGTCTATTCTTTGGGAACTGACTTAAATATTCTGAGTGTAAGTCACAGTGCTTAATCAAATGATCAGGACTATAGCATACATAACATAATTTTCTCTCCATATTCCCAAATCCTCTTCTATGATTAAAAGGTTTCCTATAGTTAGCAGTATTTTGAAAAGTTTCTCTTGGAGGTACTGCTGAATGTCTAGCAGTACTTTGAAAAGATTTTGGAGGTACTGCTTGTTTTTGAAAGGCTGTAGGAAACTTTTGATCATTACCCCTTTGAAAATCATCCTTGGGTTTCTCAGAACTAGATTGACCAGTAAGCTTCTTCCTAAACTCTAGGTTGTCTATACCATAACGAGAAACATCTGTCCTAAGTGGTTGAAACTTACCAGTGGGTGGAGGAACTGAGTGGTACTCCTTATCTTTCTTAAACTCAGGAGGTGATTCACTAATTGGTTCCTCATTCCTAGATGTGTTTTCTTCTGAGCTAGTAAGTTCATCATCACTAGGTGGGATCTCTTCCTTATCACTAGGTGGGGTCTCATCTGAACTACTATTCTCACCATAACCTAGTCCAGCTCTACTGTTTATTCTTCTTTGTTTTTCAACAAATTGAACATGTGATAGACCAGCCTGTTTTATACTACCAAGTTTTTCTAACAAAGTATCTCTTTCTTTAGTAATCTTTTCTAATTCAGACACCTTACATCCTAACTTCCATTCACTTAATTTTAATTGGTAATCTTGTTGCTCATATTTTTCTCCCCAAGCCATTTCATTATTTTCATGTGTTAATATTTTGGCTTCCATGGACTCTAAAGTTAATTGATAACCAGCTACCTCAGACCTAGCTGTTCTACAATTATCTCTTTCAGTCACATATTCTTTAAGCAACTTTTGATACATATCATTACACTTAGAGCATACCTCAGAGACATTGGATGAACTTGGTGAAGTAGCTACCATAGCAATCTGAACAGGTTCATCTTCATCCTCCATGCTCCAGTCAAAGCTTCCAAGACCATCTCTTGATTCCAAAGCAGCATATCCTGGTTCCTCATCAAAAGCTGTGCTCCAATCAAACTCTTCCATTGCAACCATAGAATAGGTTACTGGTTCATCATCAAATTCACTGCTCCAGTCAATCTCAGCTAGATTTTCTTGAGCCACCAAAGCTTTTGGTTGTGATTCAGTAATAGGAACCTCCTTTCTTTCAACCTTGGGTTGTTCAATCATCCTGTTTGCTTGATATTTTGCAAACTTGCATTCCCTTGCAAAGTGTCCAAGCTTTTGACAATTGAAACATTCAATCTTGGATTTGTCAAAAGTGATACCCTGTTTGGCTTTGAAATCAATTCCCCTTCCTGTCTTGTTCATGAACTTCTTGATCCTTGCAGTGATCATGGCTACTTGCCATCTGATGTCAATCTCCTCTAAAGCATCTTCTTCAATCTGCAACAAGTCTTCTTGATAGGTAACAGGTAAAGTGGCTTGTTGAGCAAAGAAGGAACATACAACATCATCAGAATTGGTGTTGTTTGTTGGTGATGGGTTGGGGGTAGTTGTGGTTGTGCAAACATGCTGTGTATCACCAACAGTACTTTGAGAAGGATAAGCAGTACTTTTAGTAGAAGTACTGCTTCTGTTTTCAAAAGACACAAAAGCTATGTTGTGAGTTTTCTGAGAACTTTGACCATTCATCTCTTGCTCGTACACCTTCAAATTATATCTAGGTCTAATATTATATCTAGGAACACATAATAATGAAGGCGGAATATTCAAACATAGAATCAACATTATTATGAACAAGGTTTATTCATCATTACTAATATTATTTACAGCCCCAATTCTACTTGATCAAGGTAGAACTTGTTGACCTTGAGGCTGCACTAACTAACTAACTAACTAAAACTCTAACCCTAGACGTTTATAACTTACGTCTAGGTTACACACACACACCTTTAATCGACTACATCTTGTAGTTTGTGCACATCTAAAACTAATGACCCATGTCCTCTTTATATACTAGAGGGATTAGGGTTTACAATAAAGACAATCATAATACAATAAGGAAACTAAATCTTTTAAGTAAATCTTCTAGAATCTTCAAAATTCTCCATCTTTTTGTAGTTTCCCTTCTTGTCACATTAAGTCCTTCAAGTTTCATTCTTCTTGTTTTGTATCATCAAATCAATAAAACCCAACAATCTTCCCCTATTTGATGATGACAAAACATACACGTTCTTGTACGAACTTCCCTAGACGAAGTAGAGAAGTTGAGATAATTAAATCTCGCCATGAATGAAACAAGTCTTTGTCTTCCCCTTAAGCCATGCCATACCACTCCAAATCTCTTCTAACATCTCTTCTAACATCTCTTCCCCTTTTTGTTATCAACAAATAGGGAACGTATGCAAAACTTCCCCTTGAGTGGTGCATGTAGATGATTAAACATTCAAACAATAAGCTTCCCCTGAAACCAATATGTTTACATCATCATGATTCTTCAAATCTGTAAGCTCCTTGTAATGATCACTTGTGAAGAAAACCGAGTATAACGAATTTGATGAAGAAGTTGAATTTCCCAAACTTGCGTCTTATATCTTGCACTATCCACGTGACTCCAAACTTATCTTAGAAGTAGGCTACCAGGACCTCTTGATAAATCCTCAACTATTTGAGACACTGAGCACTACAACGTAACTCCTTAAAGTGATAGCAAATGTGTGTATTCAGCACCCTAAGTTTATAGATCACACATCCTTGCTAGATTCATCAAGTCTTTGTCATCGCAATAACACACAAACATAAAAACGCGCACCTGTGAAACTCAACTACAACATCAAATAAATGATATTCAACCTTCTTCGTAATCAATTAATCCAATAAGAACAAATACGAGCCTTTTAAAACCTTTAAGAACATAAACCAACTAACCATCTTGTGTGTGTAAATTAACCAACAACCTGTGTGTGTAATCTAACAAACTGCTCACAATTAACCGAGAGCCAAAGTAGAATCAATCTCATAAAAACCCATCTCGGCTTCCCCTCACTGCTTGTAAATCATGCATTGTCTCCATAAATCATCTAAACACAGCAGTAGGTTAAACATACTCGTAACAGCAGAGTCAAAATTCAACGGCAGTACTTTCATAAAACTAGCAGTACTTTCAAAAAGCTAGCAGTACGTTGCAGCAGTATGTTGCAGCAGTACGTTGAAGAGAGCAGTACTTTGAGAGTAGCAGTAGCATAAACGAATCTCAATACCCCACTTGATGCATTCATAAAACTATGATCAAACTTTAATCAATTCTTCACCAATATAATATCTTGTATGCCACCGTCCCACGTTATCATCTCACAACCCATGTTAATGACTCTGATCAACATCAGCTTAGTCACCATATCAATAATTCCATTCAATTCCATCAGCTATAATAACATCAGCAGCTATCATTCGATAAAGTAATTCTGACCGACCCATGTTTAATTAATTAAGTCCTCACAAACGACAAAGCATCACGTGCAATTTACTTTATCCAATCAGTAAAGGCAGAACAACAAACTATAAGAGATGCAGCGCACAATTAATATCGATTGTTTAATAATTTATCACCAGTCGCGATCACCATTCACAAACCAATCCAAAACTGCTGTCTTTCGTATAATTAAATAATCGATTACAAAACGACAGATTGAGAAAACCGACCCACTTGAATATATCAATACCAAATAATCTGCTCTTAACTTGCATATAACGACAACACTCATGATCAATTCTTCAATTAATAACAAACCAGTGATATTTAAATTGTACGAGAATAATTAAATCCACATCGACCAAACAGCAATTTGTACCTTTGTCGCTTTTGTCGCATAATCACAGTGGCAGCATAAATAACGAAACCTTAGTATTTTTCAAAACATCGTACCTTCTTCAGATCTGCTTCTTTGTCTTCGAATCTGCTACTTCTTCAAATTGTTGTAGAGATCATCAAAGTCCATAGATTCTAATCCAGGTTGTCCTCTAATCATAGTAGCAACCACATGCCAGACAGATGGCAAACTCCTTAAGAACTTCAAGTTTGCATCTTCAACAGATACCTCTGCTCCATACAGCTCTAGCATACTAAGTAGATTTTGAAATCTGTCATAGGCAGCATCAAGACCTTCTCTTTCACCAACAGTGAAAGTTTCAAACTATTGCTTCAATAAGTTTCTATGCATCTTCTTTGAAGCATCATTACCTCCAAATCTTGTCTTGATCGCAGCCCACAATTGCTTTGCATCCTTAGCATCATGAAACTTTAGTAGATGACCATCAGGAATAACAGACAACAGTATGTTGAGAGCCTTATCTTGATTTCTCTTTGTAGCTGCTGGCAAGGTTGGTTGAGGTGGTTTAGGTTGTCCTTCAACTGCTACAGGTTCATCAAGAACAACATTACCATTGACAATCACATCCCATAGAGCATGGTCTGTAATAGCAAGGTACTGCCTCATCTTCATGCTCCAGAGATCATATTCTCCCTTCTTGATGATAGGAATTCTGAGTGAGGTGATGGATGGGATTGGTGCAGCTTCAGTCGTCATCGTTTAGGGTTTGTTGTTAAATTGGTTTTAAGGGTTTCTTCTTAATCAGAGTCTCCACACAAGCTCTGATACCACTTGTTGGATCGATACACTCTGACCAAACTAACTTGTAGCTTGTTTAAGGTTTAACAACCTTGGATAAATCCAAAACTGTTGATAGTGAAACACTGATATACTTTGCTAAGTATGCGGAATCTACTTTAACAAAGCTAAGAAGAATTAACACAAAACTTTGATTATATTAAACCTTGAACCTGCTTACTTTACACAGATTCACTAACAAACTCTAAACACTAATACTCTAATAATCGACTAATACTTTTCTCTAATCTCTTATCTCTAATCGTATCTCTAATGCCAACCTAGGGGTCCTTTTATAGACACAAGGAAAACCCTAGTCGGTTTACAATACTTGAACGACAAGTAATTCTAATTATAATCTAATAATAACTCTAAGAACATTCTAGAATTACACATTAATCCTTAAACGTATTTGCATATCAGTCCTTTATCTTTAGCAGTACTTTGACTTCTTTAGAACATGAGCAGTACTTTGACTTCTATCGAGCAGTACTTTAACTTTCTTCATGCAACAGTACTTTGTAGCCCAACAATAAGTTTTTCCTGTGTGGACTTAAGTGTTTCTATTTCTAGTTTAAGTTCCTGACATGAGACACATGTTTCCTTAACATCTTTGCCTTTTTCTAATCTTAAAGCTTTTTCTTTTAACCAATATACTTCGTTTTCCAAAAACTCCTTTTTGGTTTTTAAGAACTTGTTTTTGTTTATGATTTTAAGGGTAATTTCACACAGTTTGTTATATTCTATTTCTACTGTGTCATCATCAATAGAGAAGTAGGATGAGTCAGATAGTACCTCGTTAGAGTCATTAGCCATAAGAGCAACTTCGTCATTCTTAGGCTCGTCGTCATCGCATTCACTGTCACTCCAAGCTCCACTAACAAATGCTCTTTGAGACTTGTTCTTCGAAGGCTTTGGACATTCTCCTATTAGGTGACCGGAATCCCCGCACCTAAAACACTTCCTATCTACTTTTCCTTTCCTATCATCACGGTCTTTCCGGAAGAGTTTCTTTTCTTCACGAGGTTGTCTTACAAACTTTCCTCGTCTCCTGAAGAATTTCTTGAAATCTCTAACGGCCATGGCATACTCTCCGTCTTCGCTACCCGAACTAGACTCTTCATCATCACTTGACTCTACCCTAGCTTTTAAGGCAAAGGACTTCATTTTCTCCTTTTTGCCTTTAACTATTTCTGAGTCTTTTTCCATCACCATCTCGTGAACTTTGAGATTTCCGATGAGCTCGTCCAGTGTCATGCTTGAAAGATCCTTGGATTCTTCAATAGCCGTCACCTTTGCTCTCCACTTCGGATGAAGTGCTCTAAGAAATTTCCTGACAAAGTTCTTACTAGAAAAAGATTCATCAAGTGCTTTAAGAGAAGTAATTATAGTATTAAACCTAGCAAAAGCACTATCAATGGTCTCATCTTCAGAGATAACAAATTGTTCATATTGTTGAACAAGAAGATCAATTTTGTTATCTTTGACTTGTGAGTTCCCTTGATGAGTGATAATCAATGATTGCCAAATGTCCTTAGCAGTTTTACACATAAAGACTCTTTCATATTCTTTCTTAGGTAAAGCGTTGTAAAGCATCATTTTAGCGTCATTATTTTTGGCAATCAACTTCTTTTGCTCATCACTATGATGAGTAAGAGAAGTACCCTTATCCCGACCTCCTGATATATTTAATATAGGTTTACAATCACCTTCTACAATAATATACCATAAATCTATATCCTTTGACTTCACATAAGTTTCAAAGCGGTTTTTCCAATAAATAAAACTATTTGGTTCAAATAGTGGTGGTCTTTCCATAGATTGACCTTCTTTGAAGTTTTCAAAATCCATTGATTGTTTCAAGTTTTAAAATACAATATATTTTGAAAATCTTGAGTAACGTAGCTCTGATGCCAATTGTGGAAAACTAGAAGGGGGGGTTGAATAGTTTTTACCGTTTTAAATTTAATTTGCTTTGAGACTTATCGTGATTTCAAGTTAATGCATATACACAATCAATACAAGTAATGTAAGTAAGGAAAAGAACAATCAAACCATAACACGGAGATTTATAGTGGTTCGGCTACAAGGACTCTTTTCCCTGCCCTACTCTATTCCTCGAGCCTCTAACTCGAGAGTTTTTCTTCACTAAGAAACAACTCCTTTCTCGGCGGAGAAAACCTTTACACACATCGCTTACACCTTTTTCCGGTACTAAGCTAAATACCGGGTTCCAGTTCAAGGTAGAACCAACCTGACGTCGCCTATACAATTTTCGACACTAAACTAGATCTCGAGTTCTTTACAAGGGTTCAACTACTCCCGACACTCTATGTGTTTTGAGGACTAAAACACTAACCGATCACTACTGAATGAATGGTATAACAATGATGTGTGAACAACTAACAAATCACACAGTAACTATAGTAACTATACTAACAGGATTGCAACAGTTTGTTGATCCTTGATGCTTGATCTCTTTGCTACAAAAGAAAGATCACTAAGAATGAAATGAATGGGTTAGTTATGTATAAATGAGTGAATATGTACTTTATGCTATGTAAGTGATCAAAGTGCTTGAATGATCAGCTTGCTATTTATAGGCAAAACTGACCAGACAACCTGCGGATCCGGCGGACCCAAATTATGGGTTCCGCCCTTGTACTGGTTTGGTTCCGCGGGAACATGCCAGCTAAGGGTTTTCCAAATCTTACTATATCTTGTCTAGTCTTGTCAAGATCTTACAAAGTCAACTCCTTTGCTTCAAGATCTTTCCAAAATATATTGTAAAGCCAACTTAAGATTTCCTAATGAGGTATGCCATGATGTCATGTGTATTTCCATTTTTAAGAAATAAAAATAAACATGTAAATGTATATATGTATGCAATGTGTAATTCCTAGTGATCATGTGATATGTAAATGTGTTTTAAAAAGCTTGTTACTAAAATGTAAAAGACTTTAACATATACTTATGCTTTGCTAAAGATAAACCTTATAATTGTCATTAACAAAATAAAACAAAGATCGTAAAATATAAATAACGTTTTTCGGGTGATATTTGTATTAACACATCATACACCCATCAACTTAGAAAACACAATAGACAAAGAGACGCAAGTAATTGCATAATGTACTTGATTGAACAAATAGTTGCACAACCAAGCCTTCGATGGTGATCCAAGGAATAATGGGGTGTTGAGATTGCGCCAAGCTTGTTCTTAACCTGAAATAAGAAATACGAAGACACTACGTTAAGTGATTGCGCAGGGGTTGGACCCTGCGAACCACCTCCGGCGTGCGAGTAAGTATATGTAATGGTAATGTAGGTCGTAAATTGAGAGAGTGAAGTTAACTTACTTTGTTCATGCCCGACTAAGCTATTTATAGGGGAGAAATAGGCCTTAGTGGGCGGTTTGCACATGTTTCGGAGATCATGGGGGCGTCCCATGAAATATGGTAACCGCTAGGGCTTTGTAGCCCACGATCTCTGTTTTGGCGGGAAAGCCAAGGGGAAGAGGAGACGTGGGTTTGACCAGGTCAGGATAGCTCTCCGTGCTAGTTCCTTCGAGAAGAATACCCCGAAGGGCTTAAGGCTTCGATTGGCGGATTCCCACATGGTAACCAGTTCGCAGGCGAATGGTTTTACGCCAATGAAACGTGTTAGGAGATTAACCTGGGCCTCCGAAGAGAGGGCTTTCTACAGGCTCGAAGGGGAGTCCTTCGACCCGTTCGGAGGGTACATCATCAAGCCCCCCAGTCGAAAGTGATATATACGTACGAGTATAAATTGCATTCGACTCAAAAATCAAACTACATGTTAGTCCTTTCGTCACAAAGTCGTACGAGTAGGGAATAAATGCTTAAACAACCTTGCGCAATAAATGCGCCTAATAAATATGCAACTACCATGCCCTAGCTTCATTAGCTAGGATTTCGGTAACCACAAACTTATTTTCAAAATTTGAAAGCAAATTGGAATCCGTGTCCAACTCATACTATGACTACACGTGGATGGCTAGGATGAAACAACTAAAAATATACATAAACCCTTTATGATTCCACCTGATCATACTGTTTCTCTTTGCCCCAAAGTACACATACACAGTGCCTGTGCTTCGTGCTTCTGCTAAGATTAAAGGTAATTATCCCTCCTTAGTCTCATTATTTCGAATACAAGATGAGTATGGCGGCAAAAAGAACCATTAGGCAACAAAAGTGTATCTTATCAGAACAGGATTTGGCGGATTTTCTTGAAAAGTATCCCATACCTAAAAAGTATAAAGTGATACTCCCAAACGAAAACCAAAGTATTTTTGATGCCCCCGCTGGGTATGTTGGGTTATATGTTCATGCTTTTACAGAATCCAACTTTAGGATTCCTATTCATCCGCTGATCTTAGAATTTTTACAGTATTATCAAGTACACATTTCCAGGTTGAACCCCTTTGGCTTAGCCAAGCTAACCACCTACATTGTTGTATGTAAAGCTTATGGTTATGAGCCCACGCTTAACGTGCTTAGAGGCTTTATCAACCTTTGCCCTGGTGGTGATTGGTTAACCTTAGGTAAAAGAAGTGAACCTGATGTCCCTTGCTTAATAACAAAACCCTTTGCCAATATAAGAAACTGGAAAGGTCTGTTTTTCTATGTGCAAGATACAATTATACCTCCCAATTATCCAGCGTTACTGGATAAAGACAATCGTTTTGACGAGAAACGCTTTGATGATCCTTTGCCGCACTTCGTAAGAAGCTATCCCCTCTATCAACGTCTTGAACGTCACCCATTTGATGTGCAAACGTTTCCTGAGCCAATATTGTTTCTGGCGGGCATTATAGATCATTGGGAAGGTTCTCCCTTGGAGCCTGAGATAATCTGCAATGGGAAAAGTATGTATGTACTTATTCAAATAAATTAATGACTTATCTGATGGTATTTATCTCATTCCTTTTTTCTGTAGAGATGGCCTTCAGAAACTTCGTTGTAGCCCGTGGTACTAGAGAGCTTAGTTTTATCCCCAAAGAGCCAAATAATGTGATCCATGAAGTAGGTTCTCCATCGAAATCAATAAATAATGACGAGACTCCGCATTTTGTGGAGACTGTAGCAGACTCCGATGATCCCCTTATAAAGGAATTTCAAACAAGGCTCGTAAGGTCCTCCGGTCTTTCAGATAAGAAGAAAAGTAAGAAAGCAAAAGCTGCTATGTCTGTGAAGACTCCTCCGAAGAGGAAATTATCCCTTCCTACCCCTCCGACAAGAATGGTGAAACCCAAAGGCTCTCATTCTAAAACCTTTATACCTACTCCTCTGACGATTCCTGAAGATGATACTCCTGGTAAGTTATCATGCATGCGTAATAAGTGTCATTTCTTATATAACTTGTGCTTCTGTCTTTCACAGGTCTTCCTTATGTTAACGAACTACCCAATTCAACTGCGTGCCGCCATTCGGTTGAAAAAATGACACCTGCTAAATGGAAGGAAATCTTGGATAACATGTCTATGGAAGAGCTTTGCAACTTTCATTCTAAAAGTTATGCTAGGCAGGCTGTTTTGGATAATCATTTGAATTCAAGGACAAGGGAGTTGGTGCAGACGGTGTTGAATGTGAGAGTGAAAATGGATGCTATCTTAGCCAAAGAAAAAGCTAGGGATCATGAATATGATAAATTGGAGGCTAAGTGCAAAGAAGTGTTGGAGAACTTTGAGAAGAATCCTTTTGTACAAGATATGCGAGCCAAGATCGACAGGCTCGAAGGGCAATTGAAGGAATCCCAAGCAAGGTGTGATAGGTTGAAGGTTGAGGAGTCTAAGGTGTCCATCTATAGAGCTCAAATTGAGATGCTTGAGTCCAAATTTACAAGTCTGGAAGCCGAAAGGTCTAGGCTGATTGAGCAGGAGGCCAAGCTTTGCGAGGAAGTCGATAGTCTGAAGTTCCAATGTCGAAGCTTAAAGAAAGACCGAGCTGAGGTAGTTTCGAAGGTTGTTCCTCATGTGGCAATGGAGTTGCATCGTAGCAATGAGGTGGGGGAAGCTATTGGGAAACTGGTGAACGCAGCCATCTTTTATGGTTCCTGTACCGCTTTGGAAGAAATTGCTCAGACAAAGAAACCTGTGGTTTTGTCGGAGGTACCATACTATCGCCCTGATTCTGAGAAAGAATTTGATGAGGCTGGCGATGTGTTTACGTCAACAGAGTTCCCTTTCCTAGCTGAGGTAACCAAAAATTCGTTGGCTCCCATAGAAGAACTTTTGGCAAAGAAGCCAATGAAAGTCCATCCTCCATCTTCAACAAAGAAATCTGTTTCCGTTCTGCCATGAAAGGGTCTCTATAATGTTTGATGCGCGTGATGTGTCGTTGCGGTTTAGCAGTTTTAATGCCTACTCAAGTTTTAAATTTATATTTAGCCGACTTATCAATAACACACACACTTAACGAGCAGTGTACCCGGTCAGTATGAAGATAATGGTAAGTAGAGTGTCGATCACTAAGAGTGGAACGTATAATCTCGTTAATCTAATCAGTATTTTAATATCCTAACGCAAGGGGGTTTCAGCCTGAGAGACTGGCACAGATTTGTTTGCAATTAAATAATAAAATAAACAAGTAGGCACGAATCAGCAAGTAGCATACACGTACACAGATAGATACTAGAGACAATAAGAGGGCTGTCCTTATGATTAAGTAGATTGTCACTTGTTTTATTGATAGCTTTATATGAAGTGTATGTAATTAACCCTTTCTCGTTGGTCCTATTCTCATCGGCGAGTAAACCCTTAATGACGACTTATGTCTAAAAGTTATTCCTAAGTGATCAATTTAGAAACAACCGTGGGAGCCACACCTTGTCCCGCAGTCGGGTGCCCGCAAGCCACTAATAAACACAGAGGTGGTCAATGCACTAATAAGTAGTAACCAAAGACATCAACATATAAACTTTAATTGATGGGAAAGCAAGTATTAAAGGGAGTGCAATCTTTCCGTTGTCACATTACACAAGCCACCAATCCTGATGAATTAAAGTTTGCTAAAACAATAAAACAAAACTACTTAATGAATTAAATACATGCAGCACCTTCTTACAGCTCTTGTATCTTCGATTTGGGTGTGTCTTGTGCTGCCTTCTTGACTGAATTCGTCCTTCTCTTCTGTTCGGTCTTTAGGTTTTCGAACTTCTGAATCTCCGAACTTTTTAATGCGTCTGGTCTAAGGGGTATTTATAGTTTGTGTCTGAGGGAAGATGCGGCGCATCTACTTAAGTAGATGCGGCGCATGTACTTAACTTCGCGTGGGGTCCAAGATTATAATATTCAGGAATATTCGTACACCGCCAGAAGATGCGGCGTAACTCTTTATTAGATGCGGCGCATGTCCTCTTGTATCTTGGATCGTATCTGGTGATATCTTGATAGAGATGCGGCGCATGTTGATAGTGAGATGCGGCGCATGTGGAGCAGAATTGACTTGATCATGTCCATGTCAGTAGACTTCCACTTTATGTACGTTTTGCTCCATTATTAGTCCAAAATCGCCAAGTTTCACCAAATGCTTGTTTTTACCTGAGAATTACAAAAGTAAACAATTAAGTATCAATCCTCATACATAATATAGTAAAACAAGTCAAATAAATAGGATAAATGATAGTAATAAAATGTACTTATTTGAGTTCATCAAATATCCCCCCACTTGAACTTTACTTGTCCCCAAGTAAACCTTAGATTAAATCTCATGAAAATGTATCCTAAAAGATGTTAGGATTTATTTTTATATTTAAGCATGTATTCGTTCATTTCATAATCACACAACTAAACACTTAACGAATTAGAAGTAAAATAAAATAAGTCGATAAAAGCAAACCTAATCGTTTAAAATGTCCAGTCGCGACGAATATTCTATCATAGGCTTGGCAAGTATACACATCTCCACCACTAAAGCTAAGGAATAACAAGTCTAAAGCGGTAAAAAGGGTTTTTAGGCTTAAGGGTTAATTATTCTTATTTACACTATCGATCTCAAATTCCAGAAAAGGCGACAAAATCACAAATACATGATCGAATCCACGAACACGATACTTGCAATTGCTCAAATCCTTAACTCGAATAGGCTAAAGATAGGTCCAAACTTCACCAATAATAATATATCAAAAAGGGCGACAAAATCATAAATACATAGCCGAATCCACGACTACGATACTTAAGATTGCTCAAATCCCTAATCTCAATAAATCAAAGGTTTGGTTGGATAAAGAACAATACAGGGTATGGATAACATTTGGGATATAAATTGGTGTAAAAATAAAAATAAACAAAACAAATAAATTAAAATCCTAAGTGTGGTTAATCACTATCCCAACCATCCCATGAATAAGACTCATATCATTGAATAACTCACGCTTTAACACTTGAAACACACGCTTTAGGTAGACACGAATTATACTCAACAAAATCTTAATCAAAGAATAAACCTTAATTGGCATTCCCATAACTGCCAATTCCCATTCAATCCATAAATATATAACAACTAGTGGTGATATCGACCACTTACATAACTTTACATCGTTGGTTTTAAAAACAAACATCCAACTCTTCTTTTTCTTTTCTTTTCTCATTTTTTCGATTTTTTTTTTTTTTTTTTTTTTTTTTTTTTTTTTTTTTTTTTTTTTTTTTTTTGAAACATAAACATAGATGTGTAAAATTTCACCACATCACTACAACTTTCTTTCCGGATAATTTTTCTATACTTTTCATACTTTCAGAAATAATGGTAAATAGTGAAAGTAGTAAACACACGAAAAATAAACTCAAAAATATACAATATTTACTTTCACTCCAATTGCATTGTGCAATTTCCCGACCTAACCATAGATAATGAATTACGCACGCGAACACAGGTAATGTAAGGAAACACACTCTGCCTATAGCAATTAACCAACCACGGATTCTAATCTACAGGGTAGGCTAAGGTGTAAGGGTGTAACGAAACATTTTAAACATAGGTGTAAGAAACGAAAGGAATGGCTCTGAGGGTTTTTCTAGGGGTATCTTACTCTAAAAATGAGAGTAACAAAAGGGTTTAAACGGGGGTTAACTAACCAGTGTAGTTAGTTAATAACTCACAACATATAAAGGCTATTTGGTGTAATCCTAGAATTTTTACCAAGTTAGACAAGTCATTCCAATTATATCAATAATACTCATTATGGTGGTCTCGAATAGTATACAAGCCAAGTTCTAAAGTTTACAAGTCACCGGCACACTCATAGATTTGTGAATTTTGGAAAATCACAATTTTTGAAAATAATGTCATGTGTGCAGTTATGCAACTTAGATCTTAAACAAAAACATGCTAAAAATTTTTTTAAGTTTGATATATTAAGCACATTTTAAGCATAATTTTTGAAAAAGTTTAGGACAAGTAAGTGTTAAGTGTTCTAATTCTCCTATCCCCCCACTTAAGTTAAACAACGTCCTCGTTGTTTGTATAAAAGGTTAAAAACTGGAAAATAAAAAGAATTAGAACAGAAAAACTCCCCTGAGATTTGCTCGGTATGATCCTCCATTTGTATATGAGCAAAAATCATCTTTCTTGTGGATTAGAACGTTAAAGCTTCATGCTTGATGTATCCACAGGAAATTCAGGAAACTATAATACCACCAACACTTTAAAACACACCTAAGATAAGAAAGGTTCAACTTGCATAATACATTAGTAGTTAGATAAAAATAAAACTTAAAAATGAAAACTGAAAATCATCAGGTCAGTCGATGCGCCGTATCCTATTGAAGAAGATACGCCGTATCGAGCCTGGAATAAATACGGATCAGAATAAAGATGCGCCGCATCCTTAACCAGGGATGCGCCGCATTAAAATAACTGATAAAAAGTTTTAAAGTCGAAAATAAAAATGCAGAAAAATAAAATAAGATATGACCATTGCAGAGGATGCGTCGCATCTCGGAATTGAGATGCGGCGCATGTTCGTGCGGCCTGGACTGACTCGACACAGAAAACAGAATAATAGAAGATAAATCCGGGTTGTCTTCCGGTCAGCACTTGTCTTTATTCCAGAGTCTTCAAGTTAGACTCACGTTCAGCTCCTTAGTATCGATCATTGAAGGAGTCGGAAACATCACGCTCCTTCATCGCCAATTCAGTAATATTGAACACTCCTTGCTCGTCCTTAATTTCCACGCCGTTCCTCTTTAATATCTGTATAAATAAAGTCCTGTCCCTTTCGGGCAGAGATGACAAAATGATAGACGGGAAATTCTTATAATTATGTAGGCACAAATAAGCAAGGTGGGGTGGTAGTTCAATAAACACATCATGATTCAAATTCGTTTTCTCAACTATTCTCCTACGTTTATTAATTACTACACAATCATACCACTCATCATCAGAATCACTAACAACATCGCGTCTAAGTTCGGTAGGTACATTAAGGTCAATGAATTCCTCAAAGTCTTCATGATTAGGATTAGTTGAGTTGTTTTGAATCAATGTTTCTCCCATAAGTCTAGCTTCAAGATCGAGGTCCATACGCTCTCTTAATCCTAGCACATAAATACCTCTAATAATGCTTTTAGCTGGATCTTGGCACTTATAGACTAGTTTATTATTCCCTACCCTTAATGAAATTTTTCTCTTAAACACATCAATCTTAGCATGGGCAGTAGACAAGAAAGGTCTTCCGAGGATTAAAGGAATCTTAACATCCTCGGGCATGTCTAGTATAATAAAGTCTACGGGAAAAATAAACTGCTCAATTTTAACCAGCACATTATTAGCAATCCCTTCAGGTCGTTTTACTGTTTTATCAGCCAATTCAATAAGTAATTTAGTTGGTGCTAATTTTCCTAGTCCTAGGGTAGCGAATGTCTTAAGAGGCATAACACTAACACTAGCTCCTAAGTCAGCCAACACATTATTGAAAGATATATTATTAATAGAACAAGGTAGAGTAAAACTTCCTGGGTCTCTTTCTTTATGAGGCAAGGCATTTGAATCGGTTGCAGGGCTCTCTTCTTTCATTGTTGCCTTGATCTCCTCTTCAATTTTTGTCTTCTCTTTTAGTAGTCTCCTTAAGCTGATTGAAGAGTTAAAGAAAAATTCGGGTCTTGCACCATCATTACCATTCATCGATCTTCTAGGTATATTAGGAGTGACTTCTTCAGTGGTGCTTATGGCCTTGACATGATCCCTTGGGTTGGTTTCAGTTGAGCTCGGTAAACTTCCATATCCCCTTTCTTGAAGAACTTTGCTCATTTGACCAATTTGTTGTTCCAATGCTTTGATCGAAGCTCCTTGATTTCTTGTAGTAGTGTCCGTTGAAGCTCTAATTTCCTTGATCATAGCAGTATTTTCTTCATGTCTTTTAGCAGCATCGGCCATAATTTGCTTTAAAGTATCATCTAAAGTCTGCCTCCTCTCTTGATAAGCGGGATTGAAGTTGTTCTTTTGATAGAATCCCGGACTAGCTTCCCTGAATCTTGCTGAAGGTCGGAATGGTTGTCCAAATTGGGTGTAATAAGCTTCTTCAAACGTCTCACTTTCATTCTTGTTCGGGCAATCTTTAGTGTAGTGAGGTCCTTCGCATTTTTCACATCCAACTTGGGCAGCATATGCTCTTTCATCTCGCTTCTTCATCTCTCTACTAATTTTATCCAATTGAGCTTGAATAGCAGCAATTCCATCAAAATTAGTGCTGCTCTTAGATCTAGTAGAGGTCCCATCGTGCCATTTCTGAGAATGATCAGCAGCTTCTTGGATCGCTTTCCTAGCATTAGTTGCACTCATCTGAGGTACAGCTCCCTTAGCATCCAAAATCTGTCTAGTTGGCACGTCCAGTCCCTGGTAAAACAATATTATCTCCTGCATAGGGGTTAGATAGTGTTGAGGACATTTTACCAATAAATCTTTAAATCGTTCCCAAGCTTGATAAAGAGTTTCATCAGGCTCTTGCTTGAAACTATTGATAGCCTCCATCTTTTTAGCAGTCTTAGCAGGTGGACAATATCTCTTCAGGAATTTGCTCTTCAAATCTTCCCATGTAGTGATTGAACTAGCAGGTTCATTCCTTAGCCACTTGTTAGCAGCTCCTTTTAGCGAGATTGGAAAGATTCTTAGCATGAGTTGATCGGTATTGACACTTTCTGTAGTAAACAAATCTGCAATCTCCAGGACTTTTTCAACATGCTCATTAGCATCCTCTTGTTCCGTCCCACTGAAAGCATTCTCTCTGAGCTCTTTGAGAAATTGTCCCTTCAACTCAAATTTTGACTTGTCATCAAACTTAGGTCTAGCAACTCCTGAAGTGTAATCAGCACGGGTATTGTTCATGTATTCCTCCATAGTAGTGTTTTCGCCCATTGTTTCTGCTTCAACTTCCTCTTTTTCTTCAGAAAAATAATCAAGCTCGAGTGAACTTGAAAGATCAAAGCTTCTTGTGTTGAAAAGCCTTTTAAGCGAATGTAGGGCTCGTTCAGGATCTTCGAAAGGTTGAATCAAGTTCCTCGTAGAACTCCTGGTCATGCACTTCCTGAAATCAATCACAAAAGCATCAGTAGGGTATGCTCGAGAAAGTAATATATCAGATAATTAATAACGAAAACGGAATACGAAAAATTTAAAGTTACTGATATCTGCAGACGATGCGCCGTATCCAAAAAATTGGATACGCCGTATCTTATAATCGTTAAAAATTTAATCAGACTTTATTCAGAAAATAGATACGCCGCTTTGGATTTATGAATGCGCCGTATCGAATTAATTAATCAAAAATCAGTTTATCTAATTAAAATTAAATGCGTCGTATTAACGAAAGTTAATGCGCCGTATTTTCGTTATGTTTAAAAATAAAAGATTTTTGATTCAGTAAGATGCGCCGTATCGATAGAGATCGATACGTCGTATCTGTTTAATAATTCGCAAACTGTTTTTAATTAAAATAATAGATACGCCGTATCTTCAGAAGAAGATGCGTCGTATGGCGTTTAACGTTCAGAAAAAAATTTTTATCAAAATCAGATACGCCGTATCTTCAAAAGAAGATGCGTCGTATTATTTTATCGCTTAGAAAAATTTTCTTATTAAAAACAGATACGCCGTATCTTGGGGAAAAGATGCGTCGTATCGAATTAATTAAACGCGTTGTATATAAAAAAATTAAACGCAATACGCCGTATCTGAGAGATCAGATGCGCCGTATCGTTCGATTTAGCACAGTACAACGATAGCAGAACAGAAAAATACGAAAAATAAAAACAAAAATTAAACACACAAACAAAAATAAAACACACAAAAATAAAAGAAAACAATTAACACACAATACAACAAGTATGCAAAATAGTACAATGATGCAATTTAATCTAATAAAAAGAAAAATAACCTAATTAAAATACTAATCAAATTAACAGAAAATAACAATTCACTCCCCGGCAGCGGCGCCAAAAACTTGATGCGCGTGATGTGTCGTTGCGGTTTAGCAGTTTTAATGCCTACTCAAGTTTTAAATTTATATTTAGCCGACTTATCAATAACACACACACTTAACGAGCAGTGTACCCGGTCAGTATGAAGATAATGGTAAGTAGAGTGTCGATCACTAAGAGTGGAACGTATAATCTCGTTAATCTAATCAGTATTTTAATATCCTAACGCAAGGGGGTTTCAGCCTGAGAGACTGGCACAGATTTGTTTGCAATTAAATAATAAAATAAACAAGTAGGCACGAATCAGCAAGTAGCATACACGTACACAGATAGATACTAGAGACAATAAGAGGGCTGTCCTTATGATTAAGTAGATTGTCACTTGTTTTATTGATAGCTTTATATGAAGTGTATGTAATTAACCCTTTCTCGTTGGTCCTATTCTCATCGGCGAGTAAACCCTTAATGACGACTTATGTCTAAAAGTTATTCCTAAGTGATCAATTTAGAAACAACCGTGGGAGCCACACCTTGTCCCGCAGTCGGGTGCCCGCAAGCCACTAATAAACACAGAGGTGGTCAATGCACTAATAAGTAGTAACCAAAGACATCAACATATAAACTTTAATTGATGGGAAAGCAAGTATTAAAGGGAGTGCAATCTTTCCGTTGTCACATTACACAAGCCACCAATCCTGATGAATTAAAGTTTGCTAAAACAATAAAACAAAACTACTTAATGAATTAAATACATGCAGCACCTTCTTACAGCTCTTGTATCTTCGATTTGGGTGTGTCTTGTGCTGCCTTCTTGACTGAATTCGTCCTTCTCTTCTGTTCGGTCTTTAGGTTTTCGAACTTCTGAATCTCCGAACTTTTTAATGCGTCTGGTCTAAGGGGTATTTATAGTTTGTGTCTGAGGGAAGATGCGGCGCATCTACTTAAGTAGATGCGGCGCATGTACTTAACTTCGCGTGGGGTCCAAGATTATAATATTCAGGAATATTCGTACACCGCCAGAAGATGCGGCGTAACTCTTTATTAGATGCGGCGCATGTCCTCTTGTATCTTGGATCGTATCTGGTGATATCTTGATAGAGATGCGGCGCATGTTGATAGTGAGATGCGGCGCATGTGGAGCAGAATTGACTTGATCATGTCCATGTCAGTAGACTTCCACTTTATGTACGTTTTGCTCCATTATTAGTCCAAAATCGCCAAGTTTCACCAAATGCTTGTTTTTACCTGAGAATTACAAAAGTAAACAATTAAGTATCAATCCTCATACATAATATAGTAAAACAAGTCAAATAAATAGGATAAATGATAGTAATAAAATGTACTTATTTGAGTTCATCAATGTTCCATCATGTTTAATGTTTATTTAAGACAATTTATCCTTGTGGCTGTATGGGCTTCGACCCATGCATTAGAAAATTGTTTAAACTATTTTTGCTTTGACCATTGTTAGCCTTATTAATGTTAAGTAGGGATAAGAATCCGCTATGAATGCCATGCTTTTCTTATCGTACGCTTATTATAAACGTACATATACAACCTAAGGTTATAACCTTATTGTGTGTATTTTGAACCAAGATTTTCCGCAATCGTATAATTTGACTGCGACAGAGGGTCGCGACCTACTCCGTCTTTATCCTTAAGTTGCAGAGGGCTTTTATTACCCTAAGACTTTGTAGGAAAGTTAATGTGAATTGTAATGGATGCTATTTGTATACAAGACATGTGTCTTGCTTCATCCTTCGACATTGAAACTTGTAAAGTACTTGGCTGAACAAATCTTTGTTGTGTAAAACGAAACAAGAGATTTTGAGGGAAATAGTTTATATCATTAAGTGGGTAGGGAGGATTACATCATTCTAAAAAATGAACACTAAGACGCCTACCATTAATGCTTTTTTCCCAAATGAGAAGAATGCGTTACATGAAATTGAAAAACAAATTGATTGTTTTAAATGTAGTAAGTTTTATATGTAAAACTTACGAAGATTGGTACCATTCCAAGTCCTTTCCATGGCCTCTCCTTTAAGTGTTGCGAGCTTGTAAGCACCATTGCCGTAGGCTTCCAATATAACGTAAGGTCCTTCCCATGTTGGCCCTAGTTTTCCTTCGTATTCAGCCTTGCTTGCACTGTTTAAACGAAGGACATATTCACCTGGCTTGAACGTGGAGGGTCGAACTCGGCTATTATAGTACTTTTCAAACTTCTATTTGTAGATAGCCTCTCTGATCGAAGCTATTTCTCTTCTTTCTTCCAGGAGATCGAGGTTTTCACGAAGCCTTGTGTCATTTGTTTTTTCTTCAAAGTTCACAATGCGTTCTGTTTCGATGCTGATTTCGGAGGGTATGACAGCTTCCGTTCCATAGACCAGGCTAAAAGGAGTTTCCCCATGGCTCGACTTGGGGTGTGTCCTATGTGCCCACAAAACTTGGGGTAACTCATCTACCCACCCATGATGACTTCGTCCAAGTCTCTTTTCAATACCATCGATGATGTCCCTATTCGTGACTTCAACTTGTCCGTTGCCTTGAGGATGGTATATGGAAGTGAACGACTGCTTGATTTTTAGGCCTTCGCAAAAATTTAGGAATACTCCTTCGGCGAACTGCTTCCCGTTGTCGGAGATGATAATGTGTGGAACACCAAATCGGCAGATTATGTGTTCCCATACAAACTTCTCCATATGTCTTCATGTTACTGACGCCAAAGGTTTGGCTTCGACCCACTTGGTGAAGTAGTCTATGGCCACGACCAAGAACTTTACCCCTCCCGGAGCTACTGGTAGGGGTCCGACTATATCGATTCCCCATTGACAGAAGGGCCATGCTGAGGTGACAGACGTCATGTCTTGCTTAGGCATTCTTGGAACTTTGGAGTGGATCTGACAAGCTTCACATTTTTGTATTATCTCTATTGCGTCTCTATGCATAGATGGCCAATAATACCCTAGCTTCATTACTTTTGAAACAACGAAATGAGGGCCTGCATGCAACCCGCAAGATCCTTTGTGAACCTCATAGATGATGTTCGAAGCTTGTTTTGGTCCCACACAATGAAGCCATGGAGATAGGAAAGATCTCCTATAAAGGTTATCCCTAATGAGCCTATATTGGGGAGCTTTGATCCTTACCTTTCGAGCGAGCTTAGGATCCTCCGGCAGAATACCATTGATCAAATACTCCCTAATCGGAGTCATCCAATTGATGCCTTCCTCGAGTATGACGTCAGAAACTTCGCCTCGTTTAATTGACCTATCAGTCAATACTTCTACTAAAACTTCCTTCGTTAAATGAGCAAATGCCATTGAAGCCAACTTGCTTAAGGCGTCTGCTTTCTTGTTTTGATTTCTGCGAACATGTGCTATATCATATGTTTCAAAGCCCTGAAGGAGTTCTTTAGCTTTTTCCAAATATTGCTTGATGGTGGGTTGCCTTGCTTCGTAGGAGCCTTTAATTTGGTTGGCGACTAACTGCGAGTCTACAAAAACGGAGAGGTTACGAACCTCCATATCCTTTGCAAGTCTAAGACCGGCTAACAGAGCTTCATACTCGGCTTCATTGTTGGTAGCTTCGAACTCAAAACGCAATGCGTAAGTGTATTCCCTTCCTTCCGGACTAACTAGCATTAAACCTGCCCCTGAACCATCAGAACTTGATTCTCCGTCTGTGTACAATTTCCACCACTCCTTTGTTACTTGGGGCTTCTCCTTAGGAATTTCTTTATCTTGGCTAGGTCCGGAGGGTGTTTCGGCAAGAAAGTCTGCAAGTATCTGACCTTTGACGGAATTTCGACCTTTGTATTCTTTCTCATGTTCTCCCAGTTCGATAGCCCATTTAGCTACTCTTCCTGATTTCTCAGGCTTCGAAAATATCTGCCGAATAGGCTTGTCAGTCAATACGGTGATGGGATGAGCTTGAAAGTATCTTCGAAGGCGTCTTGCAGCATAAACCAAGGCTAGGATTAGTTTTTCCATCTCCGGATAGTTTAATTCAGCTCCTTGTAGGACCCTACTAACGAAGTATATAGGGACTTGTTTCTTCTCTCTTTCGGCTAAGAGCACCGCGCTGATGCTTTCGAATGATGCCGCAATGTACATGAACAACACTTCGCCTTTGATTGGGGCCGTAAGTGTTGGTAAGATTTCCATGAATTCCTTTAGCTTTTCGAAGGCTGCTTCCGCCTCACAACTCCATTGGAAAGTCTTTTTATCTGTACACCCCTTGAGTGTTTTGAAAAATGGTAAAGACCGATCTGCCCCTTTCGACAGGAACCTGCTAAGTGCCGCAAGCTTCCCATTGAGGCTTTGAACTTCTTTTAGTGACTTCGGAGCTTGAAGATCAGTGACTGCTTTTACCTTCGAAGGGTTGGCTTTAATCCCTTGTTTAGTGATCAGGTGCCCCAAGAATTGTCCTTCCTCCACGCCGAAGGAGCACTTCTTGGGGTTAAGCTTCATATTGATTGCCCGTAATTGATCGAAAGTCTCTTGGATGTCGGAGAGGAGGTCCTCTTCGGTTCTGCTTTTTATTACCATGTCGTCAACGCAGGCCTCCAAGTTTCTCCCGATTTGCTTGTGGAAGGCTTTATCTACTAACCGTTGGTAAGTTGCCCCTGCGTTCTTCAGACCGAAGGGCATTTTCTTGTAGCAGTAGACACCCTTTCCTGTGTAGAAGGCTGTCTTTTCTTCATCTTCCTCCGCCATTTGTATTTGGTGATACCCTTTGTAGGCGTCCAGAAAACATTTCAAACGGAACCCTGAGAGAGATTCGACCTTCCAATCGATTTCAGGTAGAGGGTAGCAGTCCTTCGGGCAAGCTTTATTGATGTCAGTGAAGTCAACGCACATACGCCACCCTCTGTCACTTTTCTTTACCATTACTGGGTTGGCGACCCAAGTTTGGTATTTCACTTCCCTGAGAATTCCTGCTCGCACAAGCTCATCCACCTCTTTGCAAGCAGCTGCATTTCTCTCTGGTGCCAGGCTTCGTCGCTTCTGCTTAATTGGTTCAATGTGTTTGAACTCGTTAAGCTTATGTTCTGTGCCGAAGGGCTTGCCATCGATCATAAGAGTCCTGGGAACTCCTGTCATGTCTGAATATGTCCATGCAAACACATCTTTGTTGGCTTTGAGTAGCTTTTCCAGGTCTGCTTTGAAGTTAGCAGGGAGTTGCTTTCCGATGACCACCGTCTGCTCTGGATAGAGCTCATTTATCACAATACGCTCTTCGGCATCCGTACAACTGAGGATAGCCTTCGGAGGCTCCTCCGGACTTTCCCTAATCTTCTTGCCACTGTCTATCACTTGCCCTTGATTGTAACTGGAGAACACGGTTCCTATCCCATAAGGTGTATGGAACTTTATCGCTGCATGTATAGTGGAAACTACGATACCCATCTTCTGCATGGCGGTCCTTCCTATCAGCAAGTTGTAGGGAGAATTGGACCTTACAATAGCGAACATGAGGGTTTCTGTCCTTGCGAGCTTGCCTTCTCCAATTGTTATTTCCAATGGAACTTCTCCCAGAGGCCACGAGTGCTCACCAGAAAATCCCACCAAAGGTATCTTCGAATCAACCCGCTGCGACCTGATCGAAGGCTTGAGCTTGAGGAAACAATGCTCATAAATGATTTCGCAGGAGCTTCCACAGTCCATATAGGCTCTATTCACTTCCCGGTTGGAAATGAGGACTTTGATGACTACTGGATCATTTGAAGGGACTTGGCCTATGAGAGGAGGAAAAGTTACTTCCCCTATTGCATTACCCTCCTGCTCTGTTACCTTTCTTTTCAAGCTGGCTTCGCCCCAACGAACCATGAGTATTGGGGCTTCGAGAGGAGTAGTATCTTTAGCCAATTGGGTGTCGGTCATCTTTTCCTTTCCCTTCTTTATGCCCTTCACCAAGTGTGCTAATTGCCCGGCCTTCATGAAGACCATGTACGAAACCCGAAATCTGACAAGAATTCCACCAAACTCCGATTTCGAAGACCATGTACGAAACCCGAAATACGCTGATCTTCATGAAGACCCAAAATCTGCAAAGTCTCATCGGTGTACCTAGTAACGAAGGCCCTTGTGCTTTCGTTTTCCTTTTGTTTGATGTTGTGCACCGTTAAATGAGTCCTTGTGAACTTCTTTTGCTGACTGAAGTGTGACCGGAACTTAGCCTTAAGATCATCAAGATTGACGATGCTACCGGGCTTTTGCCCATTCAACCAAATACGAGCAGAATCCCGTAGGGTGTATGTAAACATGTGACAAGCCACCGGCATAACCCATTTTTGCATCTTTATGGCCCCTTCGAACAAGTGTAAGAAATTATCCGGATCCCCCTTCCCATCATAAGTCCCAATGTGTGAAGGCATTTTCAACCCATCAGGCAATGGGTAATCTTCTATCCACCTAACGAAGGGTGTAGCTAAACCCATAGGGTCTGAGTATAGACAATTGTAAGGTGGTGCGTACATGGGAGCAGGATTATAGGGATTGTTGCTTTGGGGCATTCCCATAGGAGTTTGACTTGGGTAGGACTGATAAGGTGTATTCATGGTAAACGGATAACCGTTTCCCATGGAATACGGAGGGTACGCCACAGGATGCCCGAAGGGTACGCTCCCATAAGTTTGAGGGAGGTTTGGGTTATTAGGCTGTCCATTTATTGGAGGATATAAATTCTGAGGATAAGACTGAGTTTGGAATGAGGGGTACATACCATTGGGAGGAAGATTTCCTCCCATATTAATTGTAGGCGGATTGCCTTCTACGCCTGATGCGTGAGAAGGCTGCAACGGAACCCCAGCTTCAGTCCTTCCAAGATGAGCTGCTAGCAATAGAGGCAAAGTCACCCCCACTTCTTCCCTTCGTTGGCTCCTACCGTTGGAGCCTTCGGTAACCGCCCCTTCTCTTCTTGTCGGAGCCCTCTCGGGAACTCCTTCAAAACCAACGGACCTTCTGCTTAGCCTTCGACTGACTGGAGACCCAATCCTTAAGGCCGATAGAGTTACTCCTTGGGTCGGAGGCCTAGGTTCCATCTCCATTTCTTCATCATACTCATCACTTGAGTATTCCAACTCCCTTCGCATCTCAGCATTCCTGACTTGCCTCTTACGAGCCCTTAGGAGGGATTCCAACACTTCGTGGTTGGCTTCGACAAAGGCTGGGCTAATAATGGGCTCCGGATTGGCTGATGTCGAAGCATGATGGTTGGGTGTTGTTTCTGGGTGAGAACGTGTGGTGAACGTGGAAGCGGTTATTGGGGGAAGGTTGTTAGAGTCGTTGATTGGTATTGGTGCTAGGGTAGAGAAACCCGGTGGGGGAGTATCTTCTCTCCCTTGATCCATGCCGGAATAATAGTGAAAGTAGTTGGTTGGTTATAATCTTGGAAATAACGAGACCAAATGTAGCGGTCCCACGGATGGCGCCACTGATTGAACAAATAGTTGCACAACCAAGCCTTCGATGGTGATCCAAGGAATAATGGGGTGTTGAGATTGCGCCAAGCTTGTTTTTAACCTGAAATAAGAAATACGAAGACACTACGTTAAGTGATTGCGCAGGGGTTGGACCCTACGAACCACCTCCGGCGTGCGAGTAAGTATGTGTAATGGTAATGTAGGTCGTAAATTGAGAGAGTGAAGTTAACTTACTTTGTTCATGCCCGACTAAGCTATTTATAGGGGAGAAATAGGCCTTAGTGGGCGGTTTGCACATGTTTCGGAGATCATGGTGGCGTCCCATGAAATATGGTAACCGCTAGGGCTTTGTAGCCCACGATCTCTGTTTTGGCGGGAAAGCCAAGGGGAAGAGGAGACGTGGGTTTGACCAGGTCAGGATAGCTCTCCGTGCTAGTTCCTTCAAGAGGAATACCCCGAAGGGCTTAAGGCTTCGATTGGCGGATTCCCACATGGTAACCAGTTCGCAGGCGAATGGTTTTACGCCAATGAAACGTGTTAGGAGATTAACCTGGGCCTCCGAAGAGAGGGCTTTCTACAGGCTCGAAAGGGAGTCCTTCAACCCGTTCAGAGGGTACATCATCAGTACTTACTGTAATTATATCTGAAATTCCTTGAACTCCTTGACGGAGTACATCATTAGCAAGAAGAAAAGCATCCTGAAGTGGAGTTTGTTCATCACCGATAACCAGTAAATGATCATTTGGGATGACTATAAGCGTGTCGACATTCTTTTGCATCTTTTCAATAGCCTCCAAAGCCTGAAAATGTTTCAAAGATATTAAGGGCCTTGGCTTGCAATTAGAAACGACGAAAGTAAACAGCTTATAATCCTCTACAGCATACTATAGTGTGACTTTGGGACATAAGATGGTAATATTTATGTGGAGATTTATATGCATAAGATGGTACAACTGCCCATAATAGCGAACTGATCTTTTACATCATTCAAAGCTGAAAGGGTAGGTAACAACACCAACAGTCAAGTATCCCGCTTCTTTTGCTATCTGAGCTACAATAGGAGCACCGCCAGACCTTGTACCACCACCCATACTAGTTGTAATAAACACATGATCTGACCCTATAAGAGCATTCCCAATAGCTTCCTTTGATTCCTTGGCTGCTTGCTCAACCGAAAGCGGATTCCCACCCGTACCTGCACATACATATCAGCAAACATCAATATCAACTAAGACTTATATAACATAAAACATCCTTCAAAATCAATCAAACTCACAATAAAAATCTGTATTCAATAAGATGTTGTACTCATAAAAGAAAATTACCAAGCGAAAGAGGGGTCTGTGTTCTTTTAGTGTGTGTGTATTTTTTGGATTAAGAATTTTTTGTGAACCAACCGTGACAACTCGTAATTTTCCGAACGTATTTTTATATGAGGTTATCACTGTTTTTCATTTACAAACCTTTCCGAGCTCATTTGACCATAAAATGTGAAGTTATCTCGCGAAACGTGAAATTTGTACACAACGCGTACTGGCACAACAGACGATTTGATTTGATTATTTTATTATTTGTGAGAAACGAGGCATATGAATAGTCGCTTTTATTAGAAAAATTATTCTGAGCGCAATGGCGCAAATCTCGAGTCTTGAATCGGTCGTTTGCTAATCTAAACGAGCTCCGAGCCTCATTTCAAGAAAGATTGCTAAGATTGCAATATTGGTCCCTAGACTAAATTTACCCCGCCGCCCCTAGGTTTTAATAGTTGATAGTTTTGGACCCTAGGGTTTTGCATAACTTATGGCTGCCTATATAAGGCTTACTTTAACCCAGGGTTAGTATTTCCCCTTCCTGTTCCGACAGTCCCCCTTCCCCTCCGGCCAACTTTCGGCCATCCACCATAGCCCCACCGCGAACAGTCACACCACACCGCCACCCAAACTCCCTTTATCTCCTCTCTTGTGCCCCGTATTCGAAGAACACGCACCCAAGAACACCTCCCACCACCATCACGCGCCGCCACCACCAATTATTGGTCCATACTTGCATAGATCCGAGAAATTGAAGGTGTTTTTAGATTGAATGGTTTGTTCACTTTTGGTTCGAGAACGCCATCACAGCCGCCGTTATCTCGCCATCTATCGCCGCCACCATTTCCAACCACCTCCACCACCTCACTCTTTTTCTCCCTCGTTGTCCGAGTGGTATGGTAAAACCACTTCCCGTGCGTTTATTTTATTAACGATTATAACTATTTTGTTATTGTTTTCGTGGATTTAAAAACAGATATAAATCGAGGTTAATAATTTTTTGTAGATTTAATACGGATTTAAAACCTGTTTTGGAAATGATTTCGTGTGGTAAGAACCTATGTATAGCGATTGTAGTTTTGATTGCTCACGGGTCGAGTTATGACCTGTACGAATCGGAGATGACCCGTTTTGGTCATAAGTTAGATAATAGTTGCGTGTTAATTAGGTGTGTCGCGATTTGGGTTGAATGTTTGGTCGAATTGTATCTCACTGTTGTTGTTTGAATCTACGGTCTCAAAGTGAATTGTGTTCGGAAATGGTAAAACTGTGTAGGCCGTTGTCATTTTTGGTTCACAACAGCCGAGAAACCCGCAAGGGTCTGTTATGGTTTGGTTATTTGGTTCATGATTGTGTCGATTACTTGGTTTAACAAAACCCAGCAGGGTGCAGGTTAGTATAATGAGGCACAAAAGTGTGCTCGTTGTTGATGGGTTTGTAGTCGCGGCTCGCTAACACCCATGTAGGGTGATTTTTGGTCTCGGTTTAGCAAAACATCAAGGGGTGTCGAGATTGTGTCATATGTTATCTTGCTCGTGCATTTATGTTGGCAATCTCTAAGGGTGCATCTATTTTCAAACAGACTAGGGTGCATATGGTTTAAACTAATATTGGGCTCAACAGCCCATGGGTACTTTAAACGTGTTTGGTTAATTTTATTTGAAGCTAAGATATTTTGGTTACTAAGTTTACAAAACTAGAGTTATTGGTTTGATATAGTAAAAATTGGTACGTTTCGGATTATATAAAATTTTTGAATTAGATTTGAATATGGATTATGACTCGACTTTGGACATATAATGGATTTGTATCGTTTGGACCATAATGAATCGTTATCGGATTTGTGATATTAGACATTGGATTCATTGGACATTTTGAGACATGAGACGACATAATATATTAAACTCGAAAAGAATTTAATATATTAGACTCGGATCGAACAAAAAATATTCAATAAACTCGAAACTAATAATTACGTGAATGATAACGAAACATAAAATTTATAAGATATTGAAATGTCAAACTTGGTTAACTAAGTCACAACGACTTGAGAAAACTGATTTTATTAGTTAAACTTATTTCTATTTATAAGACGTTTGTGTTTTATACAAATTATTTGGGATATCGGGGTAAATACCGAAACGTACGAACTGATTTATTTTATTTGAGGTGTCTATTTGTCGTTAACTTTTAGATTTGTCATTTCTTTAGTAACTTGAGTTCTAGTCAGTATTTATCGATTATGTCGATGTCTATTCTCTTTGGCGTGAGTTGTATATCGAGTCTATGTTTTCTTACCACACCACACGAAACGTTGATACTAAGCTTTTGATGAGTTTTGAAATCGAATAATCCACAAAAACTACGACACGTTGTCTTTTATAGACTTTATTATTGTGCGAGACGTATTTTGAGATAATTATATACACGTATTAGGTTGTGCTGATCCTAGACCGTTGTGTACCGTTGTGCTTGTACCTCCGTGTACCGTCGTGCCGTATGTCTTGAGACTGTTGTGTTTTGGTTCTCGATGCCTGTCGTGTCAGTTGTGATCCTTGCATTGCTGTGGCTAAGGTGAGTTCATGGCCCCTACTTTTACCGGTTTTATAACTATTTTTGGGGGAGAATACATGCTCATTTCTACTTAAACTCAATACTTGTTTTACTTGAAATGCGATTTGTTTTCCTCAAACGTATTGTTTGGCTGAAATATCTGACCTGGTTATTTGAATGCATTATGTGTTTACCTGTTTATTGATGTGGCCTAAAACTGTTATGATACTGTTACGCGAGCTGGCTAAGGTTATTATTCCATGTCTGCAATTGTGCGAAGTTATCGTTATGAGCTGCAATAGTGCAGGATCATTAATAACAAGGGCTTTTTGTGCCTAATTATTAACAAGGGCTCTTTGTGCCTATTACCAGTGGGCTCCTGTGCCTATAGACGACTATAGCGTGCACCTATAGGGAACTGTTGTTGTGATTTGACTTTTGTGACTTAGCCAGCGTAACAGTTAAACTTGCGTGACACTATATGAGTGTAGTATCTGTACGATTGTTTATGCTTCAAGATGCTTTGACTATGTTATTATTTGCGGATTTGGTTCTGGAACTATGATTTAGGCAGTGTTAGCCTACGTTGGACTTGACTTGTTTGTGAACGATGATTTAAACTCGAAAACCTTTTGGTTCAACCATACTGTTTTAAACTAAAACCTGTGAACTCACCAGCGTAAGCTGACCTTTTTAGCATGTATTTTCAGGTTTAAGATGATAGCTTATTTCTGGAGGCACTTGGCAAAGGGGCATGGTCATAGACGACTCTGATATATATGTTGGGACCGCTTCAATCCTTTATGGGCCTATTTCCACACTACTTTTGAAAAATGTAAATTTTACACTTTTTGTAAATGAATTTTATTCTAAATGATTGAGGTAAAAACCGTTCTTTGTACTTGTGTTGTGATACCAATTGAGTAGCACCCCAGTGACCTGTATGCTTCCGCTGGACCCAATTTTCGGGGTGTTACACCAACCCCACACTGAACCAAACCCACACTGAACCAAACCCACGCTGAATCAAACACACACTGAACTAAACCCATGCTGAACCAAGCCCACACTGAACCAACTCCCGCTAAACCAAACCCACACTGAATCGTCCTCTACTCACTGGGTATGGCAACAACCTGTAAAAAAAACACAACCTGTAAAAAAAAAAAAAAAAAACACAACCTGTAAAAAAAACCTAAATCAATATATATTAAATCACATAATAAAAAATTACTTACCTTCCATTATGCATACCAATTGTAGGTTGAAATTGAATTATATTTTGTTGATAGAACTTGAATCCGTTAACCATATCGGGAATGTATTCCACCGTAGCCAGGAATGAGAGGATTTTATATATAATCGTGTGTGCTTTTTTCTCATATTGTGTGCGTGTCTTTCCCAAAGAAATTATACATATGTTAACTCATTGTAAGCAGTTTTTGGATTTTTCAGAAGGTGGGAAGTGGGTAACTCGGAAAAGATGATGTTTGTAAAACATCATAGAATGGTTTTAAATTTGAGTAGTGGAACGGTTTTAAACAACCACCAAAAATCAACTAAATTCACTATAGCGCCTCTAAAACCACTATATATATTCCAGAAAAAACACCACCAAACCCACCAAAATTTAAAACACCACAATAGTTTAAACTAATGTGGTGGGGGCGGCGGTGTGAGAGAGAATGCTCATAAAAAGAGAAGTTACATAGGAGAGAAGTTATCAGAGCAATAGGTGCAATGGCAAGCAAAATCTCCTCATTCGGCCCCACGGGGTGCCACGTCACCATGACATACCTCCCTTTACAACCCCCTTCCAATAACATACCGCAACTTACTCATTTGGGCCCCACCACTTACAATTTTTTTTTTCACATATCCAAAAAATAAAAACAATCATCATATCACCTTCTTCTTCATTATCACTTCTTCTTCTTCATTAACCCTGCCATCATCATATCACCATTATCAAAACCCGTATTCAAGATCCAACATTAACCCACCACCTTAACCCACACAGCCACCACCTTAACCCACCACCTTTATCATTTCTTCTTTTCTCAAATCAAATGAAGCAACACCACCAAAAAAACTGTATGTGATTTATATACGATTGAATTTGATTTATAAACAGAAAAAAAAGGTCGAATGCATTTTTAAACGTTTGATAACGTTTATATTTGTTGGATTCTGACAATAAGTACATCCCCAACACACGCCGTGCAGACGAGCAAGGAACAAATAGCGAGCCATGGCTAAGGTGGGCGGTACAATGGCGAGCTACGGCGATATGACCAGGTAGGCACGACGAGCGACGAAGAAGATTACACCGTTTGCTCTCACTGGCAGTTGAAGGGAAGTGTGTCAGCGAGGTCAAACAGTTTTTTTTTTTTTTTTTTTTTTTTTTTTTTTTTTCTACACATCCAATGGATGAAGGGATGTGAGATTAAATCTACGGTTTATATAAAAAGTTGAATTAAGACGGCTAGGATTGAAAGCAAGGTGCTCCTCCAAAAATAGGACCACCGGCAACAATAATAAGGTTAATAAGCATAAATCTGTGAATACAAAAAGTTACAAACTCCTTCTAGGCTTCTATCAATCTAACATTCTAATAGTTTGTCAGAGAAAAGTTCATTTGCTTACTCTTATTTTCATGCTTACTGAGGGACAAATCTCCACCATTCATTTAGTTTGATCTAATAGTGGGGATTAATCGATTTAATAGTATAAACCTTAATTTTATAGAACCCGCTTTTTATTACTTCCCACCTTTTTTTTTTCTCTCTCTCTCAAACATACACACTTTCGTTTTCTCTCAATTCTCACAAATTGTCATTGTTGCTTCTTCTCTGCCGAAGGCGCGTGGTCTTTCCGATGATAGATCCGGGGAAGGCTCGCCTTACAGCTCCTCCAGTGCCGGTGATTTCTTCTCCATTGATTGAATCTCCACCATAATCTTGGTTGGATTTTATTCATTTTTTTTTTGTTAGGTCTTCATGAACAAATAATCAAAGTCAGATTATAATTTATTTGTTTTGATTAAAATCGTTCTGTGCACTAGATCCCTAATTATCTCTTGACTTATTTGTGATTGAAACACCCAAATTCTATTAATAGAATGAAGAATGTTTCTAGCAATCAACAAGAATTATAAAAGATGATTATAACTCAAAATTGAAAGCAATGATGATTTGTTATAGAAGAATGAATTGTGTTTGTTACAAACAGAGAAATGAGAAATCAAAAGCTACATTCTAAATGATTACAAAGGTATTTATAATGAAAGAAATGAATTGTGATTTGGGCGGGAAAAACAGTTAGATAGTTGTTTGGGGTAGTTTGAGCTGGTCACGTGTATGGCACGTGACAATCCTTCCTCCTTAGAAAAAATCTTTGTCCTCAAAGATCAAACATCAAATTCTGGAAACCTTTGTACAATGTCTGATAAAAGTTCCCATGTAGCATCATCTTCTGACCCATTACTCCACTGAATCAAACCATACACCACTGGTCTATTTCCTTGTTTCACCAACTTCCTGTCAAGCAACTTGAGTGGAGTAGCAGCTATTAAACCTTCAGGATTACATTGAGGAAAAGTTCCTATTTCAGTAACATCTGAGTGGCAGGCTTTTAATTGGGATACATGAAACACAGGATGTACTTGAGCATAGGAAGGTAGCTGTAACTTGTATGCAACCTGACCAATTCTGCCAATTACTGGAAAAGGACCAAAGAACTTGGATGATAGTTTGTGTTGCCTGCCTTGTCTAACTGTGATTTGTCTGTATGGTTGGAGTTTCAAATACACCCAATCTCTTACTTTGAATTCTCTTTCAGACCTGTTCTTATCAGCCTAAGTTTTCATTCTATCTTGAGACTTTTTGAGATTGAACTTGAGTAATCGGGTGGTCTGTTCTCTTGCTTGCAAGGTCCTATCAACAGCTTCCACATTGCTATCTTTGGCCATGTAAGGAATATGCAAAGGTGGAGGTTGTCCAAACACCACCTCATAAGGAGTAGTATTGATAGAAGAGTGGAAATTGGTGTTGTACCAGTACTCTGCTAGAGGTAACCACTTCACCCAATCTTTAGGTTTCTCTCCAGTCATGCATCTCAAATACCCTTCTAAACATTTGTTCACAACCTCTGTCTGTCCATCTGTTTGAGGATGGTAGGCAGAAGACATCTTTAACTGCACATGTAACTTTTCAAACAAGGACTTCCAGAACAAGCTCATAAAATTTTTATCTCTGTCACTCATAATTGACTTAGGTAACCCATGTAGTTTGTAGATGTTATCAAGAAATAACTGTGCAATTTGAGGAGCATTGTAAGGGTGTGCCAATGGTAAGAAGTGAGCTTGTTTGGATAACCTGTCCACCACCACTAGAATAGAAGTCTTACCTTGTGACATAGGTAAAGAATCTATGAAATCCATGGACACTTCTTGCCAAATTCTCTGAGGGATGGGTAGTGGTTGAAGTAAACCAGGGTATGCAGATAAGTCTGATTTATTCCTTTGACAAATATCACACTTTCTCACCCATTGTTTGACCATTTTTCTCAGACCTTTCCAATAGAAGAATGCAGTGATCCTTTTGGTGGTAGCATGTACTCCTGAGTGCCCCCAACAGCAGAATTATGGAAGTGAGCTATCAACTTATTCCTCAAAGTTTCATCATTACCAACCACCCATTTTCCTTTTCTCAATAACTGATCACTTACCCACACATACTTGGTAACAGTCAAAGTCTTGTTTTTTAAACCTTCAACTATCTTGTGCAAGTTTTCATCACTGGACCAAGTAGACATCACAGCATCCATAAGCTCATTAGACACACTTCCTGACACCAAGTTGAACAGTTCTGCTTGTTTCTCAATTCTAGACAGTGCATCTGCAACTACATTGTCTTTGCCTTTCTTATACTCAATTTCATAGTCAAAACCTAGTAGCTTGGGTAACCACTTGGACTGAAAAGGAGTTGTAATTCTTTGATCTAACATGAACTTGAGGCTGAAATGGTCAGTTCTAATTTTAAAGTATCTATCCAATAGATACCCTCTCCACTTTTGCAAAGCCAAAACCACAGCTAACAATTCTTTTTCATAAGTTGACAATGACTGGTGTTTGACTGCAAGTGTCTTGCTCAAGAAAGCTATAGGATGACCATGTTGCTGTAGTACAACTCCCACTCCAAAACCTGAAGCATCAGTTTCAATAACAAATTCTTCTTCAAAATTAGGAAGTGCTAAAACAGGAGAACTGATCATTGCTTGTTTTAGGTTTTCAAAGGCTGTTTGGGCTTGGGAACTCCACTGAAAAGCATTCTTTTTAAGCAAAGCAGTTAATGGTTGACTAATCATAGCATACCCTTTGATAAATCTTCTATAATACCTTGTAAGACCAAGGAAGCCCCTTAATTGCTTAACATTTACAGGTACTGGCCAATCTTTCATTGCTTGTATCTTACTTGGATCTGTTGCCACTCCTCTTCCTGAAATCACATGACCCAAATATTCCACTTGTCCTGTTCCAAACACACATTTACTCCTTTTTGCATACAAAGTATTCTCCCTCATAACTTGTAACACCATTTTCAAATGATCCACATGCTCTGCAACAGAAGAACTGTATACTAAAATGTCATCAAAGAAGACTAGAGTAAATTTTCTGAGAAAAGGCTTGAACACAGAGTTCATGAGAGCTTGAAATGTGGATGGAGCATTTGTAAGACCAAAAGGCATGACCACAAACTCATAATGGCCTTCATGGGACTTAAAGGCAGTCTTGTACACATCACTTTCATGCATCCTGATTTGATGATACCCAGACCTGAGATCCAACTTAGAAAACACTTGAGCACCTTGCAACTCATCAATAAGCTCTTCTATGACAGGAATTGGAAACTTGTCCTTCACAGTGAACTTGTTCAATTGTCTGTAATCTATGCACATCCTCCAGGACCCATCTTTCTTTTTAACCATGACAATAGGAGAAGAAAAAGGACTATGACTTGGCCTGATGACCCCTGAATCAAGCAACTCCTTAATCATAGTTTCAATCACATTCTTCTGAGCAGGAGGATATCTATAAGGCCTTACATTCACACTTACTTCTCTGTCTTTCAAGGGAATTTGGTGATCAAAACTTCTGTGTGGAGGTAGTGTTTTAGGCTCATCAAACACATCTGAGTATTCTTCCAACACAAATTGTAATTCCACATTATGGTTCTTTTCTTGACTGTCATTACACTGCATTAGGCTTAAAGAAGCAGAAATCCCAAAACAACACACAAAATTCAAATAAGGATCCTGATGACTGACATATTTTGACATGACTTTGCCATTCATCCAAGATAATTCAGACTGACTTGTACCCCTGAGTACTACCCTTTTACTTTGAAACAAAAACTCCATTCTCAAATCTTTAAAGTTCCACTTAATAGTGCCCAAGGTGGACAACCATTGAATTCCCAACACCAATTCACAACCACCCAAAGGTAATAAAATGACATCAGAGGTAAACAACACTCCTTGTACCTTCTATTGGAAATTCTTAACCATATACTGACTGATTAACCTTGATCCCCCAGCTACAGAAACATTCAAAGGACAAGTACTTCTAATCTTGCATCCTAGTTTCTTAGCTGTATAAAGGTCCAAAAAATTATGGGTGCTGCCTGAATCCATAAGTATATGTAACAACTGTTTAAGCACATGACCCTTGATTCTCATAGTGTTATGTGAAGGTATTCCATTCAAAGAATTTAAAGAGATATGTGGAGTACATTGTGAAATATCTTCAGGCAAAACTAAATCATCCATACCTGACTCCTCTTCCTCCAAACATTCCTCAAACACATCTTCCTCCTCATTTCTAACCTCTAAAGTGAACAACTGTCCTTCACATTTGTGGCCAGGGACATATTTTTGATCACAATAGAAGCATTGATTCTTAGATCTTTTCTCAGCCAACTCTTTTTGACTCAAAAATTTTCTTGGGGCAGTATTCACATTTGCAGGCACTTTGGTGACATACTGAGTATTTGGTGCAGGCAAAGCTGGTGTAGTAGAGGCCCTATTAGGAGTTACTACATTTCCGTTTGCTTGCCAATTAGTATTATTTCTAGGTGTAGGCAAAAGTGGAGTACTTCTTTGTTTTCCAACAGCCTCTTGCAAATTAGCCAAACTAAAAGCATCTACAAGTGTTTTAGGCCTAAACATCCTAACATTCAACTCAATATTAGCAGGCAATCCAACAAGAAACATGCTAATAGTCTGAGATTCAGTAATATCCACTTGTGTGATTAACTTTTCAAACTTGCTTTGATAATCACTCATGTTGGATTCATACCTGAGTTGTTTCAATTCAGCCGTTGGATCTTCATTCAAGGGACCAAATCTTTTCAAAATGGCTTCCTCATACACATTTCAACCCACATTATTTCCATGAATCTTGACATACTGCAAATGCCAGGCCAGTGCCTTATCATACAAGTGGATGGACACAATCTTGACCTTATCTTCATCCTGCATATTATCAACATCAAAGAATTGTTTAACTCTGAACAACCAGCCTTGAACATCATCACCATAGAACTTAGGGAACTCTAGCTTGCCCATTCTACTAAATCTACTAGAACCTTCCCCTGTTCCTGCCCTTGATTGTTGAAACTGGTTCACCATTGTATCCAATCTTTCATTGAAACTAGTGATAACATTGTTTAACTGCTCAGTTACCCACAGTTTCATAGCATCATCCCCTTCATTACTTCTTGCACCCACCATTGTATTTCTTGTTTCCACCATTATCCAACCACACTATTACTCATCAACAATGGAATAATGTCTGTTGGTCTGTTCTTGATTACTCAACCCACTTGCTACTGATCAGCTTGTTCAAGACTAGAGGATTTAAGCAGCCAATGCGCTAGTCTTGTGATCGTACAAGTGATTGACACTAACCAGGTGTAAAAAGAACAGTGAAATCAGTGGTGGCTGATTTCTTGCCGGAATTCTGTTTTGTTGCCGGAATTAAGCCGGAAAAGAAGACCGAAAAATCAAGAATGTCAGTTTAACACTCTTGACTGGCTCTTGATACCAATTGAAACACCCAAATTCTATTAATAGAATGAAGAATGTTTCTAGCGATCAACAAGAATTATAAAAGATGATTATAACTCGAAATTGAAAGCAATGGTGATTTGTTATAGAAGAATGAATTGTGTTTGTTACAAACAGAGAAATGAGAAATCAAAAGCTACATTCTAAATGATTACAAAGGTATTTATAATGAAAGAAATGAATTGTGATTTGGGCGGGAAAAACAGTTAGATGGTTGTTTGGGGTAGTTTGAGCTGGTCACGTGTATGGCACGTGACAATGATGTGAATACAAGTGTCATACAGATGATTTAGAACTTGAAGGTAAAAAGTGTGTATATTTCACTGCACTTGAGGTTTTCACGAAATGCACTCCAAGTGTTTGATGAAATGAAAAAGAAAACTTTTGTCAAACTGGACACTTATTTTGGGACAGGGGTAGTAACCAATTAGAAGCTCAGCTTATTTGAAGTAAACTGGATATCATATTCAACCATTGTGCTACAATTACAAATTTTGGTTCGAATAAAATCTTCTCGCAACCTGTTTTGTGCGAAAAAAGTAACATATATTCATTTGTATATGAGGAGATTGCACTGTACTAAATTGCTACTAACTTGAATTGAACAAGCATAAAACAATTGAATGGACAACAGATTTGAGCATGAGCTTCAAACATAAAACCACTTAAGCCAAATACCAAAACCAACTAATAAAACCATTCATGTGTGCCATAGTGTCAAAAACCTTGTGACCATCATCATAAAATAAGAGATATATCAAGTTCAATTCTTGTTACGTCCAAATAACCTTGAATTGGTCACGCCAACCTTCTGAATAGGGAAGGTCCTATCTAGTTTGAGTCTGTGTAGTCGGTCAAAAGGTCGGAAACCATAGTTGACAAAAAAAAACCAACTAATAATCTCAAGACACCAATATCTATAGCAAAATATGTATATTTGTTAAATTTAGTTACCCTGTTATGAATTTTCGGACTAATCAACCAATACAGATTCCAAATGAACTATTAGAAGATTTTACTTTGGTCTGAATATGTATGGCATAACAGAAGTATACCATGCACAGCACCTCAAATATTAGTGAACTGCAAAGAGATGTGATCACCACGACATTAACAGAATGCAGTTGGTCAGTGTTCAACGATGATAATCTGAGACCAATCCCAGTCTGTAGAAAGCCTTTTAATATCTTCCTAATGAAAAGATTTTATTTCGCTATATAGATGACATCGCTTGCTTTTGATGGGTTGACGCTTTGGCTACCATGTAAAAGCTTACAAATGACCAATAATTGTGCATATATAAATGAAAATCTTCCCAGAAAGAGATTTTGGAACTTGATCACCTTATACACCTCGGAGACAAACTTTAAAATAAGAATCAAGGCATATTTAGCGTGAGTTCAACTAGAAAATCACATAATATACAAATGGTTCGATCCTTACCAAATCAGTGTACACTCAAAAAGATAATCCCAACATTTACATAGTGTGTCCCTGACACGAGTTGGAGGTACCAACTTCCTATCAAATGATTCTAGAGACGGCACTGATTATAAGCACCACGTGAAAAACTTCAATTAGTCATGACTCACAACACAAATATACATGTCATGTTACATTGGCATAACTTAACACTCGGTTTTTATGGCATTGGCTTAAGCCTTCAATGCAAATACTTCTGGAGTCACACTTGACATCAAATCAAATCAGCAAAAACAAGAGATTTTACTTCAAATTCTAAACTAACTTGATATCCATATGCATGAGTCTTTACAAAGGTAGAAGTTAGGCATGTAGCTCTCCTAACTTAATCATTCAAAAGACATATTCAGAAACTTGGAGCATATAATACGTGAGATTAAAAGTAATTAAGAACAACAATCCATTAAACAAAAAACAAAAGATAGACACAAGCCAAAAATCCCAATGTAAAAGGACCATATTCTGAGACCTAAAACAAGGGCTTGCAAACGAATTCTAGGTGTACCTTCTTGAGTTGGAGCTCGGTAAGAGATGCAGCTTGATTTTCTTGGAGCCAATTGGTCGTGTTTTCAATCGCACACTTGATTAGCTTCAAGATCTCTGGGTCAAGCCTGTTCTTGATATTGTAATCTGAAACTTTATTATTTATTTTGTATATGCAATCCTCTAACTCATTGTAAGCATTTGCCAACTTCTTGAATTCTTGGTCCTCAGTTCTGTATTTCTGAGCATCATTTACCATTTTCTCAATCTCTTCGTTGGATAGTCTCCCACTTTCATTGGTAATTGTGAGTTTCTCCGTCTTACCAGTGGATATTATCCCAGCAGTGACGGTGAGGATACCATTGGCATCTATTTGAAACCATACCATAACTGAAGATACTCCTTTTGGAGCAAGTGGTATACCAGAAATTGAAAATTCCCCCAAGAAATGGTTATCTGTAGATCTGACCCTTTCCCCTTGATAGACCGCGACACGTATGGTAGATTGGTTGTCACGGGTTGTTTCGTAAACACTGGACATAGTTGTAGGTATTTGAGTGTTACGTGGTATCACAACACTCATTAGGTATCCAAGTGTATGTATACCCAGTGACAAGGGAGTTACATCCAAGAGTAGCAACTTTTCAACAGTCTTATCACCCTTGCCACTTAAGTTTGCAGCCATAACGGCTGCACCATATGCAACAGCTTCATCAGGGTTCACAGTCTTGCATAACTCTTTGCCATCAAAAAGCTCCTGCAACATTTGTTGAACCTTCGGTATCCTAGTTGAGCCACCTACAAGAATCACCTGATTTATACATGATTTCTCTATCTTAGCATCATTTAAACATGTCTCAACAGTCTCGATGCACGTATTGAACGAACCCATGTTCAGCTCTTCAAATTTAGCTCGACTAATTTTTATTAAAAAATCAATCCCCTCATGCAAGCCATCTAGTTCGATTGAAGTCCGAGTAGTGGATGAGAGACTCCTTTTTGCTTTCTCACAAGCAAATCTCAGCCTTCCCAATGCTCTTTGGTTCCCAGTCAAGTCCTTACCAAATTTCCTCTTGAATTCCTGAACACAATGACTCACCATACGGTTATCAAAATCCTCACCTCCCAAATGAGTGTCACCAGCAACAGCTTTCACCTCAAAAGTACCCTCTTTTGTAATGGTCAATATAGAGACATCAAATGTGCCACCACCTAGATCAAAAACAAGGACATTCATCTTACTAGAGATATCAGATTTATTGTCCAGACCATATGCAATTGCAGCTGCAGTAGGCTCGTTGATCATGCGTATGACATTTAATCCAGCAATAGCACCAGCATCCTTGGTTGATTGACGTTGTGAATCGTTGAAATAAGCTGGGACTGTTATCACCGCATTTTTCACAGCTTTTCCAAGGTATGCCTCAACAGTTTCTTTCATCTTGACAAGAATCATAGATGAAATTTCTTCGGCAATAAATTCCTTAACTTGACCTTTGTAGCTCACAACGATCTTTGGTTTGTCCGCAGACCCTTTTATGACCCTAAAAGGCCACAACTTCATGTCTTCTTGAACTTTAGAATCACTGAATTTTCTTCCGACCAACCTCTTAGCATCTGTAATTACGCTTAAATTAAAACAATATATAGCTATGAAAAAAAAAAGCAGCCTATATGTCCAAAATATTTAATTCCATTAAGAAATAGCACTGTCCTCAAAGGCCACGGAAGCTGCAACCTTACATGGCCTCTAAACATTTGGGGCCCCAAAATTACCTCCAATACTTGTCTATAAAAAGATAAGTTCCCGTAGGATATTAGTTGTTTGGTCAAACTATCAGTGGTTACATTATTTAACAAATAATAGAAAAAGGGCATATTTGCCTCTAAAGAAGAGTTGCAAGTATATGAACATGGCAAATTTTCCACCAATTTTTTATTTCCTTATTTATTACGAGTACTAAAGAATAGTTTTTCCTCTTTCCCTTTTAAGGTTGACAAGGGTGCGTTTTAGGTACTGTGTTGGTGTTTTCATATACAATTGAAAAAACAACGAAGGTAAGTTATCTGATCACTCCTTATAAGGCATAAGTTAATGAATCGACCAACAGAAAACCTATGGTTCCCTCGATTTATCCTCACTTTTTATCCAACATCAGTCTCACATCAGTCATTTCATATTTTTTTTCTGCATTGACTTGTCTACTTCAGTTTGACAATATTCTTTAACATAGACATAACAAGTACAAAAAATGCATCTATAATCCACCTTAAAACACCAACATCAAGGTTTGATCCAATTTATCCTTAGTTTTTATCCAAACAGCAGTGCATCCACCTTAAGACAGCAATATCAAGTACCAAAAATGCGTTTCTGCTGATGTTTGATATAATATACACAAATAGAGGCATTCTCAAAAGATCAATAACAAATTTACTTTTATTGAACGACAGATTTGTAACTTTAGCAATGTTTAGTGTCTCAGGTGTTTCGCATTGCTTATTTTATGGTGAAATAAGCAAATAAACAATTTTGTCAACCACTTAAAACTGCGTATCTGCTTATATATAAGTAGATAGATAAACAGACAAGCACTTAAAAAACCTATCCCAAACAATCTCTTACGCTTTCTAGATGTCAATGACAAAATTGCCCTTTCGCATAAGTTTTCGATGACACATTTGCTATTTCACATGTGAAACAATTAAACCCATAGCCACCCACATGTGCAGGGGTGTATTTAAACTGCTTATGCTTATCTCCTTATTTTGAAGTAAAATAAGCAGTTGTCGACAAGGGTTGGGAACTTGCTTAGACAAAGTGTTTATTTGTGTTAAATTTGAATAACCTCCTGACCCTCATATCTAATATAAAACCTTTAAATACATAGAAATGATACAAAAATATTAGCATACTAATTTGAGGGGGCGTTTGTTTAAGCTTAGTTTTCCTGCTTTTAGGGCTTATTAAATTTTTGAAAAGCCAATAAGCTAAATTTTTTGGGTTAATGAGCTTATCAGCTTGAGCATATGGCTTATTCAAGCTTATAAGCCCAAAAAAATGAGCTTGTTGGCTTTTCAAAGGTTCAATAAGCTGGTAAGCCAGACAAAAAAAGCTTAAAACAAACACATCTTGTGACCGGCCATAATGGAGGCGCCACCCATGCGTGGTTGGCCTCCACCACGACTCATCATTCATTACACCATCAGTCCATCACCGCTTCCTGCGTGGCGGTCACTAAAATACGGCTGTTTGGTGAAGGATTTGATGAAAGAGTGAATGCTAATGTGTAGCTGCTGAGGTCACTGTGATTGTCTCTGATCACCAGTATATCCCGTCTAAGTAAACAAAACGCAAAGTACTATCAACTTCCCTAAAATTTTATAAACCCTAGAATATAAAGTATGGTTTGGTGGTTGATTTAATGGATCAGGTCACCGTTACATACAGTCTAAGGGTGTGTTTGTTTTTAAAAAAAAAAAAGTCTTACTAGCCCTCTTACTCTTACTAGTAATTTTGGTTGTTTGTTTTTTTTTTTTTTGAGTGACACCCGGTTAGACATATAACATCTTACTCAGTAAGAGGTGGGAGACTTGTCTTACTGCCTCTTACTCGATAAGAGATTGAAGACTTGTGTTAATATAATATATTTGATGGTTTATTAACTATGTTATATTTATGATAAAAAGTCTTGTTTCATATTTACATAAGTTACTTAAATAAATTGCAGAAACGAGCACTTAAAATCATTCGGATAATTATAAAAAAAAAACAACATTATTTCGTTCAGATTTAAGGTGTGTTTGTTTTAAAAAAAAAAAAAAAAAAATCTTACTAGCTCTCTTACTCTTGCCAGTAAAAGGTGGTGAGACGTTTTGCTTGTTTGTTTTTTCCTTCAGACCCAGTTAGACATATAACATCTTACTCAGAGGTGCGGGACTTGTCTTACTGCCTCTTACTCGATAAGAGATTGAAGACTTGTGTTAATATAATATATTTGATGGTTTATTAACTATGTTATATTTATGATAAAAAGTCTTGTTTCATATTTACATAAGTTACTTACATAGATTGCAGAAACGAGCACTTAAAATCATCGGGATAATTATAATTATTTCGTTCAGATTTACTTTCTAGCCACATCTTACATGTGGTAGTCATATTCAGATTAAAACATCTTAAACAAACACATCTTAAACAAACAAACACACCCTAAAAAAACAATCCCAGTTCCCTAAAAACTTTATAAACCCTAGAATATAAACTGTTACATAATGACATTTAACAATAAGTAGACTAACCAAAGATGGTGTTTTGAGGACAAATAGCAACTTTATTCTTGGCACCATCACCAACCAAACGTTCATCATCAACAAAAGCAACATACGAAGGTGTAGTTCTGTTGCCTTGATCATTAGGTACTATTTCCACTCGATCATGTTTCCAAACACCCACACATGAATATGTTGTTCCTAGATCAATGCCAATTGCCGGCGTGTCGGTTCCACTTTCCTCCATTGTTACAAGTCTTTTTCAAACTAGAGTGAGTTTGGTTTTGTGTTTGTACTTTTTACTTTGAGTCTTTGAACTTCTGTTTTCCCTTTCCACTTAAATAAAGAAAACATTTTAATAAAGAAAACACTTTAAGTGATGTATAAATCAAGGGGCACTTTATAAGGACCCGTTATAGGGGTTTCCTCTGATTCTTCCTCTGGATCCTCCTCTGATTCTTCCTCATTCCCAGCTGATTAAGAGTCATCGGCCCTCCTGAGCCTCTGGCGGAGTGGTGACTGATCAGGGGATGAAGCGGGTGAGAGAGATAGTGGAGTGGTAGAGGTGCCCATGTAAACGGCTCGGGTCCTATTATGGAGTGGATATGGTAAGTCTGAGTACCGCAATCGATGTCCTGGGACGCGCATGCGGGTGGTGCGACGAACAGGGGGAGTATGAACATATGGGGTAGGCTGTATGGCAGTATCAATAATAGAGGTAGGCTGGATGGGAGCATGATATGTAGTGAATGTAGGTAGTGCTGAGGTAGGTGTGGGCTCAATGAGGTCGGGGTCTGGTGCATTGTAAGCCTGTAGCACCTGCATGTAAGGGTCATCTGAGCCCGGCAAGATCGGAGAAATGTTGTGGGAAGACATAGTCTGTGACAAAAAAGGTATATGTGTGTAAGTATATCGAAAATACTCGTAGTAAATAGTGTAAGTTAAGTATGTATAAGTATACATATAATACTTATAGTACATGTAGTTGAGTAAAATCAACAAATGATAACATATAGTTAAGACAAGTAACCAGCAAGCAAGGCAGGCAGACAAGTGGCGGTCATAGGGACTTGTTTTTGTAAAAAGCGGTTATAGTTTAGGGTTTATATGTACCTAGTTCTCTATAACCTAGGCTCTGATGCCAATCTGTAACACCCCCAAAATCTGGTATTGCGGAAGCATTCGGGTCATGGGGTGCTACTAAATTGAAAATCACAACACAAGGTAGTAAAGAACGGAATACATACTCTATTTTAATACATTCAACCAAGTTAAATAAGTTTACAATATAGTTTGAGTTCATAAAATAAGGCCCATAAGTTCAGTCATCCCATTCAAAAACAAGTCATAGTTAAATGCCACAGTACTTCAAAAAGTAGTCTATGACCCTTGCCATGCCACAACCTTGTAATAATCACTCAGCTTAAACACCTGAGAAAAACATGCTAAAAGTCAGCAAAAAGCTGGTGAGTTCATAGGTTTATCAATAAGCAGTAAAATCAACAGTTTGGACCATGAGTTTGGTATATGAACATTACAACCCATGTAATGTCATATAAAAATATAGTCTATTACGCTAGCACTAAGTTCATGGAACCAAAGCTATAACAGTGTGCATGCTCTAGAAGCATGTTAAATATAAAGGCCCGGCAAGTGTTTATCCCAGACACTTGTGTTTCGACATGGTATACATTCGTTTGCCTATCCGGTCAACCCGAACGGGGACGTTACTCCCAATAGATCTATTTATAACATTCGCGCTTCCCAGCAGGAATTGACGGTTCATGAGTTGGGCATAATGGGACATAACAGGGCTTAGGCTAATCCACGTAATAGCATAGACAATAGTTTGGTCCATAAAAGAGTTTTGCATGTAAAAGGTTTGCCTTTGTGTCTGTTAATTGTGATATTGCTCCTTCAGTTCCATTCTTTATGCATATGTAATTTAGTGTTGGAAAATTGTATATTTGAAATACCCTGTTGTTTAAAGGGGTGTTTGGGCACCATAATCTGGTTAACTAAGAACCTGGTCAACTTTACAAATCCATAAGGTGCTTTGAGGTTTCAAGATGCGTTTGATGGGAAGCATTGGGAATGTTTTAGGTGTGGTTCGACCCACCAAGAGACGGGTGTATGTCATGTTCGATGACTTCATCATTTCTATCTTTTCACAACAACAACAACATTTTATTAAACAACAACAATAACATAACAACAACAACAACAACAACAACAACAACAACAACAACAACAACAACAACAACAACAACAACACCACCACCAACACCACCAACAACACCACCACCACCACCACTACATACAAAGATTTTCCATGTCACCTAACAGCTCACGGAGTATTGCACCCGACTGACATGCGTGGTCGTGGTCGTCGGGATTCCTTGCCATTTCAAGTCTTGCCTCCAGCATCCTTACTCTTGTCTCTAGCACCTGTATTTTTTATTCCAGCATGTTTATCCTAAGATCTTTGGCATTACAGTTTGAGCACTCTGTTGGTGCAGATCCAGAACCTTGAGATGTTGAAGCAGAAGAGATTACTCTTAACTGGTCATCAAATTGACTCTTCCACATAAAATATCCTCATCCGTATTTTGTACACTTTAACACCTTGACTTTGTCCATCCGTATGCTATTTGACTCATCCGTATGTTATTATTGTACACTTTAATATTTTGGTGACTTGAACATTGCGGATATAGCAACTTTTGTGGTATTGGCAGCTTGATCCGTAGATTATAACACCCGTTTTGTAGAATTTGAAACGTTTTAATGTATTTGAGGGTGTTTAGCGATTATATATAAGTGTTTTAGCCGTTATAACTTGTTTTGGGATATTGACATGTTGGTATTGGTGGTGTACAGGTTTGGGTTGTGTAGATTTTTTCCGAAAAAAATCTGAAAAACTACTGTTGTGCAGCAGCAGCACTTATAAGTACCGACGACATGTCATCGGTACTTATACGTTTCTATTTAATTAATGTGTTTTAGTACCGGCGACATGTCGTCGGTACAATAAATTTATATTTAATTAATATATTTTATTACCGGCGACATGTCGTCGGTATAAATTGAAGGCCATTTGACTTCGTTGACCAGTTTGTTAATTAAGCAATTAATTAACTTTAACGTACCGACGACATGTCGTCAGTACAATATTTGTCGAATGGCCAATTTCTTTGATTGAAAATGGCTGTGGGTCCCACATGAGCGTCGGCAAATGTCGTCAGGACAGTAAGTCCCGACGGGGCATTCTCGACTATCAACGGCCGACGTCATGTCGTCGGCATCCACTACGTACCGACGTTATGCCGCCGGCATGACCTTTTTTTGGTCGTCGGTAAACTTCCTGAATGTACTAGTGCAAATTGGGTTGCGTAACATTGGGAGTGACAAAGCCTGGTGGACCAAACTGTGTAGCATAGCCTGCACTTGGTGGAATTGGGTTGTAATTGGTATGTAATGCCACTGGTGTGATATTGTTCGTCATATTAGAAGGGGAAACAGTTGGTGTTGTCACACTAATGGTTTCATATCAGATCAAAACAAAGCATACATTTCAAGTAATACAAGAAATCTCAGAGGTTACAAATGAAATACTGAAATTACAAGGTTACAAAGGAAACAAAACTAAATACTAAGTCTGCAAATGCAAATCCTTCTAATAGACTCTACTTCAAAAATAATTATCAAGGTCTTCTAAGTCCAAAGTCTCTTCACTCATACCCAGCTTCCAACTAAAACCTGCCGCAGGAAAAGAAATGCGGCTGAGCTTAAAAAGCCCAGTGAACAGATATATAAACGAAAACGAAAACAAAAGATAACGAACATGTATAGTTTGGTGCATTGGTTTCACAAAGGTATAGTCAAGAGTACAAAGTAAGAAAGAGAAAAGGGTCAGTAATCCACCACGAGCCCAAACAAATCAAATATAGTAACCATCAGTAACCATAGAGGAGCGACCTCTCAAATATGTGAAGGACGTGTATAGCACACAGCATCAATCACCAAATCAAGTCAAATCAAATCATGATATATCCCTCGAAACAAAACAAATCTAGGATGCATCCATACGCCCCCCAAACAATAATATAGGCCATAATAAATAATAAAGCGCGCATGTAGTAGCAAATGGGGACGGTGTGTAACATCACTCAAATACACACTAGAGTCATGCCATTGGTGCATCAATGACATGGCCATGTTACCTTCATGGCTAGGAAACAAATTTTGGCTCGGGTATCAAACTGAAGGGTCAAAGGTCCAAATCATTACAAAGGTTCAAATAGTCTAAGTCATCAAATCAATATCAAAGTCCAAATATCAAAGGTTCAAATGCCAAAGGTTCATATCAAAGGTTCAAGGTCAAAATGAATCAAATGAACAAATCAAAGTGTAGGGAGCATAGCAATGGCTTAGGAAACCCTGATACGAATCAAATCAAAAGAAACGAAGGCATCTTAACAAGAAGGGCAGAATATCTGTACCTTAACCGCCAACGAAACATAACATAAGGATAAGAAATCACTCCTCCTTCAGCGAATCTACACGAATTAATGATCGGCTTATTATTAATAACTTACTTTAAATCAGATTACTTGTTTTAGTCGGCTTTCCATTTTTAGTAACTTTCCATTTATAGCAGGTTTCCAAAATTAGCAAGTTTCCATTTTTAGAAAGTTTCCTTATTTAGTAAGTTTCCAAAAATAGCCATTTCCATAATTAGACAAATTACACAAAGTAATTAGGTTAAGTCATTAAATTGGGATTATTATGGTCATAATGTATATTTTAGCAAGTTACCAAAGTTTAAGGTTATATATAACCAATTTCCATATTTTAGGGTTTTAGTTGTAAATATTCCAAAGTCAAAGGTCTAACATAAAAATATCTCAATTACTCATTTAATACTGAAGTTATTCAGAATGACACTTTTAATCCCTTAAGTTTAGCAATTTACAATTTATACCCCTTTAGTTATTTAATTTACAAAATAAACCTTATAATTACATAAATCACAATTTAACCCATATTATATCCTTAATTACACAACTAACCTTTACATTTGATAAATTACAGAATATATCCTCTATTTTATGTATGGTACGAATTTAGCCCCAAGTTTTGCATAATTACACCTTTAGTCCCTTTAGTTTATAAAACTTATAATTTAAATCATAATTCCATTATAATTACACATTAACCCCATAAATACCCAAAATTACATATTACAACTCTAATAAAAGTATTTACACAGAAAAACTATAAGTTTCCTGAATTTACACTTTTAACCCCTCTATTTAATTAATTTGCAAATCGAACCCTAATTTCACAATTAAATCCCTATCTTGATAATTTTGCACATAAAGACCTCATGTTATATTTTTTACACTTTAGTACAGACCTAATTAACATTATAAAAATAACCCACAAGTTTCATTAATTACAAAACACCCCCTTACATTTTAAAAACTAAATCGTACATCCTTTTAAAACCAAAACCCTAACCCTAACATCTCTAATCATTTACCACTCATTACTATATCATTATTTCATCATTTATTAACATAATTCCAGATTCAAAACCCTAGATCAAGATCAAAACCCTAGGGTTTGATTTCTTTTCATTCAAAAATAGAAAACCCGATTATGAACAAAATTAACCCACGACATATTTGGACCTCTATAATTCGAACCATCATTTTTCCCAGATCATATGAATTATATAGAGCTTAGATAAAATAAGTTCCATGCCCAGAAAATTCGTATTGCATATATTAGAATTTACGTATGTTTTAACCATTTAAATTTAAATCGATCAATCTGAGCTATAACAAATCAAACCAACATTTTTCCAGGCTTATATGATGATCATAGAACCCATAAAAATTATGAAAGTGACCCAGAAAATTTGTATAGAATATTTTGGATTTTATACACGTTTTAACCATTTATAATTCAAACGACCAAACAGCCTTGCATGATTCGAATTAAGCATTTTATATGAGTCATATGTGATCTAAATAACATTATAAAAATACCAAATCGAATTTAGAACGTACGGATTAGTTGTAGGAATTATTACCTTGCGGATGAACTAATTCGAACAAATAAAGGAACCACGATCGAACCAAGCTTCTACAAATCAAGATCCTATTTTTCTAACCTTCTTTGGACGTGAACAAACCCAGAAAAATTATGGGAGAAGACTCCAAAAATCGGCTGGGAGGGGAGGGATTTTTGGGATTGATTGTCGACTTTTATTTTAGGTTTTTGGTTGCAATTAAATGGGATTGGCAAAAGAAAGGAAAGAAGCCGAAAATAGGGGAAGGGGAGGGCTGGAAATCCGGTCTTCTATTTGACAAAATCATCTTTTAAAAACTTGCTTCATTTACTAATTTATTTGTTAGTTATCTTGATTCTAATAATTATAAATATAATGTAATTAATTAAATAAAGTTTTCGGCCCATGTACATATATATTGTGTGGTAAAAATAATTTTAGTACTTCTCAAAATGTTAAAGGTAGTAGTAGAAATAACTTTACTTCATGTCTTGATCATCTCCAGAAGTTTGGGATTCATTTGGTACTTTATAAGCTTATTAATCAAATTTTAAAATTGTAGGGGCATTTTGGTCTTTTTGCATGTTTTAGATTATGGGTATTACAACTTCTTCCCCTCTAAAAGAAAAATTTCGTCCTCGAAATTTGAAGTCGCAAAGTTAAATGAAGTCGTAGCAAGTCGCAAAAGATCATCACAAATATTCTCACGCCCGAGGAGGTTCTTCCAAAAAGATCTTCAGGCCAAATAGTTTCTCATGACTCAAATCAAAACAAGGTGGGTTCAAATTTCTCAGAAGATGACAAATTAGGTTGATCTCGATCGAAAGGTTCATGCAACATAAAATGGACGATAGGCGAATCTTTAGAAAGCTCATATAGAATACGAACACGAATTTCAAATCGAATTAATTGCATCAACAGTAGGAAGTTCTAAAAGGAGTTCAAGACTTATAACTGAGGTCAACGGAATGCAATTCGAGAGTTCAAACTCAATCAGATATCTAATGAATGAAAACAGAGTATACGCATAGATAGGATGAATCTAAAGTCTCACTAATCACGGATAATCCAACGGAGTTCAAATTCTAAACTTCTTAGGTACTCCCCAAGATATCCTATGGCCACAATGAGTGCACGTTATATGGTGTAAGTATTATCACGTTGATCAGGCGTCATAATACTAGCACCACATAATTATGCCTTCATGATGATCATACTTTATCTCAAGTCGTAATCAAAATCACCTATCTTAATCCACCTAGCACTTCTATAGTCTCAGAGGTCAACAAAATCAAATATCATAGTCAAAAGGAAAAACAAAGCTATTCGCAAGAGTACCACAATCCCAGATTGTCTGGCAGAAGTAAGGTATGCCGTCATAACCATCATATCATCCACAACTTGCCAAAATCTCCCAAAACAAAGCCATCACCGAACATACGAAAAAAAATGAACACGAACTGAAATGCTTCTAGGGAACTTAAATCATAAGAGGATCTTATTATTATATAACGAAACTTAAGAGGGTCAACGGAAACGAAATTTAGTCGCCAAGAACTTCGGCCTTCTTAAAATCTAATCTTCCAAACATGAAGGGTCTGTTACAAAATTCCGCTCATTCAACACCTCCAATCTCTTCAAGTCCGGTTAATCTGTCTTCGTCTGTCCATCAATCGGGAAGTGAAACCAAAATCGGGAACTTGTGTCTGGTTCATCGAGCCTCCTGCAGTTCTTCTTGGAATGTGATGGAGTATTGTGGATTTCTGGCACGATCTTTAAATCTCTTCATCATCCAGTCTGCTTCCGCTCTCAATTCATCTTAGTACAACTAAGATGAATAGGGAAGTGAGACTGCATGTCTTCATCAGCTCCAGGTTCACCATCTTGACTAGAATTTCTTCTTCTGCATCGCTAACACTTCTGCCTTGTAAGAACTGTCTTCACTCTTTAGGGTAGCCGTCGTTGTCGTCAACTCCGTGTCAGGCAAAGAAACACCGTTGTCTCCACAAATATCCATCTCCCTGAATGCACAAATGATCGTCAAATTTCTAACAAGGTGCAAAAATGATTTTCATGTTTTTCCTCGTCTCCGAATGTATTATTAAGCCATACAATGACCATTTGTCCAAGTACTCACGAGAAAACATCTTTTATCAAATTCACAAAACTGTCAGAGTAGTAGCTAATACTATTAGCGTCACTAACTGTCATAGCAGTCGTTTACGAATACGGAAGACGATTTCAAGAATAAAATCAATTCATCAGAAAGGAAACTTCGCGCTCTGAATTTAAACAAAACACATAGTCCTTTCAGGGTAGAGGAATATTGGCTTCTAACAGTAATACGGTTCAGCTATCTCCAGTCGCCATCCTTCTTTATCACGAACGAAACTAAAACACGCCCAGAAGATACACTTAAGCAAACTCACTTCTCGGTCTTCGGCTGCTGCCCTTCCCGGTTGCTCAAATCAATTGGTATGATCCGAAAGACATCTTCACTTAGTGACTAGACACTTTCTCGGTATCAAGTCAAATCTTACTTCACGCTCCGATGGAAAACTTGGTGGTTCAATCACGAATCATATTCAGAAAACGCAGGGTGCCAAAATCTCTTAAGATAAGATTCATTCACTGGTGTACGAAATGGGTTTCTAGGAAAACTTCATATCGCGAAGGTAATCACACGAGTCTCCAGAGTAATAGTGATAGCAAAGGGTTTAACAATCGGTAATCGTAGTAGGGAGTTCAAAATTGTTTCAAACGCCAAAGGTGAGACATAGAAGGGTAGTTGTCAATATTTGACTGATCACTCAACAAATTCCTTGTCAGAATAAAATCGAAGTCAACTATCCAAAGAAAGACAGATTAGCAAAGCGAATCGTATCGTTCAAAATGAGAGGGAAACATTCTTATACTCGTGATTAAACACCACAAGACTTCTTGTAGGGACAGAGATGGGTAAAACGAAATCAAATAGTGTCGGAAGATTCATAGATACTTATCAAAAGCAAGAGTCAAATAAGAGAATACATCAAGTACATCATCGCCATGGAGGTTCTCCGAGTGCCCGAATAGGCATCAAAGTGATTAACAAAAGGATCAAAGTGCGACGCGGGTCTTTATCAAAAGATTAACAAAAGGAATCTGAAGATAAGGATCAAACGGTTTCGGGCAGTCATTATGCAATTTTTCAATGCCTTCAAGACTTAATCAGGTTCAAATCTTAGGTGGTGCAAAGCATAAGCTTTCGATTTCCAAAAGTGATATCAACAGACTCTAACCAAAAGCAAGGCACGAATCAGAGTGATGCGGAAGCAATGATACTTAAAAAAATGCCTTATAGTCTACCCATTCCACACCGGTCAAAACTTAGGTTCCTAAGGGGAGATCCTAACGCAAATTTTCAAAAGTTGTCTTACGAGCGCCTACAGGGAAAACTTAGTGGTCCTAACTTACACAGGTCAAGGGTAAGTGTATTACGAATCGCAGCCTGTCGCTCTGATACCATAATTGTAACACCCCAACCCGACAAGGGTAAAGATGTCACACTAATGGTTTCATATCAGATCAAAACAAAGCATACATTTCAAGTAATACAAGAAATCTCAAAGGTTACAAATGAAATACTTAAATTACAAGGTTACAAAGGAAACAAAACTAAATACTAAGTCTGCAAATGCAAATCCTTCTAATAGACTCTACTTCAAAAATAATTATCAAGGTCTTCTAAGTCCAAAAGTCTCTTCATTCATACCCAGCTTCCAACTAAAACCTGCCGCAGGAAAAGAAATGCGGCTGAGCTTAAAAAGCCCAGTGAACAGATATATATAAACGAGAACGAAAACAAAAGATAACGAACATGTATAGTTTGGTGCATTGGTTTCACAAAGGTATAGTCAAGAGTACAAAGTAAGAAAGAGAAAAGGGTCAGTAATCCACCACGAGCCCAAACAAATCAAATATAGTAACCATCAGTAACCATAGAGGAGCGACCTCTCAAATATGTGAAGGACGTGTATAGCACACAGCATCAATCACCAAATCAAGTCAAATCAAATCATGATATATCCCTCGAAACAAAACAAATCTAGGATGCATCCATACGCCCCCCAAACAATAATATAGGCCATAATAAATAATAAAGCGCGCATGTAGTAGCAAAATGGGGACGGTGTGTAACATCACTCAAATACACACTAGAGTCATGCCATTGGTGCATCAATGACATGGCCATGTTACCTTCATGGCTAGGAAACAAATTTTGGCTCGGGTATCAAACTGAAGGGTCAAAGGTCCAAATCATTACAAAGGTTCAAATAGTCTAAGTCATCAAATCAATATCAAAGTCCAAATATCAAAGGTTCAAATGCCAAAGGTTCAAATCAAAGGTTCCAGGTCAAATCGAATCAAATGAACAAATCAAAGTGTAGGGAGCATAGCAATGGCTTAGGAAACCCTGATACGAATCAAATCAAAAGAAACGAAGGCACCTTAACAAGAAGGGCAGAATATCTGTACCTTAACCGCCAACAAAACATAACATAAGGATAAGAAATCACTCCTCCTTCGGCGAATCTACACGAATTAATGATCGGCTTATTATTAATAACTTACTTTAAATCAGATTTCTCATTTTAGTCGGCTTTCCATTTTTAGTAACTTTCCATTTATAGCAGGTTTCCAAAATTAGCAAGTTTCCATTTTTAGAAAGTTTCCTTATTTAGTAAGTTTCCAAAAATAGCCATATCCATAATTAGACAAATTACACAAAGTAATTAGGTTAAGTCATTAAATTAGGATTATTATGGTCATATTGTATATTTTAGCAAGTTACCAAAGTTTAAGGTTATATATAACCAATTTCCATATTTTAGGGTTTTAGTTGTAAATATTCCAAAGTCAAAGGTTTAACATAAAAATATCTCAATTACTCATTTAATACAGAAGTTATTCAGAATGGCACTTTTAATCCCTTAAGTTTAGCAATTTACAATTTATACCCCTTTAGTTATTTAATTTACAAAATAAACCTTATAATTACATAAATCACAATTTAACCCATATTATATCCTTAATTACACAACTACCCTTTACATTTGCTAAATTACAGAATATATCCTCTATTTTATGTATGGTTCGAATTTAGCCCCAAGTTTTGCATAATTACACCTTTAGTCCCTTTAGTTTATAAAACTTATAATTTAAATCATAATTCCATTATAATTACACATTAACCCCATAAATACCAAAAATTACATATTACCTCTCTAATAACAGTATTTACGCAGAAAAACCATAAGTTTCCTGAATTTACACTTTTAACCCCTCTATTTAATTAATTTGCAAATCGAACCCTAATTTCACAATTAAATCCCTATCTTGATAATTTTGCACATAAAGACCTCATGTTATATTTTTTACACTTTAGTATAGACCTAATTAACATTATAAAAATAACCCACAAGTTTCATTAATTACAAAACACCCCCTTACATTTTAAAAACTAAATCGTACAACCTTTTAAAACCAAAACCCTAACCCTAACATCTCTAATCATTTACCACTCATTACTATATCATTATTTCATCATTTATTAACATAATTCAAGATTCAAAACCCTAGATCAAGATCAAAACCCTAGGGTTTGATTTCTTTTCATTCGAAAATAGAAAACCCGATTATGAACAAAATTAACCCACGACATATTTGGACCTCTATAATTCGAACCATCATTTTTCCCAGATCATATGAATTATATAGAGCTTAGATAAAATAAGTTCCATGCCCAGAAAATTCGTATTGCATATATTAGAATTTACGTATGTTTTAACCATTTAAATTTAAATCGATCAATCTGAGCTATAAAAAATCAAACCAACATTTTTCCAGGCTTATATGATGATCATAGAACCCATAAAAATTATGAAAGTGACCCAAAAAATTCGTATAGAATATTTTGGATTTTATACACGTTTTAACCATTTATAATTCAAACAACCAAACAACCTTGCATGATTCGAATTAAGCATTTTATATGAGTCATATGTGATCTAAAAACATTAGAAAAATACCAAATCGAATTTAGAACGTAAGGATTAGTTGTAGGAATTATTACCTTGCGGATGAACTAATTCGAACAAATAAAGGAACCACGATCGAACCAAGCTTCTACAAATCAAGATCCTATTTTTCTAGCCTTCTTTGGACGTGAACAAACCCAGAAAAATTATGGGAGAAGCCTCCAAAAATAGGATGGGATGGGAGGGATTTTTGGGATTGATTGTCGACTTTTATTTTAGGTTTTTGGTTGCAATTAAATGGGATTGGCAAAAGAAAGGAAAGAAGCCGAAAATAGGGGAAGGGGAGGGCTGGAAATCCGGTCTTCTATTTGACAAAATCATCTTTTGAAATCTTGCTTCATTTACTAATTTATTTGTTAGTTATCTTGATTCTAATAATTATAAATATAATGTAATTAATTAAATAAAGTTTTCGGCCCATGTACATATATATTGTGTGGTAAAAATAATTTTAGTACTTCTCAAAATGTTAAAGGTAGTAGTAGAAATAATTTTACTTCATGTCTTGATCATCTCCAGAAGTTTGGGATTCATTTGGTACTTTATAAGCTTATTAATCAAATTTTAAAATTGTAGCGGCATTTTGGTCTTTTTGCATGTTTTAGATTTTTGGGTATTACAACTTCTTCCCCTCTAAAAGAAAATTTTCGTCCTCGAAATTTGAAGTCGCAAAGATAAATGAAGTCGTAGCAAGTCGCAAAAGATCATCACAAATATTCTCACGTCCGAGGAGGTTCTTCCAAAAAGATCTTCAGGCCAGATAGTTTCTCATGACTCAAAACAAAACAAGGTGGGTTCAAATTTCTCAGAAGATGACAAATTAGGTTGATCTGGATCGAAAGGTTCATGCAACATAAAATGGACGATAGGCGAATCTTTAGAAAGCTCATATAGAATACGAACACGAATTTCAAATCGAATTAATTGCATCAACAGTAGGAAGTTCTAAAAGGAGTTCAAGACTTATAACTGAGGTCAACGGAATGCAATTCGAGAGTTCAAACTCAATCAGATATCTAATGAATGAAAACAGAGTATACGCATAGATAGGATGAATCTAAAGTCTCACTAATCACGGATAATCCAACGGAGTTCAAATTCTAAACTTCTTAGGTACTCCCCAAGATATCCTATGGCCACAATGAGTGCACGTTATATGGGTGAAGTATTATCACGTTGATCAGGCATCATAATACTAGCACCACATAATTATGCCTTCATGATGATCATACTTTATCTCAAGTCGTAATCAAAATCACCTATCTTAATCCACCTAGTACTTCTATAGTCTCAGAGGTCAACAAAATCAAATATCATAGTCAAAAGGAAAAACAAAGCTATTCGCAAGAGTACCACAATCCCAGATTGTCTGGCAGAAGTAAGGTATGCCGTCATAAGCATCATATCATCCACAACTTGCCAAAATCTCTCAAAACAAAGCCATCACCGAACATACGAAAAAAAATGAACACGAACTGAAATGCTTCTAGGGAACTTAAATCATAAGAGGATCTTATTACTATATAACGAAACTTAAGAGGGTCAACGGAAACGAAATTTAGTCGCCAAGAACTTCGGCCTTCCTAAAATCTAATCTTCCAAACATGAAGGGTCTGTTACAAAATTCCGCTCATTCAACACCTCCAATCTCTTCAAGTCCGGTTAATCTGTCTTCGTCTGTCCATCAATCGGGAAGTGAAACCAAAATCGGGAACTTGTGTCTAGTTCATCGTGCCTCCTGCAGTTCTTCTTGGAATGTGATGGAGTATTGTAGATTTCTGGCACGATCTTTAAATCTCTTCATCATCCAGTCTGCTTCCGCTCTCAATTCATCTTAGTACAACTAAGATGAATAGGGAAGTGAGACTGCATGTCTTCATCAGCTCCAGGTTCACCATCTTGACTAGAATTTCTTCTTCTGCATCGCCAACACTTCTGCCTTGTAAGAACTGTCTTCACTCTTTAGGGTAGCCGCCGTTGTCGTCAACTCCGTGTCAGGCAAAGAAACACCATTGTTTCCACAAATATCCATCTCCCAGAATGCACAAATGATCGTCAAATTTCTAACAAGGTGCAAAAATGATTTTCATGTTTTTCCTCGTCTCCGAATGTATTATTAAGCCATACAATGACCATTTGTCCAAGTACTCACGAGAAAACATCTTTTATCAAATTCACAAAACAGTCAGAGCAGTAGCTAATACTATTAGCGTCACTAACCGTCATAGCAGTCGTTTACGAATACGGAAGACGATTTCAAGAATAAAATCAATTCATCAGAAAGGAAACTTCGCGCTCTGAATTTAAACAAAACACATAGTCCTTTCAGGGTAGAGGAATATTGGCTTCTAACAGTAATACGGTTCAGCTATCTCCAGTCGCCATCCTTCTTTATCGCGAACGAAACTAAAACACGCCCAGAAGATACACTTAAGCAAACTCACTTCTCGGTCTTCGGCTGCTGCCCTTCCCGGTTGCTCAAATCAATTGGTATGATCCGAAAGACATCTTCACTTAGTGACTAGACACTTTCTCGGTATCAAGTCAAATCTTACTTCACGCTCCGATGGAAAACTTGGTGGTTCAATCACGAATCATATTCAGAAAACGCAGGGTGCCAAAATCTCTTAAGATAAGATTCATTCACTGGTGTACGAAATGGGTTTCTAGGAAAACTTCATATCGCGAAGGTAATCACACGAGTCTCCAGAGTAATAGTGATAGCAAAGGGTTTAACAATCGGTAATCGTAGTAGGGAGTTCAAAATTGTTTCAAACGCCAAAGGTGAGACATAGAAGGGTAGTTGTCAATATTTGACTGATCACTCAACAAATTCCTTGTCAGAATAAAATCGAAGTCAACTATCCAAAGAAAGACAGATTAGCAAAGCGAATCGTATCGTTCGAAATGAGAGGGAAAAATTCTTATACTCGTGATTAAACACCACAAGACTTCTTGTAGGGACAGAGATGGGTAAAACGAAATCAAATAGTGTCAGAAGATTCATAGATACTTATCAAAAGCAAGAGTCAAATAAGAGAATACATCAAGTACATCATCGCCATGGAGGTTCTCCGAGTGCCCGAATAGGCATCAAAGTGATTAACAAAAGGATCAAAGTGCAACGTGGGTCTTTATCAAAAGATTAACAAAAGGAATCTGAAGATAAGGATCAAACGGTTTCGGGCAGTCATTATGCAATTTTTCAATGCCTTCAAGATTTAATCAGGTTCAAATCTTAGGTGGTGCAAAGCATAAGCTTTCGATTTCCAAAAGTGATATCAACAGACTCTAACCAAAAGCAAGGCACGAATCAGAGTGATGCGGAAGCAATGATACTTAAAAAAATGCCTTATAGTCTACCCATTCATCACCGGTCAAAACTTAGGTTCCTAAGGGGAGATCCTAAAGCAAATTTTCAAAAGTTGTCTTACGAGCGCCTACAGGGAAAACTTAGTGGTCCTAACTTACACAGGTCAAGGGTAAGTGTATTACGAATCGCAGCCTGTCGCTCTGATACCATAATTGTAACACCCCAACCCGACAAGGGTAAAGATGTCACACTAATGGTTTCATATCAGATCAAAACAAAGCATACATTTCAAGTAATACAAGAAATCTCAAAGGTTACAAATGAAATACTGAAATTACAAGGTTACAAAGGAAACAAAACTAAATACTAAGTCTGCAAATGCAAATCCTTCTAATAGACTCTACTTCAAAAATAATTATCAAGGTCTTCTAAGTCCAAAAGTCTCTTCACTCATACCCAGCTTCCAACTAAAACCTGCCGCAGGAAAAGAAATGCGGCTGAGCTTAAAAAGCCCAGTGAACAGATATATATAAACGAAAACGAAAACAAAAGATAACGAACATGTATAGTTTGGTGCATTGGTTTCACAAAGGTATAGTCAAGAGTACAAAGTAAGAAAGAGAAAAGGGTCAGTAATCCACCACGAGCCCAAACAAATCAAATATAGTAACCATCAGTAACCATAGAGGAGCGACCTCTCAAATATGTGAAGGACGTGTATAGCACACAGCATCAATCACCAAATCAAGTCAAATCAAATCATGATATATCCCTCGAAACAAAACAAATCTAGGATGCATCCATACGCCCCCCAAACAATAATATAGGCCATAATAAATAATAAAGCGCGCATGTAGTAGCAAATGGGGACGGTGTGTAACATCACTCAAATACACACTAGAGTCATGCCATTGGTGCATCAATGACATGGCCATGTTACCTTCATGGCTAGGAAACAAATTTTGGCTCGGGTATCAAACTGAAGGGTCAAAGGTCCAAATCATTACAAAGGTTCAAATAGTCTAAGTCATCAAATCAATATCAAAGTCCAAATATCAAAGGTTCAAATGCCAAAGGTTCATATCAAAGGTTCAAGGTCAAAATGAATCAAATGAACAAATCAAAGTGTAGGGAGCATAGCAATGGCTTAGGAAACCCTGATACGAATCAAATCAAAAGAAACGAAGGCACCTTAACAAGAAGGGCAGAATATATGTACCTTAACCGCCAACGAAACATAACATAAGGATAAGAAATCACTCCTCCTTCGGCGAATCTACACGAATTAATGATCGGCTTATTATTAATAACTTATTCAAATCAGATTTCTCATTTTAGTCGGCTTTCCATTTTTAGTAACTTTCCATTTATAGCAGGTTTCCAAAATTAGTAAGTTTCCATTTTTAGAAAGTTTCCTTATTTAGTAAGTTTTCAAAAATAGCCCTTTCCATAATTAGACAAATTCCACAAAGTAATCAGGTTAAGTCATTAAATTAGGATTATTATGGTCATAATGTATATTTTAGCAAGTTACCAAAGTTTAAGGTTATATATAACCAATTTCCATATTTTAGGGTTTTAGTTGTAAATATTCCAAAGTCAAAGGTCTAACATAAAAATATCTCAATTACTCATTTAATACAGAAGTTATTCAGAATGGCACTTTTAATCCCTTAAGTTTAGCAATTTACAATTTATACCCCTTTAGTTATTTAATTTACAAAATAAACCTTATAATTACATAAATCACAATTTAACCCATATTATATCCTTAATTACACAACTACCCTTTACATTTGCTAAATTACAGAATATATCCTCTATTTTATGTATGGTTCGAATTTAGCCCCAAGTTTTGCATAATTACACCTTTAGTCCCTTTAGTTTATAAAACTTATAATTTAAATCATAATTCCATTATAATTACACATTAACCCCATAAATACCCAAAATTACATATTACCTCTCTAATAACAGTATTTACACAGAAAAACCATAAGTTTCCTGAATTTACACTTTTAACCCCTCTATTTAATTAATTTGCAAATCGAACCCTAATTTCACAATTAAATCCCTATCTTGATAATTTTGCACATAAAGACCTCATGTTATATTTTTTACACTTTAGTACAGACCTAATTAAAATTATAAAAATAACCCACAAGTTTCATTAATTACAAAACACCCCCTTACATTTTAAAAACTAAATCGTACAACCTTTTAAAACCAAAACCCTAACCCTAACATCTCTTATCATTTACCACTCATTACTATATCATTATTTTATCATTTATTAACATAATTCCAGATTCAAAACCCTAGATCAAGATCAAAACCCTAGGGTTTGATTTATTTTCATTCGAAAATAGAAAACCCGATTATGAACAAAATTAACCCACGACATATTTGGACCTCTATAATTCGAACCATCATTTTTCCCATATCATATGAATTATATAGAGCTTAGATAAAATAAGTTCCATGCCCAAAAAATTCGTATTGCATATATTAGAATTTACGTATGTTTTAACCATTTAAATTTAAATCGATCAATCTGAGCTATAAAAAATCAAACCAACATTTTTCCTGGATTATATGATGATCATAGAATCCAAAAAAATTATGAAAGTGACCCAGAAAATTCGTATAGAATATTTTGGATTTTATACACGTTTTAACCATTTATAATTCAAACGACCAAACAACCTTGCATGATTCGAATTAAGCATTTTATATGAGTCATATGTGATCTAAAAACATTAGAAAAATACCAAATCGAATTTAGAACGTACGGATTAGTTGTAGGAATTATTACCTTGCGGATGAACTAATTCGAACAAATAAAGGAACCACGATCGAACCAAGCTTCTACAAATCAAGATCCTATTTTTCTAGCCTTCTTTGGACGTGAAAAAACCCAGAAAAACTATGGGAGAAGCCTCCAAAAATCGGATGGGATGGGAGGGATTTTTGGGATTGATTGTCGACTTTTATTTTAGGTTTTTGGTTGCAATTAAATGGGATTGGAAAAAGAAAGGAAAGAAGCCGAAAATAGGGGAAGGGGAGGGCTGGAAATCCGGTCTTCTATTTGACAAAATCATTTTTTGAAAACTTGCTTCATTTACTAATTTATTTGTTAGTTATCTTGATTCTAATAATTATAAATATAATGTAATTAATTAAATAAAGTTTTCGGCCCATGTACATATATATTGTGTGGTAAAAATAATTTTAGTACTTCTCAAAATGTTAAAGGTAGTAGTAGAAATAATTTTACTTCATGTCTTGATCATCTCGAGAAGTTTGGGATTCATTTGGTACTTTATAAGCTTATTAATCAAATTTTAAAATTGTAGGGGCATTTTGGTCTTTTTGCATGTTTTAGATTTTGGGTATTACAGTTGGTGTAATTGTAGAATTCCCATGCAGCCCAATTTTAGCTAATAATCCTTGTAAAGTTTGTACATCAGTGGGTGATAAAACAGAATAGGTTGTATTATTCAAGCCATGGGAATGACTAGTAAGTCCATGCACACTATTATGTACGAATTTGCATGATGCCCCAAAACGACATGAACCCTTATTGAAATTAAAGCACGGTTTGTGTACCTTTTCCAAGGAGGAAGAAGAACGCCGAGTGTTGGAGCCGGTGTTGGCCAATAAAACCATTTGTGAGGACGAAGTAGAATCCGTAAAACCATCTTGTAGACGTGACTTCAAGCGCATCTCTTCCGTAGTGAGCATAGATCTAACGGTTTTTAAATCCGGAAATGGGTCTCGATGAGCAATGATGGTGGTTATGTTATCGCACCTTGCGGGCAAACCTTCGAGGGCAAAAGTAACCACGTCATCACTATCGCTGTTCGACCCAAGGCTAGACAAGATAGTCGCGATAGATTCAATCTTCCTAAAATTTGCATCAATGGTCATATCGCCGAGCATCAAAGAACGAAATTCCGCTTTCAAGGCTATAGAACGGGTACGTTTATTATCATGAAAAATGTCGGCAAGAATATTCCATGCTTCTTTAGCCGATTGGGGATTTTCATTCACGAGTCATTGTTGTAGGGTTTTAGATACGGTGACAAAAATCCAAGAGAGGATTATGGTGTCAATTTTCCACCATTCGGCATCGTGTGGCGGGATAGGGTCCGATGATGAGGCAACCACATCTTTATTCTTGGTTTCTATGTGATCCAAGAGGGAATTACCCCTACAAAGGTTGAAGAAGAAATAGACCCACGTTTAATAGTTCATCTCTTCCACATCTAGCTTGATGGGGATTAGGTTATTTAGGTTAGTGATGGCCATGAGTTTGTCGGAACTGTTTGTGTTTGTAGGGTTTTGAGAAAGTGATATTGTTGCCAGCGATTGGGAAACAAAAGGAAAAGAACAAACTGAGTAACAAACGGGCCGACTGGTTTTTTCAATTAACCAACGATCGACTGGTTATCCAATGAACCAACGATCAACACTAGAAAAAAATAAATAAGTGGCAGCGGTATAGGAGCGTGTGTTTGCTCTTGATACCATGTAAGATAAATGAATCTGTTTTGTATATTCAATATCTTCATGAATCGAGTACATAGTGTATCTCTTAGCACATACATGACTCTTTGGACTTATCCTATATATGAACCTATACATCATCTATTTAGGGCAAATGACAATCACCCTTTATACTCTAGGTAGTACACAACTAATTGCCAACTCATAAAGTATATCTCTTTGCACATACACGAATCTTTGGACTTATCCTATATACGAGATAGATAGACAACTAACACTCTTTAGTTCCTTGTCAAGTCCTTATTCCATTTTCTTTTGAATTCCCGAGCACGATGATTCACCATCCGGTTATCGAAATCCTCACCTCCCAAATGAGTGTCACCATTGACAGCTTTCACCTCAAAGATACACCCTTCCTCGATGGTCATTATAGATACATCAAATGTTCCACCACCCAAATCAAAGACGAGCACAGTTATCTTGCCGTTAATATCAGACTTATTGTCTAGACCATATGCAATTGCAGCTACTTGAGGCTCATTAATCATCCGAACAACATTTAACCCAACAATTGTGCCTGCATCCTTTGTCGATTGACGCTGTGAGTCATTAAAATTACCTGGGACAGTTATCACAGCATTTTTCACAACTTTCCCCAGATACATCTTGGCAGTTTGTTTCATCTTGACAAGAACCATCGGTGAAATCTCTTCTGCCAGAAATTCCTTCTTTTGACCTTTGTAAGTAACAACAATCTTTTGTGTGTCATGGGACCCTTCGATGACCTTAAAAGGCCACAGCTTCATGTCTTGCTGCACTTGGGACTCACTGAATTTCCTTCCAATCAACCTCTTAGCATCTGAAAATAAAAGGTCAATTTTGTAGAGTGAAAACCATACCTATATCGAGAGAGATTTTATTTTCAAAAAGAATTGTATAGCATGACAAGATATTTTGGATATGATGCTATTTATAACTTCATGTAACATGCAACAGAATATGCAAATAAACATCATGTAGATAACAAGGGCCTGTAGCACATTATAGTGTCAACCAGAACATACAAACGCAAGCGGAAGACTTATAAACATAATGATTACAAGGTATACTAAGATAATAACAAAATACTAACTCTAAACATAATGAGTTCCAAAGCCAAATACAAATCCAAACTAAGTCTAACTGAAGACAAATCCAAGTCTAATAAGAAACAAAATGGGTATCTATCATCAGGGTAGTCCACTAAGAGCTCCTATGCACTCTTCACTCAAATCTCAGCTTCCAACCTAAAACCTGCCGCAGGAAAAGAAATGCAGCTGTGCTTAAAAAGCCCAGTGAACAGATATAAACAAAATGAATAATCGAACATATATAAGTATAGGGAAAAGGAACATAAGCTCCTGCTGAACGAATATCATCTGCCAAACGAATAAGAGATCAAGGATCAACTGAACAAAATGTCATATACCATAAGAAGCAAAGCGTAGTGAAACATAAGGAGATCATAATGAAGTCAAAGGAATCAAACAGAGGATAATAATCATATAACAGAACAGAAATGCCCATCGAGCTCAGAAAGCATGCTACATGCTTAGTCACATAATCACATCATATCATATCCATATATCCGTCAAATTATAAGTTGTACAAGGAGTAGCTAACTCCAATGTACCAGAAGTGAAATGGGGTGCATGGCACGCACTACTGATGAAGCGAAAAGTGTACCGCTTTTAGGGGGTCATTTAAGCCCTAAATCGTATTTATTTGATCAAATATTGCCCTAAATCGTTCCTTTTGTCATTTTAGGTACTTTGGAGAAGAAATCTGGAAAAGGAAGCATTTTGGACATTTTTGGAGCATAAAAGTGAAGAAAACGACAAAGTCTCTAAATCGGCTGGAAAAGTACCTGTGACGGCGTCAAGCACCATTGTGACGCCGTCAACCCTTGACGCGCCAGAGAGGATTTTGGATGATTAAAAGGGGACGGCGTCAAGAAGGCCATCAAGAAACCCTAACCGCGGTGAGGTGACAGCGTCAGCTCTATAACGTGACGCCGTCAGATCTGATTTTCTATATATATTCTCATAATTTTTAGTCATTAGTGTGCAACTTTGTGAGGAGAAACCCTAAGACGATTTTTCTGCTACTTTTAAGGGTTTTATACCCTTGGATCTCCCATGTTCAATTGAAGATAAGTAATCAATTAATCATTCAATATGTCTATGTGTTGTTTGATTATATCTTGTTCTTGTCTTTTATTTAACATGCTAGGCTAGATTTATCTTGTGTTTGCTTAGATCTAATGAAACCTAACTATTGATTATTGGTTGTTGGTGTGTTATTAATTGTATTGGATCATTGTTTATCGATGTTAGGCTTAAGAAAACCGGCTAACCTCCAATACGGTAACTTGCTTGAACGTCTTAAGAAACATGAACCAATGCGTACTAAGGTTTTTATGGTTGTATTTAATGCATGAGCGAATTCTAGTGATCCCATGTTAGGAGCTTCTTAGCCGGCTCGACATAGGAGTGAAGTAGGAGCTTATAGAGTTGGGGAAGTACGTACGCCACCCCACGATTGGTATTAAGGAATACACCCGTCATCCACGCAATTAATACACACTAATCAACCGGTAAAAGATAGTTAGGGAGTAAGGAAATCTAAGTAAACACATTTCTCTCCACATAAGTTCCACAACCTTTTTATTTTCAGTTATTTTATTTTATTTGCAATTGTAGTTATTTGGGTTAGTTGACTAGCAACTAATTCCGCCCACTCCTTCAAACCCGAGATTTTACTTGCTTTTATAAAAATATAAAAAACACAAAAAGAATCTTCCCTCACCCTTAGACCTATTAGAGTAGTTTTTCAATCCTAACGACACTATTCCCCTAGAGAACGATCAATCCCCCGGTACTTGCCACTACACTATACTACATCAGTCAGGTACACTGCCTGGTGGGGATTGCAAGCCTCTTGAGATCCCTCGAGAGGTAAAACCTGTTGTAAGGTCGCAAAACCACGCATCAAGTTTTTGGCGCCGCTGCCGGGGAATAGTTATTGTTTAGGTTGAATTTTTATTTTATTAGGTCTACTCACTAGATTCCTTTCTAGTGAGATTTTTATTTTATTTTTCTAGGTTTTTCTTTAGTCTATCTATTTTCTTCGTGCTTTTGTTCGTATAAGATTTCCATTGACTCTTCCGTTCACCATTATGGAGAACGCGAATCCACCATACCACCAACCACGTAATTCACCCACTCCATATGACATCTTGATGTTTAAACAACATAAAGATGAACCTCTCTATGATGCATGGACTCGTTTTAAATATTTACTCCAAAAAGTCCCTCATCATAACTTCGATTTTTGGTCCCTAACTCAAATCTTTTACAATCATGTCGACCGACATGCCCAATGGGACATTTACCATTTTGCCGGCAGGGATCTTAGGGAATTAAGTGCTGAAGAAGCATGGGAAGCTATTGAGAATTGTGCCCAATATTATTATATAGTAGACAACCCAACAAACATTAATACAAGTCAATTGACCACAAATTTCAAGGATCATGAAACAAGTTTGTTTGGGGATGAGGGCAGAGTTGAGCCACCTAGCTGCATGTCATGGTTAGGCACTACTATAATACAGGGTGAACACTTAGGTGATCTTGATGTGATGGAGGATCTAGCCGAGCATGATCACATTGATCAAAAAAACCTAAGTTTTATGATCGATGACGATGAATCTCAAGAAACACATGATGAATCTTTTGGGCAATTTGAATATAGCAGTCAGAATATTGAGGATGATCCTTATGATTCGGATATAGAAGTTGAGATGCCTAGAGAAGCACTTGAGATACTAGAGAAAATGTTAGGGTTAGATTCTACTAAAACACATGATGAGGATATAGGTGATCTTGACACAAGGAATGATGAGGTAAGTAACATAAGCCCACCAAGTACCCCACAAGTCCTACCATCATTTGAGGCACACACACCACCCGTGACTTACCCAGAAGAAGTAGAAGAGACTATAGGAACCCCAATAGAGGTAGAACCCTTGGACCAAACACAACTAGAGGATATAGGTTTGAATACTTGTAGTCATAACCTTTCTTTTAGTTATATGGAAGTTCTTAGTTTTGATGAACCGGAGCCTCAGCCAAAACCGTTACCTAATCTTCCATCCTTAGATGTGAATTTAGGAATTGAAAAAGGTCCCGATCCACCCATCAAACCATGTAGTCCGGGTAATGTTAAGATTAAGGTAGTAGACTCTAGGCCATGTGGAGTGGAAGCTAATATAGGAGTGAACCATGACCTTACATACTTACATCACCCATTCATGATTGATCACAAGAAACATTATGGGTTTTAAACCGGGTTTATTAGGTCAAGATGGATTCCCAACTAGGAATCTCTCGAAGTTGATAGAAGATGATCCCTTTTTAGGAGAAAACTTTAATTCACCCATTGACCAAAGTGAACTAGGTAAGGTTATGATGAAAGGAGCACACCCTTTCGAGTATATAATTCATCCACCACTCTTTCCTCACGCGGCATACTTCCACCAAGATGGTGTGTATCGCTACTATCACCCGCACTTAATCCTAAGTGTAGGAAAAACCTCTCCTTTATCCGTTAAATAAGGGTAGAGTCAGGCTCGTGACTCGAACAAAAACAAGCGCTTCTTGGGAGGCAACCCAAGCTTTATTTGCTTTGTGTGTTTATTTATTTGTTTGTTTGATTTTATTTTCTTCCGTATGTATGTTTAATTTTTATTATTATTGATTCATGTTCGAAACTAAATTGTGAAAATGCTTTATCTTGTTTTTAACTTCGTCTTAACTACATATAAAGTTATTTTGCAAAAGATAAGTGTAAGGGAAATCCAAATCGGTTTATTAGAACAAATGAACATGAATCATAACAATATTAAATTAACACACATATTAGTAATTGTTTGAGTCAAATGCTTGTATCGAGTCATAATGATATTTTGCAGGATTTCCAGGAAATAAGGATCGAGTTTTTCCAGAAATTTTCCGGAAACTTAACATGAAAAATCTGTCAGATCACTTCTGACGGCGTCAGGAACAGTTTTCTGGATTTTTTTTTTGAAAGTTTTGTTTTTCTTCCGGAATCATAAAATGCTTTATTAAATCTCTAACTTATAAACTCCAGGAATCTGCAAAATAATCATTCCACAAGCATTATATCCTTATACAGATTTATCCCGCCGATGTTATGCAGGTTTTCGTGTTTGTTTTCTCAGGTTTAATAGGTTATTTTGGACAAGGAGATGTATGTGGAATCTAGCTTTTGGCGCTGCTTTAATCTTGAAGTTTCAACATTACCTTGGAAGAAGATCTAACCATGTTACCTCTTTATCCACCGAGCGAATCAGGGGAGTATTTGATTTCATTCTTTTACCTTATTTACTTTTACATCTTGTTATTTGAACATTGGGGACAATGTTCATCTTAAGTGTAAGGGGGGGGGGGGGGGTTAAAGTACGATACCTTAGAGAATGCTATTACGCTTGATTTTTCGTTTGTTTAATGGTAGATGTGTAATAAAACTGAGAGAAATACCTGTTAAGGCAATTTTAGTGCCAAATTTAAAATTTTTTACAACATATAGGAGTGAAACTTTGGTCTTAATGAGCGTCTCACGGATAGGAGTTATATGACTAGCACAAAACCGTACCACTAAAAAAATTTTCCACCCCCAAATATGTGAGGTTCGCCCCTAGAATTGGTAGGAAAAGCATTTATGCTATGATGTGTGTACCGGTAGCACTTAGATTCTAGAACTTGCGTTAGGACCATTCCGAGGCCACAAGTGAGACTACATTCGTGTAGTTAGATTTACTACATGATAAGAGGCATTGGGATTAACCCATTGTTTTACACCTGTGTTTTTGTTATAATTACATTGGCTACATTGGTCAAGTAATTCTCCCACACCCTTTGCGTTGTACTTATTTTTAGTACACGATACCCCTAGTACACCCCTCAGAGCCTATCTTTTCGTTTCTAACTTTAAGCATTTTACTTAAAGTAAGAATTTGTTTACACCCCACTTAAATGTACACCCAAATCGCCTTAGCCTACCTTGTATGCACTCATTTTTAGTGCATTATTGTGACAACATTTGTTTAAACCCCAAGTTAATTATCTAATTGATTACATGGTTGCTAAGTCGAGTCATATCCTTGTACATATTGTTTTGGGACGATTGGGACTCATGGGTAAAGTACTAGTGTAATGGAGTAATGGGGAAGAACAACATTATTACCCCCATATGTGCTAAATATTTTAAAAGTACTCCAAGTGTTTCGATTATCTTAATTCGAGTCATTAGAATAGTTAATTGTAAAGTTATGTAAAAGTTCAAGTGTAAGCGGGATACAACCCCCCTACGATGTATTATTTTGGATGGTAGGGCAAGAGTGTATGCAAAAAAAAAAAAAAAAACAAAAGTAGAAAAAACATACGGACTACCATCCCGTTTCATTTTGTGTTTATTTTATCTTTTTTTTTATTTTTTTCATTAGCTTAAGTCGAGTCTAGTCTTGGCTTAGCAACGCCATATTGTACATGTAATTAATCAAGATCTTTAACTCGCCACAAGTAAAATATCCTTTATCCAACAAAACCGTGTTTATCATATCCCTACACCTAACGTTATAACCCGTTTAAAAGCCCTCTTTGATAGTTTATCTTAGGTGCTTACGCCTAGTGGAGGAGGTTTTTGATCCTTTCCCAAGCCTATGGTAATCTATTTGCTATGACAGGTAGTGAGAGATATTATTCATTTTCATTTATGAGATATACTTTTATGACACCTGAGAGATGTGAGTATCTAAACACTACTTGTGAGGTGCTAGTTTGTAATCTCCGTGCTTATTATGATTAAAGTGGAACGACTATTTGTTGTAATTACTTTTATATTGGCGTTAAATGACCCCTAACTTGTATTTTGATTAGAATAAAAGCGCATTTTCTTGAGGACAAGCAAATCTCAAGTGTAAGGGTATTTGATGAAGCGAAAAGTATACCGCTTTTAGGGGGTCATTTAAGCCCTAAATCGTATTTATTTGATCAAATATTGCCCTACATCGTTCCTTTTGTCATTTTAGGTACTTTGGAGAAGAAATCTGGAAAAGGAAGCATTTTGGACGTTTTTGGAGCATAAAAGTGAAGAAAACGACAAAGTCTCAAAATCGGCTGGAAAAGTACCTGTGACGGCGTCAAGCACCATTGTGACGCCGTCAACCCTTGACGCGCTAGAGAGGATTTTGGATGATTAAAAGGGGACGACGTCAAGAAGGCCATCAAGAAACCCTAACCGCGGCGAGCGGGTGACGGCGTCAGCTCTATAACGTGACGCCGTCAGATCTGATTTTCTATATATATTCTCATAATTTTTAGTCATTAGTGTGCAACTTTGTAAGGAGAAACCCTAAGACGATTTTTCTGCTACTTCTAAGGGTTTTATACCCTTGGATCTCCTATGTTCAATTGAAGATAAGTAATCAATTAATCATTCAATATGTCTATGTGTTGTTTAATTATATCTTGTTCTTGTCTTTTATTTAACATGCTAGGCTAGATTTATCTTGTGTTTGCTTAGATCTAATGAAACCTAACTATTGATTATTGGTTGTTGGTGTGTTATTAATTGTATTGGATCATTGTTTATCGATGTTAGGCTTAAGAAAACTGGCTAACCTCCTATACGGTAACTTGCTTGAACGTCTTAAGAAACATAAACCAATGCGTACTAAGGTTTTTATGGTTGTATTTAATGCATGAGCGAATTCTAGTGATCCCATGTTAGGAGCTTCTTAGCCGGCTCGACATAGGAGTGAAGTAGGAGCTTATAGAGTTGGGGAAGTACGTACGCCACCCCACGATTGGTATTAAGGAATACACCCGTCATCCACGCAATTAATACACACTAATCAACAGGTAAAAGATAGTTAGGGAGTAAGGAAATCTAAGTAAACACATTTCTCTCCACATAAGTTCCACAACCTTTTTATTTTCAGTTATTTTATTTTATTTGCAATTGTAGTTATTTGGGTTAGTTGACTAGCAACTAATTCCGCCCACTCCTTCAAACCCGAGATTTCACTTGCTTTTATAAAAATATAAAAAATACAAAAAGAATCTTCCCTCACCCTTAAACCTATTAGAGTAGTTTTTCAATCCTAACGACACTATTCCCCTAGAGAACGATCAATCCCCCGGTACTTGCCACTACACTATACTACATCGGTCAGGTACACTGCCTGGTGGGGATTGCAAGCCTCTTGAGATCCCTCGAGAGGTAAAACCTGTTGTAAGGTCGCAAAACCACGCATCAACTACCAATCACTAAGTCAAACCATATCCAAACAGACAAATACCTAGGATGCATCCATACGCTCCCTGCAAAACAGAATACATATGCAAGTACGAGACTATACATACATATAACAGAATGGCCATGTGCGCAATAATCATATATATATATATATATATATATATATATATATATATATATATATATATATATATATATATATATATATATATCAGAACAGAAGGGAACGCCGTGGATCAATCACACTTTCACAGAAAGTGTCATGCCATTGGTGCCTCAATGACATGGCCATGGTACCTCCATGGCTAGTTAGCTCGGGCAACAGAACAGATAAACAAAGCAAGGCTATCCATAATCATAACGTAGTAATCATAGTATAATCAACAAAGCATATCAACTGAACAGAATCTCTTATCAAGGAGATAGTATAATGAACATCATAAAAGAATGGATAGCAAACTGAATCATATCATAGTGAATCATATCAAAGGATCATATCAAACGGATCATAAACAAAGTCAAGGATCAAAGAGTCATGAGAAATCCCTACTGAGAAGGGATAGAATATCTGTACTGATAAGAAATGCCAAGGAAACGTACCAACAACCAAAGAAGTACATATCTAATTAACAAAAGGTATCGAGAACGATAAATGAGGAAAATAGAATATCTGTACCTTAACCAAACTCGATGCCTAACAAAGTCCAAACTTAATTCCCGTCAAAATAATCTACATACATTAATAAACTGCTAATTAATAACCAAGAACTAGTCCTTGCTTTAGTACTTAATTTTATAATCATTTATCCCATGTGTTATTACTGGTGATTAATACCTGAACATTATCATGTAAAATCTACCATAAGAATGTTATTACTGTGTGTCGATCTAGAGGCTGTAAAACATGTGTTCATATGTTGTAATTACATTATAAAAATGGATGTGTAACCAGATTTGGATATGGTTAAGTGTTGGGTTGTTTGGTCCTATTATTTCATGTGTTGGTGTCGTTATATTGGTTTTCATTTGGTATGGTCATGCGTGGCTTATGGGGTGGTCAAATGAGGTTAAAGACATGTTTGTAATCTGAATTAAAAAGGTTAAATGGGCGAGGTTATGTTTTGGTTAAAACATTGGGTGCGTTTGTGTAAGTAAACATGAGATATAATGATCTTAAACGGGTTTTGAACGGGACTGTTTTGTAATCTGAATATGTGTGCACTATTGCTTGAGTTTCATAAGTGTATCATACTGATTCTTTGCTTGTAAACCTTGTTTAATGTCTTAATTAAGTTTTCCAATTGGTTTGGAGTGAATTGGAGTCGTATTGGTCATGTTTCTGAATTTTATGGGATCATGTGTCAAATCTGAGTTTTGGGAACTTAAAATCAGTTGATGTTTTTGATTTTTCATTTTCAAACCACAAGGACTTAAGAGCTATCCTTTTTTAGGGGTAATATTTAATTTATGTGTAACTTCTTGGAATTTTTTTAGATTTTTCTGAAGGGTCTGAATAGGTTTAATAAATGTAAACTTTCGGGGTGTACCTGCAGTTCACTTCCTGGACATGTTTGGGTAAACGATTTTTGAAATGGCGTTTTCACTTGGAAATAAATTCTGGGAAAATTCATGTAAGCTTACAAGACATATAGGTACATGTGTAAATTATTATAGCCTTCGAGTAAGGGTCAAAGTGTGGTTTTAAAATTCGTACGTGAAGGCTAAAGTATACTAAAATCAGAAATTTGTTAAGAAGCTAAGGTTTTTGTGAATTCATACCATTTAATGTGTTTGAACTCTAAAAGGTACTTAAGTGATAATTATGATATAATTGGTCATATGTTGACCTAACTTCGATAACGAAACCCTAAGCGAATTAATTATGAATTGCAAACCGAAGTTACTATATATGGAAAGTTGCTATAAATAGCAGGAAACCCTAAAATGTTAATCTGCAGAACAACAAGTGATGAATCAGTAATAACTTATGAAATGGTTCTTAAATAATAAGACGATCATTAATTCGTGTAGATTCGCTAAAGAAGGAGTAACTTCCGATCCTTGTGTTTTCTGATATGGTTCATTTGCGGTTTGAGGTACAGATATTCTACCCTTTCTCAGTAAGGGTGTTCTCTCGTGACTTCTCGATGCTTGACTTGATTCATTTGATTGATATAATTCCATTTGATATGATTCGTTGATATGATCCGTTTGATATTATCATTTGATATGATTCTGTTTGCTATCTATTCTGTTATGATGATCTGTATATTATCTCATTGATATGAGATTATGTTCTGTTGGTATGCTCTGATTGATTATGCTATAGTAGCTCTGCTATGATTATGGATAGCTTTGCTTTGCTTTACTTTGCTTTGTTCTGTTCTGTTGCCCGAGCTGTTTCTGAACTAGCCATGGAGGTACCATGGCCATGTCATTGAGGCACCAATGGCATGACACTTTCTGTGGAGGTGTGATTGATCCACGACGTTCCCTTCTATTCTGATATATATATATATATGATTATTGCGCACATGGCCATTCTGTTATATGTATGTATAGTCTCGTACTTGCATATGTATTCTGTTTTGCAGGGAGCGTATGGATGCATCCTAGGTATTTGTCAGGTTGGATATGGTTTGACTTAGTGATTGGTAGTGCGTGCCATGCACCCCATTTCGCTTCTGGTACATTGGAGCTAGCTACTCCTTGTACAACTTATGATTTGACGGATATATGGATATGATATGATGTGATTATGTGACTAAGCATGTGGTATGCTTTCTGAGCTCGATGGGCATTTCTATTTTGTTATATGATTATTATTATCTGTTTGATTCCGTTGACATCATTATGTTCTCCTTTTGTTTCGCTATGATTTGCTTCTTATGATATATGACATTTTGTTCAGTAGATCCTTGATCTCTTATTCGTTTGACAGATGATATTCGTTCAGCAGGAGCTTATGTTCCTTTTCCCTATACTTATATATGTTCGATTATTCATTTGTTTATATCTGTTCACTGGGCTTTTTAAGCTCAGCCGCATTTCTTTTCCTGCGGCAGGTTTTAGGTTGCAAGCTGGGTTTGAGTGAAGAGTGCATAGGAGCTCTTAGTGGACCACCCTGACGATAGATACCCATTTGCTTCTGGATTAGACTTGGATATAGCTTCAGTTAAATTTAGTTTGGTTTTGTACTTCAGTTTTGGAACTCATCATGTTTAGAGTTAGTATTTTATTATCATCTTAGAATACCTTTGTAATTATTATGTTTATAAGTCTTCCGCTTGCGTTTGTATGTTCTGATTGACACCATAATGTGACATTTTGCCTAGAAGTACCCATGAGATGCTCGATCCATAACCAAGTCGTTGTGGGTTCAAGTCAAGACAGTTGTGTGAGATAGTTAGTGTATATATAGTGAGAAATTGTTTGTTTGTCTTTGAAAAAATAAACACCATGCCGATGTACGAGCACCCAATGTAATTAAAACCTCAACCTTTTGATAAGTATGAACACACTACAATAAATACGGTGAAATCTTGGCACAAATTTAACAAGCCCTAGAAAGAAACTATCTACAGCTAGTCCTAAGAATATGTGTATTGAGCTTGTTGATTAGTTATCCAGATGAGGACTATTCTAGTTCCAATTTAAATTAGCTCTCAACAAGCATTATAGGGAATTGCCAAGATGTTCTGTTACCTAGTTAAGCGTATATATAAAGTGGTGTTTGGTTTTAGGAGTGCTGAGAGTATATTAAGACTTACTAGCAGCGGCGATACCAAACATGCAGTTTTTGTCGTATCTTAATCTTTAAGCGATATGCGATGATAGTCGGTAGACGGTTTACCGGTTTGATATTTCTAAAAAAGTAAATGCGTGTTTAAATTTCGGTAAAATATATTAATACAAATATATATATCCATAATTATATTCTAACTTGAATGTTTATGATAAAATTTACAATTATAAATTTGTATTATTGTAAGTTTGTAACATCTATTTTAATACTAAAATTTAATGTGTCATTAGTGTACTTTATAATGCAATTAGTGTAGTGTAGAATTTAATTATATGAATTACTAAATATAGTAAGATGTGTAAGCTTAAAAAATTAAGACTTCCATCTTTATAAAGAGTAAAGATAAAGATAAAGATAAAGAGTAAAGATAAATATTAAAGATAAAGATAAAGATAAAGAGTAAAGATAAAGATAAAGATAAAGATTACGAACGTAGCTTAAATTTCATAAAACACATAACAGTTTTTACAAATATGTACGTACTATGTTGATACAAAAGTTGGGCGTTCCTTGTGAGGACTTCTATTCTCGTACCAATTAACTCTTAATGCTTGATGGAACCTGCGCACTAAGAAAAAGAACAAACACCGTTAGGCTTATCGAGGGATTGTCTCCCCCGATTATCCTCCGGCGTGAGAGTAAGTAATCGAATTTAGGGTTTTAGCGAAGAGTTAGGGTTTCCAGTAGATCGTACCTTTACCGAGGGCTTGGGTGCCCTTTATATATGCATGAAACCCTAGTGGGTTTCGTGTTCCCTACTCCTCGGCGTGTTAGCCGACATCGGATATATAGTATATATCCTCTCTTTTTAGAAGATATTCCATATCTTATCCAAAGATAACTTTGGGCTTGGGCCTTGTCGGACCCAGCCGCATAACTGGTAGTCCAGTTGTTGCCGTAGCGGCCCATACGTGGTGGGCTTAATTATTAGTATTGTTTACTAATCGGGTTCGCGACCCGGGTGTAGACTATACGTCATCATGTCCCCCCCAGTCTAGTGTGCGCAGGGTAAAACCTGCGGATGCTAGACTAAAGTCGTCTCGAAATTATTCCCCACGCGTACGCGGGAAGGTTTCAAAAATATACCGCCTAAAAATACACGTATTATGTATCTAGTCCAAAAAAGTGCAATTTGGGTACCTTGGGAAGTGGAGAGGTTGCCCACTTGTCTTGTACCGTCATATATCCTAGCCACACGATATGAGATAGTGGGATACACGTGTCAATCATCTGTGGTGAATGGGAAACTATATAGACTTCCGCCTCCTTTCACTGTGTTGTCCACAGTTAAAAAATCACAATTCCACCATTTTTACATCTTCAATTCTGCTTTCAAGAACGATAATTCATAGGTAATAGCGCGTGCGCACATAGTCTGAATCACAAAATGGTAGCGCAACTTCATGATTTCCATTCTAACATAACCGAGGATGAACTAATGCAGTTCACTTCGGATTATTTTATCCCTTTGGGCCTGCGCCCAGAGGTACCAGGTCCGAATGACACCATCGCGAATTTCCCCGATGGGAAGGTGGGGCTATATACGCGCTTTTTCGAGTGGGCGAATCAGCGCGTACCCATTTCCGTGCTCTTGAGTGATATACTCAATTATTACGAGCTCCACATCTCCCAATTGCATTGTATTGGTGCTGGGAAGATCGCCAATTTTGAGGTGAACTGTCGCTTGTTGGCGATACACCCGTCCCTCCACTTATTCCGCGCGTTCTATCACGCGACGTGGTCAAATGGGTGGGTTACCTTCTCCAAGCGCGTAGGCAAGTTACAGTGCTATGTGCAGAAGGTGGATAAACTCAAGGACTGGAGGGAGAAGTTCTTTTGGATTGACGCCGCCGTCTTTCCTTCCCACTTTCCGTTTTACACCCGTGCCAATCTGCCCAAGGATGAGCGCCCCCCTGAGACGTGGTATAACGTGGATCATGCGGCGATCATAGATGAGAACCGCCTTCCGATCAAACCATATCCGGAAGCGTTTCTTGTGCACATGGGCATCAGTCGCAACTACTTTGAGCATGAGACAGAAGTTCCCACATTCTTGAATGCGGATGGCACGGGTGGGTGCTCCTTCTGTCACCTTACTGTCGTTATTAGTGTAAGCGTTTCTTCGTTTTCCATACTTTATGTAACTTGCTTCTTTTTGTCTATTGTATACGCAGAGATGGATCTTTTTTCGGTTGTGCACCTGGAGAATCCGCGTTCCGTGGCGGTGGGAGTGCGTCCTCTGGGGGACGGTGAGCAGACTATTCTGCAGGCGACGGCAGGGCGCGTCGTAGATTTGGTTATTCCAGATCCTGAAGGCTCCCCTGATGTGGTGGTAGCTGAGCCATTGCAGGAGGTGGCTCCTCCTGTGCAGCAGGGTCCTGACATTGCGCAGACTCCTCCCCCGAGATGGTGATCCATTTAGAGGAGACCGATAGTGAGATGGAGGAGAGCTCCCCACTGACACGCAAGAGAGCGCTTAGTGGTGATGGTGAAGGTCCTTCCAAGAGGCCGCGGACTGAGGCTGGGGGAAGCTCGTCTTTTACTGAGGTGCAGATGAAGTAAGTACCTTAGTTATTAGTTATAAACTTTTGTCAAGTTATATTTTGTGCTAACTTTGTTCCTTCGTGTCCTCAGTGTGGATGCTGAGAAGTCTGGTGGAGGTGCGTCCACGGCTGAGACTGAGACTGAGAGGGATGTGTTCTCAACTCCTCCCCCTATGTAAGTATTTTGTAGCAATTCCTTAGGATTTTGTGTATGCTTGACTGTGCACTAACCTTGTCTCTTGATGTTGTGTGCAGTGAACAGCCTGTGGAGGACGCTGGCGTCCTAGATGGGAGTGCGCCACCCGAGGTGAGTCATGCTCTGGACGGGGCGCGTTCACCGAGGGATGTTGAAGTGGAGTCAAGTCCATTTGACTCTACGATGGAGGAGCTGGCCTCCATCGCTGTGCGCCAGTCTGAGCTGGTGGCGCAGGCAAGGGTGCACAAGTCTGAGGAAATTTCCAGACTGCAGGCGCAATTAGCGTCTGTGCAGGCTGAATTAGCAAGCTCTAAAGCTGAGCAGCTGAGCTCCAAGGCTAAACTGGAGCGCGCAGAGGCGTCTGCGCAAAGGTTGGGGGAGGGGAAGATGTTTGTGATGGCTGAGCTGGAGAAGGAGCGTGCTGCTGCGGATCTTCAGAGGCGAAATTCTTTATGGGCGCTGAAGTACTTGCAACAGAATAGGAGCAAGCACTTTGCCAATATTGAAGAGTTCCGTAGCAAAGTGGAGCTTGCGCTGAAGACGCAAGAAGAGAAGCTCCGCAAGCTCAGCATTGAGTATGATGAGGAGCTATACCCTCATATGGTTCAGTCCGTAGCTGAGCGCAGGTATATGCTGATTTTATCTCTTTATAGCTTGTGTATATTTGAGACCCTTTTTCTTAATAACACTTGTGTTTTTTTTTTCGTAGGTGGCTGATGCGTGGTTTTGTAACCTTACAACAGGTTTTACCTCTCGAGGGATCTCAAGAGGCTTACAACCCCACCAGGCAGTGTACCTGACCGATGTAGTATAGTGTAGTGGTAAGTACGGGGGATTGATCGTTCTCCACAGGGAATAGTGTTCGTTAGGTATGAAAGGCTACTCTAATTAGGTCTAAGGGTTGAGGAAGATTCTTTTTATGTTTTTATATTTTTATGAAAGCAAGTAAAATCTCGGTTTTGAAGGAGTGGGCGGAATTAGTTGCTAGTCAACTAACCCAAATTACTACAAATGCAAATAAAATAAATAACTGAAAATAAAATGTGGTGAGAAACTTATGTGTAGAGAAATGTGTTTACTTAGATTTCCTTACTCCCTAACTATCTTTTACCGGTTAATTAGTGTGTATTAGTCGCGTGGATGACGGGTGTATTCCTTAATACCATTCGTGGGGTGGCGTACTTACTTCCCCAACTCTACAAGCTCCTACTTCACTCCTATGTCGAGCCGGCTAGGAAGCTCCTAACATGGGATCACTAGAATTCGCTTGTGCATTAAATACAACCATAAAAACCTTTAGTACGCGTTTGGTTCATGTTTCTTAAGACGTTCAAGCAAGTTACCGAATAGGAAGTTAGCCAGTTTTCTTAAGCCTAACATAGATAAACAATCATCCAATACAACTAATAACACACTAACAACCAATAATCAATAGCTAGGTTTCATTAGATCTAAGCAAACACAAGATAAATTTAGCCTAACATGTTAAACAAAAGACAAGAATAAGATAGAATCAAACAACACATAGACATATTGAATGATTAATTGATAACTTATCTTTTAATGAAACATGGAAGATCTCAAGGCAAAAAGCCCTGAAAAAGTAGCTAAAATCGTCTTAGGGTTTTATCCCAAAATTCCACACACTAAGCTCTCCCTAATGACAAAAAATTAGAAAACTATATATAGATTTTTGGATCTGACGGCGTCACGTTATTGAGTGTGACGCCGTCACCTCGCCGCTTTTAGGGTTCCCGGATGACCTTCTTGACGCCGTCCCTCTTTAGCTCTTCAAAAATCCATTCTGGCTTATCAAGGCTTGACGCCGTCGAACCATGAACGTGACGCCGTCCCCTTATGATTTAAGCCGTGACGCCCTTGATCAAGTTAAAGCGTGACGCCGTCAGAATTCACATGCTATTTTCACTGGCCCGTCATGAGTAAATTTCACGTCCAACTTTTCTTGCCAAGGCATGACGCCGTCCAGAGTAAAGTCTGACGCCGTCAAGAGTAACTTTTAGCCGATTTTTGAGACTTTGCCGTTTTCTTCACTTTTATGCTCCAAAAACGTCCAAAATGCCTCCTTTTCCAGATTTCTCCTCAAAAGTACCTAAAATGACAAAAGGAACGATTTAGGGCAATATTTGATCAAATAAATACGATTTAAGGCTTAAATGACCCCTTAAAAGCGGTACACTTTTCGCTTCATCAAATACCCTTACACTTGAGATTTGCTTGTCCTCAAGCAAATGTGCTTTTATTCTAATTAAAATACAAGTTAGGGGTCATTTAATGCTAACATAAAAGTAATTACAACAAATAATCGTTCCACTTCAATCATAATAAGCACGGAGATTACATACTAGCACCTCACAAGTAGTGTTTAGATACTCACATCTCTCAAGTGTCATCAAAATAAATCTCATAAATGAAAACGGATAATATCTCTCACTACCTGTCATAGCAAATAGATTACCATAGGCTTGGGAAAGGATCGAAAACCTCCTCCACTAGGCGTAAGCACCTAAGATAAACTATCAAAGAGGGCTTTTAAATGGGTTATAACGTTAGGTGTAGGGAAAAGGAAAACACGGTTTTGTTGGATAAAGGATGTTTTACTGGTGGCGAGTTAAAGATCTTGATCAATTACATGTACTATACAATGTTGCTAAGCCAAGACTCGACTCGATCTTAAGCTAGAAACGAAATAACAAAATAACAAAAACATAAAATAAAACGGGATGGTAGTCCGTATGTTTTTTCTATTTTTCTTTTTCTCATTTTTTTTTGTATTTTTCTTGATTTTTTTCGATTTTTTTTTTTTTTTTTTTTTTTTTTTTTTTTTTTTTTTTGCATACACTTTTGCCCTACCATCCAAAAAATAATACATCATAGGGGCATTGCATTCCCCTTACACTTAAACTTTTACATAACTTTACAAATACTAATCTAATGACTCGAATTAAGATAATTGAAAAACTTGGAGTACTTTTAAAATATTTAGCACATATGGGGGTAATAAATGATGTTCTTCCCCATTACTCCATTATACTAGTACTTTACCCATGAGTCCCAATCGTCCCAAAACAATATGTACAAGGATATGACTCGACTTAGCAACCATTTAATCAATTAGATAATTAACTTGGGTTTAAACAAATGTTGTAACAATAATGCACTAAAAATGAGTGCATACAAGGTAGGCTAAGGCGATTTGGGTGTACATTTAAGTGGGGTGTAAACAAATTCTTCCTTTAAGTAAAATGCTTAAAGGTCGAAACGAAAAGATAGGCTCTGAGGGGTGTACTAGGGGTATCGTGTACTAAAAATGAGTACAACGCAAAGGGTGTGGAAGAATTACTTGACCAATGTAGCCAATGTAATTATAACAAAAACACAGGTGTAAAACAATGGGTTAATCCTAATGCCTCTTATCATGTAGTAAATCTAACTACACGAATGTAGTCTCACTTGTGGCCTCGGAATGGTCCTAACGCAAGTTCTAGAATCTAAGTGCTACCGGTACACACATCATAGCATAAATGCTTTTCCTACCAATTCTAGGGGCGAACCTCACATATTTGGGGTGGAAAATTTTTTTAGTGGTACGGTTTTTTTGTGCTAGTCATATAACTCCTATCCGTGAGACGCTCATTAAGATCAAAGTTTCACTCCTATATGTTGTAAAAAATTTTAAATTTGGCACTAAAATTACCCTAACAGGTATTTATCTCAGTTTTATTACACATTTACTATTAAACAAACAAAAATCAAGCGCAATGGCATTCTCTAAAATCGTACTTTTACCCTCCCCTTACACTTAAGATGAACATTGTCCCCAATGTTCAAATAACAAGATGTAAAAGCATAAAGTAAAAGAATGAAATCAAATACTCCCCTGATTCGCTCGGTGGATAATGAAATTACACGGTTAAATCTTCTTCCAAAGAGAATGTAAAAGCTTCATGACTAATGCATCGCCATAAGCTTGATCCAAGACATTTCCTTGTCCAAAATAACCTGTTAAACCTGAGAAAACAAACACGAAAACCTGCATAACATCGGCGGGATAAATCTATATATAAGGATATAATGCTTGTGGAATGATAATTTTGCAGATTCCTGGAGATTATAAGTTGGAGATTTTAATAAAAACTTTTCTAAAAACAAAACTTTCAAAAATTTCTGAAAATTAAATCTGACGCCGTCAGGTTATAAACCCTGACGCCGTCAGAAATGACCTGACAAAAATTTTCATTTTAAGTTTCCGGAAAATTTCTGGAAAAACCTTTACCTTACTTCCTGGAAATCCTGCAAAACATCATTATGACTCGATACAAGCATTTGACTCAAACAATTACGAATATGTATGTTAATTTATTATTATTATGATTCATGTTCATTTGTGTTCTAATAAACCGATTTAGATTTCCCTTACACTTAACTTTTGCAAAATACCTTTATATGTAGTTAAGACGAAGTTAAAAACAACATAAAGCATTTTCACAATTTACTTTTGAACATGAATCAATAAGAATAAAAATTAAACACACATACGGAAACAAATAAAATCAAACAAACAAATAAATAAACAAACACACAAAGCAAATAAAACAAATAAAGCTTGGGTTGCCTCCCAAGAAGCGCTTTTCTTTATTAACGAGTCTTGTAGCTAGACTCAAAGTCACTCTACCCTATATAAGTGAGCTCGTCATCGAGGACGTCTTTAGGGTTAAGCTTGGATTGAAGTTTCCTATTGGTCCGCTTAGTACGATATGTCTTTTCAAACTTCTCTCCATCCGGGTCATACAATGTCATCTTAATATGCCATGACCCATCTCCATCTTTGGGTGGTTTATCCCAATTCCACTTATGATCATCTTCCTCACAAATCCACTTATTCATTCCTAGGTTAATTGGCAAAACTCCTAGGAAATCAATCATCCTTCTAAAAACTAGAGGGTCTTCAAATGGATCCAATTCGGTGTCCCTAGCCAAGAGTTGTTCTACCGTATGTGTTCGGTTAACAAAGTCCTCTTCTAGGTAAAATGGGCGTTGGGGTCCTATGAAGTCTCTATCGATCCAAGGTCCATATCTAGATGGTCTCCTATTTGATTCTAGCCAATGTGGTGTTGGTTCCTCACTAGTATCATAGGCATGTTTCTTAACATCATAGACTGACCAAGTATCTCCTTCTCCTACCGCTATCTTGGATTCCTTACAATCAATCATAGCACTAGCGGTCGCCAAAAATCCTCTACCTATCAACAAGGGGCATGTAGGGTCGCTAACCATATCAAGGACGTGGAAATCGGCTAAAATGGTTAGTTTTCCAATGTGCACTAACACGTCCTTAACTACTCCAACCGGGTAAGCAACACTTCCATCCGCTAAGCCTATTATCACCTCGGTTTCTTCAAGTTTTCCAAGTTTTAGAGAGGTGTAGAGAGGTAACGGAAGTAGGTTAAGGCTTGATCCAAGATTGGCTAATGTGTCATAAGCCTCCGAATTACCGATCTTGCAAGGTAGAACAAATAAGCCCGGATCATCTAACTTCTTAGGTAGTTTGTTTTGAACAAAGGCGGTCCCTTTTTCGCCTAACTTGAGCTTCTTCTCATCCAACTCATCAACAACCGGACTTTCAAGGTGGAGCTCCTTGAATTCTTCGTCAAGGTTTTGAGTGGGAGGTGTTTCAACTATGTTGTTGACCAATTTGGGTGTCATAACTTCTTGGTCATTTGGAACGACTTGGGTTTGTTTGAAACACGTGCTCATGGAATTGACCGAATAATATTGTAGACAAGAACTAGGGGACGAAACCGATGAAATAGCGTTGACGTTCAGTTTCGGGTTCTTGACCGTGTTGCTAGGGAGTGCTCCCATTTCTCGGTCATTGAGGACTTTCAACAAGGTGTCAATCTTATCGGTCATCTCGCTTTGTTTTTGTTTGAAATCGGCTTCAAACTTGGCTAAACGAGCTTCTTGAGATGCCATAAATTGAGACATCAATCCTTCAAAGTTATTGGTACTACCATTGCCGGAAGGATTGTTGTTGAAAGTACGGTTCGAGTTGGAACCGCTTGATTGGAAACGATTAGGTGGGTTGGAAGAATTGGTTTGTTGCGTGTTTTGGTTTTGTTTCCACCTAAGGTTCGGGTGATTTTTCCATGAGGGGTTGTATGTATCACCGTAATGGTTTGGCTCGGGTTTGAAAGTGTACCACTTGTCTCCCGCTCCGTCGGTACGCGAGGATGCGTAGTCCACAAAAGCTTGTTCGGGGAGTTCCATGCAATCACGAGTGTCGTGGGGACCACTACATAATTCACATGAAGAAGTGATTTTGTTCACTTGGCTTGAAGGTTTAGGAGCCTCGTAGGATTTCATGAGAAACTTGACTTGGTCTTCAAGTTCTATGATCCTACGGTCAGAAGTGCTTGAATTGTTCGAAGGCAAAGATATTGCCTTGACCGTTTTATTCAAATCACGGGGATCACTCCAACTTTCGTTGTCATAAAGAGCAAGATCCTCTAGGAGAGCCCATGATTGTTCCGCACTTAGATCACGTAGCTTGCCACCGGCCGATTGGTCAATGGTTTGCCTTGTGTAGAGATTGATATGGTCATAGAAGATTTGGACTTGGAGCCAAAGTTCTATGCCATGGTGAGGGACTTTTTGGAGTAAGTCCTTGAATCGAGTCCATGCCTCGTAGAGAGTTTCGCCTTGACGTTGTTGGAACATCAAGATATCATTCCTTAGCTTGGTAGTTCTTCCCGGTGGGAAAAACTGAGCAAGGAAACGAGTGGTGAGATCATCCCAAGAGGTGATGGATCCTGCGGGTTGACGTTCTAGCCACTGACTAGCTTGGTCCCGCAAAGAGAATTGGAAGAGACGCAATCGGGTCGTCTCTCGAGTGGCAACATCAAGGTCTATAGAATCAACGATTTTAAGAAAGTCCTTGAGATGTTGATTAGGATCTTCAGAATGAAGTCCATGGAATGCGCATCCGCTTTGCACCAACCGGATGGTGTCGGATCGCAAGGGTGTGATATTGGCTCCTTGAGTGAGCTCAATGGTGTTTCGATAGCCATGGTGGCTAGGACGGGAATACTCTCCTAAAGTACGGGCTCTAGGAGGTGGTGGTGGTTGTTGTGGTGGTGGGTTGTGTGGGTTAAGGATATTACCATCTTCCATGATGTCGGATGGTATGGTTACGAACAAAGACACGAAGAAAATAGATAGACTAAAGAAAACCTAGAAAAATAAAATAAAAATCTCACTAGAAAGGAATCTAGTGAGTAGACCTAATAGAAATAAAAATTCAACCTAAACAATAACTATTCCCGGCAACGGCGCCAAAAACTTGATGCGTGGTTTTGTAACCTTACAACAGGTTTTACCTCTCGAGGGATCTCAAGAGGCTTACAACCCCACCAGGCAGTGTACCTGACCGATGTAGTATAGTGTAGTGGTAAGTACGGGGGATTGATCGTTCTCCACAGGGAATAGTGTTCGTTAGGTATGAAAGGCTACTCTAATTAGGTCTAAGGGTTGAGGAAGATTCTTTTTATGTTTTTATATTTTTATGAAAGCAAGTAAAATCTCGGTTTTGAAGGAGTGGGCGGAATTAGTTGCTAGTCAACTAACCCAAATTACTACAAATGCAAATAAAATAAATAACTGAAAATAAAATGTGGTGAGAAACTTATGTGTAGAGAAATGTGTTTACTTAGATTTCCTTACTCCCTAACTATCTTTTACCGGTTAATTAGTGTGTATTAGTCGCGTGGATGACGGGTGTATTCCTTAATACCATTCGTGGGGTGGCGTACTTACTTCCCCAACTCTACAAGCTCCTACTTCACTCCTATGTCGAGCCGGCTAGGAAGCTCCTAACATGGGATCACTAGAATTCGCTTGTGCATTAAATACAACCATAAAAACCTTTAGTACGCGTTTGGTTCATGTTTCTTAAGACGTTCAAGCAAGTTACCGAATAGGAAGTTAGCCAGTTTTCTTAAGCCTAACATAGATAAACAATCATCCAATACAACTAATAACACACTAACAACCAATAATCAATAGCTAGGTTTCATTAGATCTAAGCAAACACAAGATAAATTTAGCCTAACATGTTAAACAAAAGACAAGAATAAGATAGAATCAAACAACACATAGACATATTGAATGATTAATTGATAACTTATCTTTTAATGAAACATGGAAGATCTCAAGGCAAAAAGCCCTGAAAAAGTAGCTAAAATCGTCTTAGGGTTTTATCCCAAAATTCCACACACTAAGCTCTCCCTAATGACAAAAAATTAGAAAACTATATATAGATTTTTGGATCTGACGGCGTCACGTTATTGAGTGTGACGCCGTCACCTCGCCGCTTTTAGGGTTCCCGGATGACCTTCTTGACGCCGTCCCTCTTTAGCTCTTCAAAAATCCATTCTGGCTTATCAAGGCTTGACGCCGTCGAACCATGAACGTGACGCCGTCCCCTTATGATTTAAGCCGTGACGCCCTTGATCAAGTTAAAGCGTGACGCCGTCAGAATTCACATGCTATTTTCACTGGCCCGTCATGAGTAAATTTCACGTCCAACTTTTCTTGCCAAGGCATGACGCCGTCCAGAGTAAAGTCTGACGCCGTCAAGAGTAACTTTTAGCCGATTTTTGAGACTTTGCCGTTTTCTTCACTTTTATGCTCCAAAAACGTCCAAAATGCCTCCTTTTCCAGATTTCTCCTCAAAAGTACCTAAAATGACAAAAGGAACGATTTAGGGCAATATTTGATCAAATAAATACGATTTAAGGCTTAAATGACCCCTTAAAAGCGGTACACTTTTCGCTTCATCAGTGGCTGATCAGTCATGGTCTTCGCCTGGCCGCCATGTGCACGCTGGAGCATCCCGAGGTCACCACCTCCTTTGGCAAGGTTGTGGAGTGCGCTATTGCACATGGTAAGACCTTGGCCGCGGACAAACTTGCTGAGGACAAGTTGTTGACTGTGCCGCTTGCGGAGGTCCCTGGGTACAAGGCGGATGCCCGAGCTGAGCTTGTTGCTGCTATGGAAGATTTAAAAAAGCTTGAGCTTCCGCATATCGCTCTCTTGGAGCGTGATCAGGATCAGCCTATCAGCGTGATCATGGCGGGGCTCACTCTTCCTAGGCATCTGCAGGATGATGCAGATCAGCAGGTGGACTTCTACTTGAAGCCTGATGTAGCGCAGTTGAAGGTACCCATTTTTGCTCAGCCTCGTGACATTCTGAATCCTTTCCGTATTGAGAAAGAGATTTCTTTGCAAAGATCGCTAAATGCGCATGTTTCCAGGGTCGCACGAAAGAAAGGCGAGAAAGGAAAGGCCATTCTGTGCGGCATAGGCGCTGCGCATCAGCCTAGATCCGATGGTGTGCCTGTCTGCGTGGCCACTGTTTCCCTTGATGATGCAGAGTTGTTGAAGAGGCTCGCGGATGCAAAGGAAGCGGCTTTGAGTGGGGGCTCCAGCCAGTTAAGGCGTACATATAGTATTTAACTTTTTTGTACAAGTCTTTTTGTAGAAACGTATTCTATAAATAAAAGGTTGCTTTTGTATTTAGTGTTTTTACAACTTCCAAATACTTATGCTTTTGAACTTGTATCCTTGCGTGAAGATATCGTTAATCGTCTAAGCGTACTTAGAAAAGAAGAATCATTATGTATGAATTTTCTTGAATAAGGACTGTAGTCGTGTTTTGAATTATTCCAACTTAATGTGAAGAAGGGAATCACAGTCATCTATGTATTTTTATAAGTTTACTTGTCGTATTACACTTTAAGGATTCAAGAGTCTTGATTTCCTGAGTTGTTAAACGCGCACAGTGTGCCCTAGCGCGCATCCGTCGTGGGATGCGTAAGGAACTTGCGCCAACGTCTTGAGCGCAAGGTGTTTAACAAGGATTCGTGATCCAAAGTTGATGGGTTTGCAACCCTCTTACTCAACGAGTTGTTTATTAGGTTTACTCATCCTATCTGCCATCGTGGGTCTTAGTGTGTGCATGCACGCCATGTAGGCAGAATGATAACAATATTGAAACATGATAATTAAAGATGCAAACAATAAAGTTAAATGTGTTATGGAGTTAGCTAGAAACCATAACGTTTTATTAATACTTGCAAGTTTTTAAAAGAGAATAGATAATACTAAAAAAGGTAAAATTACATGGATCCTTATTGGGGGCACTTTCTAAAGTGCGTGAGTGTCCATGTTGGGCCGTAGCCTGCTTTAAAGATAGCACCGCTTCAGGTTGCGGACGTTCCATGTTCGCTGTAGCTCATGTCCGTCCTTATCGCGTAACTTGTACGCTCCATTGCCAAGTGCTTCTATGACCTCGTAAGGTCCTTCCCACTTTGGTCCTAGCTTACCAGTGTCTTCTGCGCGGCTTGAGTCATTTTCGCGGTATACGAAGTCACCTGGTCTGAATGACGTGCTGCGTACTTTGGCATCATAATATCCTTTCATTCTTGACTTGGCTTTCTCTTCGCGTATTGCTGCGCGTTCACGTCGCTCTTCCAATAGATCTAAGTCTATGCGCCGCTCATCATCATTGGTTGCCACATTAACTTCCGCAGTACGGATGGTTGGCATTCCGATTTCAGCTGGTATTACAGCTTCTGTCCCATAGACCAAAGAGAAGGGAGTGTCCCCGTTGCTAACCTTGATGGTTGTTCGATGCGCCCAGAGAACATGTGATAGTTCTTCTACCCATCTTCCTTTGTGTCTGTCTAGGCGCGCTTTGATTCCTTCGCCTAGGCTTCTATTTGCGCGTTCAACCAGACCATTGGTTTGTGGATGAGTTACTGACGCAAAGTGTTGCGTGATGTTCAGCTGTTCGCACCAATCCTTGAACGGGTTATCACGGAATTGTTTTCCGTTATCTGAGATAATTTCGCCAGGTAATCCAAAGCGACATACTATGTTGTCCCACACGAATCGTTTTATCTGGTTACCTGTTATGGTCGCTACTGCCTTTGCTTCGATCCACTTAGTAAAGTAGTCTATTGCTACAATAAGGAATTTCAATCCGCCTGCGGCAATAGGGAAAGGTCCAGCGATGTCGATACCCCATTTGTGGAATGGCCATGGCGATGTAATAGGCGTTAGCTCATGCTGTGGTCGGCGCGGAATGGGTCTGTGAACTTGGCAATCACTGCACTTTCGTACCAAGTCTCGCGCGTCACGATGCATAGTTGGCCAATAGTATCCAGACCTTAGTGCGCGCGCTACAATGGACCGTGGTCCTGAGTGCATGCTGCATGAGCCTGTGTGGATCTCCCGAAGTACATAGTCTGCCTGGAGAGGTCCAACGCACCTGAGCCATGGTTGTAGGAATGAGCGTCTATATAAGACGTTATCTCTAAGCTCGAAACGCTGCGCTGTGCGCCGGATTCTTCGAGCTTCCTTCTGTTCTTGGGGGAGTACGCCCTTGCTAATGAAGTCAATGATTGGTGTCATCCACGTAGGGCCTTCTTCCTCTATCACTGTGGATATTTCCATCTCTTCGATTGACTTATTTTTCAAGGTTTCCACCAATACTTGTTTTGATAAATGTGCAAAACTGGTGGATGCGATTTTGCTCAGCGCATCTGCTTTCCTGTTTTCACCCCTGGGAACCTGTTTGATGGTAAACCTATCAAAGTTCTGGATCAGAGATTTGGTTTTTTCGAGGTATTGGATCATGTGTTCCTCCTTTGCTACATACTCGCCTGACACGTGGTTAGCAACTAGCCGTGAATCGACGTTCACTTCTAAATTGCGTGCCCCCATTTGAATTGCGATGCGTAACCCAGCCAGGAGTGCTTCGTATTCTGCCTCGTTGTTCGTGGCTGTGAATTCAAAGCGCAGAGCATATGTGAATTCAGCTCCTTCTGGGTTAGTGAGAATAAGGCCACCTCCTGATCCATCTACGCATGAGGATCCATCAGTGAATAGGATCCATGGTTCTTGAAGTTCCCCCTTGCTTGTCGCATGTGTAGTGTCAGTATCTGGCTTCTCGATGATAAAGTCGGCCAATATCTGCCCTTTAATTGCAGTGCGCGGTCTGTATGATATGTTATGCTCACCCAGTAAAACGCTCCATTTTTGTAGGCGTCCCGATGCGTCGGGTTTCGAGATAACTTGTTTGATGGGTTGGTCTGTGATAACAGCTATTGGGTGCGCCTGGAAATACCTGCGCAGTCTTTTTGCTGCAAATACTAAAGCTAGGACCAACTTTTCCATTGCAGTGTAGTTAATCTCCGTCTTCTTGAGCGCCTTGCTAACGAAATAGATGGGTGTTTGGACAGAGTTCCTGTCAGTCAGTAGTACTGTGCTGACTGCTCCCTGAGTCGCAGATAGGTACATGATCAGCTCTTCCCCTGGTCGGGGCGCGACAAGCTTTGGTAGGGCTGCTATGTGTTGTTTGAGCTGTTGGAAGGCTTCTTCTGCTTCCGCGGTCCACCTGAAGTCTCCCTTTTTTGTACACTTCTTGAGTGTTTTGAATAAGGGAAGTGACTTGTCCGCTGATTTAGATAAGAATCGGTTCAGTCCGGCTAGTTTGCCGTTTAGGGACTGAACCTCCTTTAGTGTGCGCGGTGAGGGAAGGTCAATGACTGCTTGAGTCTTTTCTGGGCAAGGCTTGATTCCATCGGGTTCTATCAGATACCCAAGAAACATGCCTTCTGTAGCGCCAAACGTACACTTCTTGGGATTCAATTTCATGTTGATTCTCCTCAGTGTTCTGAACGTTTCCTCCATGTCGCGCACTAGTTCTTCCTCTGTATGGCTTTTGATGACGAGGTCATCGACGTATACTTCCAAGTTGCGGCCTACTTGTTTCTCGAACGCAGTGTCTACCAATCGCTGGTATGTTGCTCCTGCATTCTTTAGGCCAAAGGGCATCTTTGTATAGCAATAGACCCCTTGACTTGTGTGGAAGGCCGTTTTTTCTTCATCTTCCTCCGCCATTTGAATTTGGTGGTATCCCTTGTATGCGTCCAGGAAGCATTTGAAGGGATATCCACACAGAGATTCGATCTTCCAGTCTATCTCCGGTAGCGGGTAACAGTCCTGTGGACATGCTTTATTGAGGTCTGTGAAGTCTACGCACATTCTCCAACTGCCATCGCTCTTCTTTACCATTACTGGGTTAGAGAGCCAGTCATGGTAGTACACTTCCCGCATGATGCCTGCGTTTACTAATTTGTGTACTTCTTCCAGGATGGCTTTTGCACGGTCAGGGGCTTGTCCGCGCTTTTTCTGTCGTATTGGAAGATATCCTTGTCGGATTTGTAGCTTGTGTTCCGTGATAGAACGTGGCACTCCTGTCATGTGCTTTGGCTCCCATGCAAAAATATCTAAGTTATTTTGCAAGAGTGCGCATATAGCTGATTTGCCTTTGTCAGACAGAGACCCGCCAATAGATACTTGTTGATCCGGGTAGTCAAGGTGGATGGCGACCTTTAGGTTTGGGACTTTGATTGCGCGCTGTTCTGGAGCATCGCTTACGTCGTTTGTCACTGCGTTGCATTCTTTGAGTGGTATGGTGGTATTGTAAAGAGTGACAATACCTCCTTCCACTGGGAACTTTAGCATCCCGTGCGCTGTGGATGGCACGGCGCGGATAGATGATATTCCAGGTCTCCCGATGATGCCATTGTACGGAGAGGGGGATCTGATTATCATGAAGTCCATCCAGGTGACTGTAGAGTGTGGTTTGTCACCAACTTCTACAAATAGACGCAATTGCCCCATGGGCCATATCTTCTCCCCTGTGAAGCCAGTGAGCGGTGCTGTGGCTGGGATCAACTGACTCTGTATCTCAGGTCGCAGTTTCTTGAAACAGTGTTCATATATAATATTAGCGGATGCACCTCCATCTATATACATGCGACGGATGTCGTGACCCCCCGTATGTATTTCAATGGTAAGTGGATCCACCACTGCGTTGTTCGCAGTCAGGGAGGGGAAAGAAATCTCGTTTTCCTTAGAAAACCGTTGACTGACCTTCTGTCTTGTCGCGCGCTGCCATGGGTGTATCATGTAGATGATATCTGCCTTTTCTTTTGATGTCTCCTTCTTGGCCCCTGGTTTTGGTTTGTCCTTCCCTTCTCTGATATTTTTTACGAGGTGGTCCATCTTTCCTTCCTTTACCAATTTGTCAATCAATTGGCGCAGTTGGACGCACTCGTTAGTTGTGTGGCCTTTTTGTCCATGGTATTCGCAATAACCATTCCCTGTGCGCCGATCCTCTGGGGTGCGCATTGGTGGTGGTTTTGGGAAGTTCGCCCCTTCTGTTGCGAATATCTCTTTTAGAGTTTTTGTTAATGGGGTATACTTGTCGTTTCCCCTTCCACCGCCTTGATTGCGGTAACTCCTATTACGATTGCCGCTCTGGTCATTGGATTGTCTCCTTGACTCTTCTTGCGACCTATGGTTCGAATAGCCTTTCTTGCTATCCGCAGCGGCTTCTTCTCCTTGGACGAAAGACCTCGTGCGCTTCATGAGTTCGTCGAAAGTTAAGGGAACCTTATCGTTTAACTTTTTTATCAAATCTGGGTTATTGATCGCATTCATAAAACCCGATATTTTTAGTATCTCCGGACACGCCTTGACTTTCATACATTCGTCCTTAAAGCGTTCCATGAAAGCACTTGTGGGTTCCCCTTGTCGCTGTTTAACCCTAGCAAGTTCGACAGGGTTTTTGGCGCACTTCTTCCTTTGAGTAAAGTTTAAGCGAAACGCCTTGCGCAACTCCTCAAACCCATCGATGCTTCTACGTGGAAGCTTGCTAAACCAATTGCGCGCATTCCCTACTAATGTAGAGTTGAACATATGGCACCACACAGGTTGTGGCCAATTTTCGATAGTAGCTGCTGATTCGAAAATTTTTAGGTGATCATCAGGATCACCTGTCCCATCATATGTTTTAACGTTAGCAGGCATGCGTCTTTTCTTATTCTCTGAAAAATTGCTGATGCGCCTAGTGAACGCATCAACCTTTTGGCGACGCCAGGGAAGAGACATGTCTTCGTCTTCCTGGTCGCGGTATTTTCCTCTTGATTTCCAGTGTCCAGTCTCGCTGTCCGAGGAATCTCTTGAAGATGAGCGGACTCTTTTGTGACGCTTGCGTCGACTATCATCAGAGTCTGAGCTTGCTCCTCTGCGGCGCTTGCGCCGACTATCCTCAGAGTCAGAGCTTGAGGGGCTTTCACTTGGGGAACATCGTTGCCCAAGCCTATCTTGGATCCTGCGTCTGCCAAGCCTAGCGTGGACATTGGCGCGCCGCTCCCCCTCTTCAGGCTCTTCCAGATGTTGAAGGTCGGCTGCTTCATCGTCCACAACCTTCCTTCCAATCCTGGCAAACACTGGTTGTTTGCGGCTATCCTTTTCGCGTCTTTCCTTTTGGTAGCGCGGTGGGGATACTTCGTGCTCAGGGTCGAAGTTGAGTCTGCCGTGCAGACTTTGGCTTGACCTCTTCTTTGTCTCTTCTCGCATGAGCGCAGTCAAGGCTTCGTAGTTTTGAGATACAAAGTCGCTTGGCGCCAATTCGGAAGTGACTCCCTCTAGCGCGATGGAGTCTGTTTCCAAGGCAGGATCCTTGTTTCGGATAGGCGCGTTGGGAGGTTCAGTGAAGTTCACTTCTGGCATGGCAAGAGGAGTGCGCTCCAGTTCTACCGCGCTAGTACTTGTCGTAATAGCGGGGGTAGTTTTCGTAAGTGATTCTACCGCAGGAAAGACCAGATCTGAATACGCTCCTAAGCTTCTAGGCGTGCTGGTTGTCCCAGTGGCCTGCTTAGGGGGCGCATCCGTTTGATGCTTCTTCCCTAGTGAGTCATCATGCGCTTTCTTCCCATGCGGACTCTTGTGACTTCCGTGTTTCGTCATTCTAGTTCTTGGTAAAATTCTTAGTGTAGGGTCCCACGGATGGCGCCACTTGTTGATACAAAAGTTGGGCGTTCCTTGTGAGGACTTCTATTCTCGTACCAATTAACTCTTAATGCTTGATGGAACCTGCGCACTAAGAAAAAGAACAAACACCGTTAGGCTTATCGAGGGATTGTCTCCCCCGATTATCCTCCGGCGTGAGAGTAAGTAATCGAATTTAGGGTTTTAGCGAAGAGTTAGGGTTTCCAGTAGATCGTACCTTTACCGAGGGCTTGGGTGCCCTTTATATATGCATGAAACCCTAGTGGGTTTCGTGTTCCCTACTCCTCGGCGTGTTAGCCGACATCGGATATATAGTATATATCCTCTCTTTTTAGAAGATATTCCATATCTTATCCAAAGATAACTTTGGGCTTGGGCCTTGTCGGACCCAGCCGCATAACTGGTAGTCCAGTTGTTGCCGTAGCGGCCCATACGTGGTGGGCTTAATTATTAGTATTGTTTACTAATCGGGTTCGCGACCCGGGTGTAGACTATACGTCATCATACTATATATATATTAAATACTTTCCACTGCATGTTGCTGATACTCTTAAACCTTATTAACTAGCAATATACCCGTACGTTGCATCGGGACAGTTTTTTATCATAAAATTTAATACAAACTGAAACACGTTTAAACTGGAAAACTTTAATGCCCAACATCTTAAAATATCATTCGAACGAACTGAAACACGTTTTAACAGGAAAATTTTAATGTCCAACATCTTTTAAACATCATTCGAGCATTATACCCGTACGTTGCGTCGAGGATAGTCTTATATCTTCAACGAAATAAAACTTCTATCCTTTTTTCTGTGTGTAAAATCCTATTGCATTCTTAAATTTCTTCCGATCTCCTTTTATTTTGACATAAAACCGCCTTTTTTTTCCTATACGCCTAGAGTAAATATACCGACACAATGTCACTAAAATCTTGCATATTATATTTTATAAAATAATTGCCTTGAAATTCAAAATGCCATGACGTCAAACAAATTTGAAAGAAATCGCATGCATATCAAATTTAAGATTTCTTACGACATAAAATGAAATACATTACCGTGATACAAAATAGCATTATACACATGCTTTGCAACAGTTATACCTTGTTTTTGGAACCGGTAATTATACAATTAACGTAAGTTGCTAACCAAAAGTTGTGTTTTAAATCTTCATTAAACGTTTTTATATTTACATGCATCTAAAGGTTTTCTTTCATACAAAGGGTCCAAAATTTATAACAAAGCATGATAATTAAGAAACGATTGATTCCAAAGTATCTTATGAATAAAAGAAGCTTATAACCATGGTCTTTATTAAAATCTTTCTTGTAAAAGGCTGGTCTTCAACTGGTTGTAATAGAATTGAGGAATGCAAAATGTCTTGGCTAGCGACGACCCATAAGCCCCGCTACGAAACAAAATCTAGAAAAAATTACATAATTTAAAATAGCAATCAAAATGGATTTGCCAATAGTTATAATTCAAACTTAGTGTGCAATTTTATAAAGGGGTTGAGGTTGGGAAATGTGTCATGGCATATGCGGGTCAACACGAGTAAACTTCAAAGCATGTCAATATGCCTTGGGTTAGGGTAACCCACTAAAAAGCTAGCCCTTTGATCCCTTTTACAAATAATTAGCTTTCTAATATTCTACACATTATATGAATATAAAACTATATTGTTACAACGAATAAGCTAAATACTAAATAAAATTATATACGGCCTTTATATTTTTTGAACGCATTTTGGGCAAGTTTTGGCCCTCATTACTATTTTAATTTAACCCGTTGACATGTTTGAGCAATGTCCAACTCAGATCGACCCAATCACCCATTAATAGGTCAAAACTACCACCTCTATACTTCTTACATTATTTGTAGATATATGAGATAATGGAAAATTAAACTTGAAATCAACTATCTTGAAACACTTTCTGTCATGCGCGTATCTTCCCTCAACAGTTTCCTTGAGCTGGATAGTGTTAACCTATACCACACGCCTAAATTTGCCTCGATGCATTATTTGCATCGGTCAGAGTTCATATTAGCATAACATTTCGTGGTAATTTTTCTTACCTTTATTAGATAAAGAGGAGCGGTAAATGCATCACTGAACATAAAATAATCATTGTCAACAACTGCTTTACCTTTTGGAATCTGGGAATATAGTCGATCAGTTAACTTTGAAAGAATATCTACAAATAAATAAAAATAGTATCGCAACTAACTTAAGAAACCACCTTTTTGAAGACACAAACTATTCCACAAGCAATGGATGGTAGAGTTCTCCTTAGTTCAATGTCCTCTATGCTCGTAATAGCCTTAAAACAAAAATCTGACTATCTGAGATGATTTTAACATACAATATGGTTGGAATGTGGAAAAAAAAAAAATAAATAAATAAATAAATAAATAAATAAAATATATATATATATATATATATATATATATATATATATATATATATATATATATATATATATATATATATATATAAATTTTCTGAATTGACTCACCTTCACTGAGGATTGTCCATACCCAGAGTAGTCATACCTGCACAAAGTTACATTTTTTTTAACTTACTGAAACATAGAAGGCCAAATAAATGTTTGATGTTCTAATTCAACAACAGAAATGGAAAAAACTTCAATTGAGTTATTGACAATCAACAACATCTTTTATTTCCAACCAAGTGATATTCATTTGTCCTTATCGAAAAAGTTAAAGAAACACGTTGATACGACAAATATGTATCAACTCACTTCTACAAATTAAAGGCAATCCTAAACGTCTTCCTACTAATCTTTCTAAAAAAACACTTGCCAGAAATCCTAAAGCCACAATCACATAATCCGTTGTCATGTGTTCCATAAGAAGATTTGTAAGAACAATTTTAGATTTTTAGGGAAGTAATCTACTCTTAAAGTAACGGCTAAGCCGCAATTCTTCATGAATATGTGCTTTTGACTAAAATTACTATTCAAATAACAATTGAAAGCGAATTTCATCTTATTTTAACTACTTTTTGGTAAACTAATTACAAAGGAATCAATTACACCAAATCAAGATCATTAAGAAAATCTGAGTCAATAAACAATAAAAAAGACACAAATCAAATTGCAGAATATCTAGAGGGTGTTTGGAATTGCTTACTTTACTCTAACTAATAGAAAAAAGAACATACGCAACTTATTAGTATGCACTTCAGGATATCACGTTTGAATTTACTTATGTCGTAAAAAACATAAAGTAGATAAAAATAATAAAGAGGCAGCTCACTGGCATATATATAAAACTGTTTACGTGATATTAAACGTCTAAAAGTCAATCTAACTTTATCTTAAATAAACACATCAAATTAAGTATATCCTAACCTGCTTACTCAAAACTGCTTATTCGCCTCTTCTACCATCGGTACATTTACCTCAAATGGCATAACCGAATGACCCGGTAAACTCTTAAATCCAAAAAAAGAACCATTTTCAGCAGGACCAACAACATGAACAAACGCCAAAACCACTGTCCATATCAAAGATATCAAAAAAACAAAATTAGAACTCTCAACTCGGTTAGGATTCTTACTAAATTAACATCCACAACATAATAAATTATCAAATTGTGATGGATACCTATTTTTTCCGCCCCTATTTTTCATATCCATACCCTTCTTCCCATCGATAGTCGCCATCTAGATAAACGTTTATTGCTTTCTGCATTCAAAACAAACCAAAATTAAATTCAATAAATAACAACAATGCCTCATAACTTAAATATGTTTCTGAACGATTGATGACGATAGTGTGTTACATGACTAAATACAGTTAAGCAAAGCATATAACAAAGTCCATAAAACTACACTAACATTTTGACATATTATTAGTTTCGGCATACTTTTTATATAAATTACAGTACGTGAAAGCATCAAAGTAAAATACACCTCATGATATATAATTTCTAATTAACCAATTTCTAAGTGTCTACCAATAACCCACCCTCACAAGTATGAATATCAGATATATTAACGAACTAAAACTTTAAAATTAAACAGTAAACATAACAACAAAAGCAAACCTGTTCAGCGCGTTCATGTTCAGTGTGTGTGTTCCAGAGTCTTTCATCACTGCCTTAACATCTGCAAAGTCCACATTAAACTGTCCAAGTATATGCATTTCCATCATACACCCATCAGCTTAGAAAACACAATAGACAAAGAGACGCAAGTAATTGCATAATGTACTTACTGTAATTATATCTGAAATTCCTTGAACTCCTTGACGGAGTACATCATCAGCAAGAAGAAAAGCATCCTGAAGTGGAGTTTGTTCATCACCGATATCCAGTAAATGATCATTTGGGATGACTATAAGCGTGTCGACATTCTTTTGCAGCTTTTCAGTAGCCTCCAAAGCCTGAAAATGTTTCAAAGATATTAAGGGCCTTGGCTTGCAATTAGAAACGACGAAAGTAAACAGCTTATAATCCTCTAAGCATACCACAGTGTGACTTTGGGACATAAGATGGTAATATTTATGTGACTTTGTGACGTAAATGATCAGTTCGCTATTATGGGATAGTTAACTCCTTGTAAGCAGTTTTTGGATTTTTCAGAAGTAAAGTGGGAAGTGGGTAACTCGGAAAAGACCACGTGAGCAGAATGGTTTTAAACAACCACCAAAAATCAACCAAATTCACTAGAGCGCCTCCAAAACCACTATATTCCAGAAAAAACCCACCAAAATTTTAAACACCACCATAGTTTAAACTAATCTGGTGGGGGCGGCGTTGGTTTCGGATGATAGCGGTGGTGGCAGCGGCTCTTGATGTTGTCAAAGTGAGAGCGAAATGGGATATGTGTGTTTTGTGTGTGAGAGAGATTTTTTTTTTTTTTTTTTTTTTTTACGTGGGTTCCGACTCGACATTGCGAGCCAACTAATCCCAGGGCGACTACCCTTTTTGAATAGCCCGAAATTATCGCAGGTGAACCTGCGTGGCCACATGAAGATTAATTTTCTCCCCAAAGTTTGAATAGATGTGTGTGTTTTATGGTGTGTGATAAAAGAGTAATGAATTTTGTGAAAGAGAAAATGTGTGTGTGTGTATGTTTTGTTTTTGATATACTCAGTATTTTAAAAATGGATTGTATGAGAGATAATGCTCATAAAAAGAGAAGTTAGAGCAATAGGTGCAATGGCAAGCAAAATCTCCTCATTCGGGCTTCACGGGATAGCACGTCACCATGACATACCTCCCTTTACAACTCTTTCCAATAACATACCTCAACTTACTCATTTGGGCCCCACCATTATCTATTTTTATTTTTTTTATTCAAATACCCTTTTCTTCTACACCAGCCATCACCACCACCTCCGGCCATCAAAACCACCACCACTTCTAACAACAGCCGACTACAACAACTTTTATAAATCATTATCTCATCTCCTCAACCAACTGTGAAAACACATCTCATCAAAACCACCACCACTTCTTCGATGTCACAGTAGATCTTTAAAGATCATTTAAAACTCATCATCTTTCTTGGAAAGAAAACAAAGAACAAACTTACCCGATTGCTCTGATTAGTAACCTTCCGTTTACTTCACGAAGTAGCTCTCAACCGTTTACCAAAACCAAACCAAAGAGGTATTAATAATATGGGACTTAAAAATACAATATATAAACTAACGTTTAAATGTCAGAAGATATCCTCGCCGTGCAGACGAGGAGTTGTCTCATGGCGAGGGAGGGCGGTACAATGGCGAGGTACGACGATGAAGCCACGTAGGCACGGCGAGGGACGGCAATCACTACACCATTTGCTCTTAGAGAGGAGAGAAGTTATCACTGGCAGTTGAGGGGAAGTGTGTCAGAGAAGTCAAACAATTTTTTTTCTTCTTCTACACATCCAACAGATGAAGGGATGTGAGATTAAATATATGGTTGATATGAAAAGTTGAATTAAGACGGCTAGGATTGAAAGTTAGCAATATCTAACGGCTGAAAAGGCAACCAGGTGGTCCTCCCCTGCAACAATAATAAGGTTAATAAGCATAGATCTGTGATTACAAAAAGTTACAAACGCCTTCTAGGCTTCTATCAATCTAACATTCTAAGAGCACTTCCATTCATAAACTAGAGTTAAACTTTAACACACTGTCACATCAGCGCTACATCAGCTTTAACCTTTTCACCTTTAACTCAAAAAAACAACCACAATCATAACTCACATTAACTCAACTTTAAATCAAATATTTTCAAACTCAACCACTAAACTTATAATAATACTTCATTTAGTAAAAACATAACATTCATTAAAAACATATTACATTACATACTTAATAAAAAAAAGTTACAACGAAATTAAAAAAAAAAAACAAAAAAAAAAAAACACAAGAATAACCAAACTACAACATATAAAAAAAAAAAAAAAAAAAAAAAAAAAAAAAAAAAAAAAAAAAAAAAAAAACACACACCAATACTAAATCTGGTGACGAGGTTGGAGGTTATATTTTTTTGATGATTCGATCTTTTTGGTCATTGATCCAACCCACAACGTTTGGATCTTTTTCGTCATTGATTTGTGGAAGTGTGGAAAAAAATGTTGTGTTAATTGGGTACTTATAGGAGAGTGAAAGTGGTTTTTTTTTTTTTTTTTTTTTTTTTTTTTTTTTTAATATAGCCGTTTGGTTATAAACGGTCAAATGGTTCAGGGGGCGAAATGAATTTTTTTTGTGTGAATATAATGCTATATTAGACGTTAGAGGGGGGCGAAGTGATTTTTTTTTTTTTTTTTTACATATCCACCCCTTAACGCAGCATTAAAGGGTTAACACACTCCTTTAACGCTGTGTTAACGCAGCCATCATCCAACAATTAACTTAGGTTTAACGCACCCACGTTAAAGTTTAACACGGGGGTGCGTTAAACGTTGAGAGTACTCTAATAGTAAAAAGACTAGAAAAAAAAAAAACTAAGTAGACTGACCAAATATGGTGTTAGTAGGGTTTATTGCTGCTTGGTTCATGGCCGCATCACCCATTAGTCATGCTGAATCGTCAACAAAAGCAACGAGTGATGGCGTAGTTCGGTTGCCTTGATCATTAGGTATAATCTCAACCCGATTGTGCTTCCAAACTGCCACACATGAGTATGTTGTTCCAAGGTCAATGCCAATCATCGGCGCATTGTTTCCACTTCCGTCCATACTTTCAAACTTTTAACCTTTAACCAAGAAACAAGCTTAATCGCGATGTAAAAAGAGTTGCAAAGAAGAGTACGAGATAAAAGTAAACCCTAATGGTCCCAATTTATAGACCATGAGATGTCGAGTAAAAAGGATTTGATTCCCTCTCAAACTAGAAATTCCTAGTTACCTTATATACTTATACTTAACTAAGTTACATAAATACATCTTGGCTGTGTTTGGTATTATTACTCGTATTCTAACCACTACTACAAAAAAAGCTATATAGATCGGTTAGATTGCCATATATAGATCGGTTTTGAACCGCTCTATACAAGAGTGATCTTTATGAGAGAAAGACATATAGATCGGTTGTGAACCGATCTTATTAATACAACAAATAGATCGGTTGTATACCTAATAACCGCTCTATATAGCTTTTTTCCAAATTAAAAAAAAAATTATAGAAACCCATATTTTTTCTAAATTTCTGTTCAATCACACAATACACTAATATTCCAATACATATATTCAACAAAATAATCATCTTACAATAAGACACCAAATGGCTTCAAAAAATACACAATATGAAACACAACAAGGTTTTGTGCCCGCGCTTCGCGGCGGGTTGTTTCAATACAAAGTTATTTGCTAGGATCCTGGACACACGATTAAGGTGGTTAAACCTTGTAACTTTGTGTGTATGATATGTTGTGTTAAAATGATTAAGTGCGCGGAATTCACTCAACCAAACTTTAGAAGGTTGTGAATGTTATGGAAATGGAATTGTTATGTTTGTTAGTTAGCAATGAACACATAAAGATTATCACCAAACGATCCAATATTATTAAAGATAATAATACGAGTGATCTTGAAATATCACTAGGGTTACAACCTTGAATCTTAAGTTTTTCTAACTTGTGATATTTTTGTGTTTGTTCTTATATGTTCTTTCAATAACATATGCATGAACTAACTCTATGTTCTATGTTCTAACACACTAAATATCACAACTAATATCTCTTTTATAGTCAAAAGATCTTTACATATTGCTTAAAGTCCTAGCCGACTTACTTTGTTAACTTATCCTTTAGTGTCAGTACATAAGATACAACATGTATCTATGTATACAACTTGTTAACTAAGCACATGGGGTAAGATATTATCTACCGTATATTGTTGACCAAAATACAATAAATATCTTTTCGATCTTATCCTTTCATCAGCAGAATGTTCACTATCAGCAGCAACGAGTTATCGCTATCAGCAGGAACAAATATCATTATCAGCAGAATCAATCAGCAGAATGCTAAGCCTATCAGCAGAGTCATTTATCACTATCAGCAGAGTGAAATGTTCTATCAGCAGGAACAACATTATCAGCAGAAACCTTTTGCACTAGCAGCAGAATTACACTTAGAGTATTTCTTGGATTAGAACCCGATATTAGATATCTTGAATATTTAATTCCCAACAATCCTCCCCTAAACATGTGAATCCTTTCAAACATGTTTCTGAATTAAATCTTGGATTGAAGATCTTTCAAACACTTCTGTTCTTCAAGATTGAATATCTTCTCAGTAATTCATCTACTTTGCTCTTCTTTGACTTTAACAATATCAAAACATATTGAACCAATCTTGGACTAAAAGATGGTGCAATTTCCTTGGATGGAGGAATTATAAGAGGTAATGATGCTGTGTATCTTGGATGCTTGTTTCAACAAGTGAAATCATCTAACCAGCATGTCTTTAAAGTGAAATTGAAATTTTTCTTCGTTTGATCTAGATAGAACTTTCTCCTTTGGAATGTTCTTGTCATTTTCAACCTCCTCATCATCTTGTATGCTCTTGTCTTCTCCTTCCTTTTATTGGATTATCTTCCTTTTCTGGGCCATTATTTCCTCCCCTGAGATTGTTACCTCCCCTGAAGCAAATAACTTTTGTTTCATCCTCCCCTTGTTTGGAAGATCTCACTATGTACCAAAATATATCTTTCCTTATCATCTGATCCAGCATTTAGAACTTGTTGTCAGACAATGTTGTACATGAAGCCATCAATTCCTTAAGAGTTTAAGTTACTGCCCTCATCACTTCTAGGTGTGTTAACTCCTATGAGAGGTGAATCAGTGGACATTTCGATTCATGATCCATCAATGGATGGTTTTTGTGAATCCTTGAAAATCCTTTTAAGAAATCATTTAACTTAGTAGTATGTTCATGATTTTAGAATTGAAAAATCATACTACTTTCAACCATTTTGAAGGAATCAAGTGTATAACAAACACTTAATCAACATTTCGGTTTAAAGCAACCTCTGGTTGTGTGAGAACCAATATTTTTCAGTTATAAATAACTGCCTGTGTAAAGATAAACTCATTCAAAGAGCTTTCCTGACAGGGTTTCCAGCTCATAGTAATTGTTGCCTCTAACATAAGTGTTAGATTCACTTTTACTAGCTGTTCTTTCTATCAGATGTCCTCAGACTTGCACATTATACTTAAAAGTATAAAATGATAGAAAGTGAGTTGCATCAGTTACTATCTGATCAACTAAGTCATCAATTCAATATGAAATATCATAACTAGATTTCAAGAAAGAAGTTTTAAGGAGTTTTGAATTCCCAAACTCAGTCCATCATAAACCTAATATGGTCAGCAGCTAATATCTCAATTCTGTTGTTTCTATTTCACTTGAAAACATCCTTTGTGTTTACATATTCATACCTGAAATTGTTAGTCTAAAACCAAAAGGACAAAATACAAAGTACTTGTCTTGCATTAGTATAATCATAAGACCAACTATATGAATAACACAATTTAAATTTGTACTATTAGCACAAACTTTTGTAATAACAGCAGTATTAGATAAATCAGCAGCAACAACAAAAATTTATTTACAAAAACACATTATATTGAAAATTTAAAGATTAAGCATTCCAATACTTGCTACCAAATACTGAAACCTTGAAACATCAAAAGCTTTTGTTAGCAGATCTGCAAAATTATGTTCTGAAGCAATTTTAAGAACTTGAATTAATCTTTTCTCATTGCAGTCTCTTATAAAGTGATGTCTAATTTCAATGTGTTTTGTTTTAGAATGTTGCACTGGATTTTTAATAATACAAATTGTACTACTATTATCAATATGAATAACAGTGTTTAAGAAATTGTACCCATAATCAAGGAGTTGGTTTTGAAGCCATAGAACTTGACTAGAGCAACTTGCAGCAGCTATGTATTCAGCTTCAGTTGTTGAATTTGCCACACTTGTTTGCTTCTTACACTGCCATGAGACAAGTCTACACCCAAGGAATTGACATCCTCCAGTTGTTGACTTTCTGTCCAAGCTAGCACCAGCATAATCACTATCCGAATATGCTACCAAGTCAAAAGGAGATTCTCTAGAATACCATATACCCAACCTTGGTTGACCTTTGAGATATCTAAAAATTCTCTTGACTGCAGTTAAATGAGAAACCTTTAGAGTAACTTGAAATCTTGCACAAACACAAACAGGAAACATGATATCAGGTCTAGATGATGTAAGATACATCAAAGAGCCTATCATAGATTTGTAATTGTGTACATCTACATTTTCTCCATCTTCATCTTTCAGAAGGTGCTTCTCAGAGTCCATTGGTGTGCTTGCTATTTTTAAATCAGCAAATTGAAATTTTCTAAGTATCTCTGCAACATAATTGTCTTGACTAATAAATATGCCTTCAGATGATTGCTTAACTTGCAAACCCAAAAAGAATGTAAGTTCTCCCATAGAACTCATCTGAAACTTATCTTTCATAAGCTTCTCAAATTCTAAACACATATCTTTCCTAGTAGATCCAAAGATAATGTCATCTACATACACCTACACTAACAGAAGATCCTTCTTGTGCTGTTTGATGAACAGTGTCTGATCAATCTTTCCTCTTTGAAATCCATTTTCTAATAAGTAGGAAGCTAGTGTTGCATACCAAGCTCTTGGTGCCTGATGAAGGCCATATAGAGCTTTCACTACTCTGTACACTTTGTTTGGATGTAATGGATCAATGAAGCCTGGAGGTTGTGAAACATACACCTCTTCTCCAATTTCACAATATAAAAATGCACTCTTGACATCCATTTGGTAGACTGTGAAGCCTAAAAATGAAGCATAAGCTAGAAACAGCCTAATTGCCTCAATCCTTGCTACTGGAGCATAAACCTCATCATAGTCTATCCCTTCTTCTTGTGTGTACCCTTGGGCTACTAATCTAGCCTTATTCATGATCACTATTCCTCTTTCATCCCTTTTGTTCTTAAAAACCCATCTAGTGCCAATTACCTTCACACCTGTAGGTAAATCAACTAGCACCCAAACCTTTTGAATCTTGAACTGAAGAAGCTCTTCTTGCATAGCCTCTAACCAGCTTGAATCATCTAGGGCTGTAAGAATTGTCTTTGGTTCAACTTGTGAGAGAAAACATACAAACAAGCAAGAGTTTAAAAGCTCATGCTGTTTTGAAGCATAAAGGGCATCAAGAAGCCCTTGTTGGTCTGAAGACATCAATTGTTGTCTTGTCTTCACACCTGACTGTATATCTCCAATCACATGTTCCAGGGAATGAACTTTATGAATTCTTGATTGTGGTGTAGTAGGAACTTGATAAGATGATGGAAGATTGTTGAAATCCACCTCATTATCTGAGAAATCTGCTTCTTTTGTTTCTGAAGGGCCAGCAGCAGAGTCATTTGGCCGAATAGCAGAATCAGTAAGCTTATCAGCAGAATCATCAGCAGAAACAGATACACTACCAGCAGCAACAGAAATAATACCAGCAGAAACATTTTGTTGTTCCTGAGTTCCATATTCTTTACTTTCATCTTCAACACCTTCTTTAGCTTTACTAAAAGAAGATTCATCAGTTGTTGAAGTTGATTCCACAATTGAACTTGACCATATTGGCATTATCACATCATTTTGATCTTTCTCTAATTCTGCCTCATTTGTTGTATAAGAACCTGCAAAATCATTAGTTTCTGCAACAAAAGGCACATAATTCATTGAATTTGTTAGATATTCTAGATCAAATAGCCATTTTGGTCCTTCACCTTCTACATTGGATTTGTTTTCTAAAAACTCCACATGTAGATTTTCTTCTACTATTTCTTTTCTTGTGTTGTAAACTCTAAATGCTTTGCTATTAAGAGAATAACCAACAAAGAAACCTTCATCTGCCTTACCATCGAATTTTCCTAAATGGTCTAAGGTATTGAGAATTGTCACATGACATCCAAAAGGTCTAAGAAATCCTATTGCAGGAGTTCTACCATTAAAAAGTTCATATGATGTCTTATTGTGAGGCTGCACAACTAAAACTCTATTTTGAACATAGCAAGCAGTGTTGACTGCCTCTGCCCAAAAATTTATTGGTAGCTTAGAATCAGCTAACATTGTTCTAGCAGCTTCAATTAGTGTTCTATTCTTTCTTTCAGCTACACCATTCTGTTGTGGTGTTCTAGCAACACTAAATTCTCTCTTAATACCTTTTTCTTTGCAGAAGTCATCCATAACTCTATTCTTAAACTCTGTCCCATTATCACATCTAATGACTTTTACTTTCTTGCTTACTTGGTTTTCTATCTGTGTAATGAAGTCCTTAAGGATGCTTGATGTCTCATCCTTAGTGGCTAAAAAGAAAACCCATGTAAATCTACTATAGTCATCAGTAATAACTAGACAATATCTCTTATGCATTATGCTTATCACTGAAACAGGTCCAAATAAGTCCATATGTAGCATAAACAAAGACTGATTGATAGAGTTAAAAATCTTGGGCTTACAAGTGGCTTTGTGTTGTTTGCCTTTTAGACAAGCAATGCATGTTTGATCATTTTCAAATCTTTTGTGAGGTAAACCTCATACCAAACCATTCTTAACAATTTTATTTATGGTTTTGAAGTTAATATGACCAACCCTTCTATGCCATTTCATTGATTCATCCAATGTGGCCTTTGCAACAAGACAAGTTAAATTCTTTTTAGGAATAATATTCTTCATGTCTACACTGTACATATTGCCCTTTCTAGGAATTCTAAGAAGTACTTGACTTTCATCAGGCATCTTAAAATCAGGAGAAAGTACAAGACATTCAGTCTCACAGAAAAGAACATTATTCTTTTTGTCACACATTTGTGAAACACTAAAAAGATTATAATTTAGCTCTTTTACATAGTACACATCTTCAAAATCTAAATTTCCGGTTTTGATTGTACCTTTACCAGAAATTTTGCCACGAACACCCCCTCCAAAGGTAACATATCCTCCATTGAAAGCTTCAAAATCTGAGAGATAAGACATGTTGCCTGTCATGTGCCTTGAACATCCACTATCTGAGTATCCTTGATCCTCTTCCTGATCATTTGAATGTTCCTGCACACAAATAAGAGTGTTAGTTTCTTTTGGGGATCCAAGCCATTACTGACTTGGATCTGCCTCTTGCATCAATGTAATTGAATCTTTTGAGGATAGTTGATGCAACATTGGATTTGAGAATCCAACATGCTGAGGCCTTAACAGCATTTGCCCTATTTCCCTTAGCAGCAGAATGAACCACACGCTTAGCAGCAGAATCTGCTAACTTTGTAGTTCTACCCTTTGGTTTCCAAACTTGTTTTTGGACCACTGCTTTTGTTTGAATGGGCCTTAGAACAGTTGTTGGTGCATGTTTAAAAAAATATTTTGCACACTTAGCTGTTGATTTTGGGTTAATAGTCATAAATGGTCGAGCAACAGGAACAAATTTTCTAGCAGCAGGATCATTTGGTCTATCAGCAGGATTAGATTGTGAGATAGACTTGTTTTTGACTACTCTGGGGTTTGATTTCTTAGAACTAGAGTGAAAGTGAGATTTAGGTGTTTGCCTTTTGTGGTTCACTCTATGGTTTTCATACCCAGTTACCCATTGGTTGCAGAAAGCTGCAAGATGGTCAAAACTACCACATGTGAAACAAGCTTTATTATAAAAAGCAAAGTCATCACCTAATTGGTTAGACTTGAGGTTGTTCCAATTCTTTTGGTTACCTCTGGGCTTGTTGGTGGTTCTATATTGCTCACAATATCTAACTAGTTGCCTAACATGCTTAATGTTTGATTTAGGCCTATCAGTATTGTGTTTGACTACCTTAGGAACACTTGTTCCTAATTTCTTAACCAAAACAGGTTTAGACATAACCTGATCTTCTTCATCATCATCACTATCAGTTGTACAATCTTCAACAACTATAGCATCTCCTTTCTTAGCAAAGGACACCTTGTCCTGATAAAGTAAAGTTTTATCTAAACTTTTACTTATTTTTGCTACCTTAAGACTCTTACTAGCCTTAGAACCATATTCCATGATTGGTTCTTGAAACTCAGCTAAACCTGTATGTGCTAGGTCAACACCTGGAGGTGAAGGAACACCTCTATATGGTGGAGGGACAGTTTTGTAACCTACACCTGAATTAGCTTTATCAATTACCTGAGCTTCCCAAATCTTATTCATTCCTTCTAAGGCATGTGCTAGAGTATCTATAGTTACCTTAACATTTTCTTTTTCAGTTTTGACTTCAGATAACTGTCTACTTTGATCATTAAGTAATTCATCTCTAAATGCTATTCCTCTTTTTAAAGCATTTAAGTCATCAGTAAACGTAGATTCATTCTTTTTATAATGTTGAATCTGTTTTTCCAAAACTCCTACACACCTCTTATGATTAGCTAAATTATGAAGGGCATCAATTAACTCTTCTCTAAAAGCATCAAATCTCTTTTTAATGTCTTCATAATTTTTAAGATTAGGACATGAATTAGTACAAGTAGGAATGGTATCTACCTCTGAATCAGAAGAAGCCATTAGAGCAAATTCAGTGGCCATAAGAGCAGCATTTGGTGGTGCATCCTCTTCAGTAGCCATAGAGCTCCAATCATATCCAATACCATCAATAGCCAGCATAGCCTTTGGCTCTTCCACCAGTACTTCCTTATTCCTCTCTTGCTTATACCAAGTGTTCCTATTGTCCTGCTTCCTTGGGCTTCTACATTCTTTAGCAAAATGTCCCAACCTATGACAGTTAAAACATTCCACTTTCTTCTTATCGAACCCAGCAGTATCATTACCATTTATGGTAATTTGCTTTCCAGTTTTCTGCCAAAACTTCTTAGCCCTCATGCTAAGTAAAGCAACTTGCCACTTAATATCCATCTCTTCCAAATCATCACCATCTACCTGCTGAAGGTCTTCATGATTTAAAGGAGAGCCACTAGCTTGACTGGTTATAAAGGCATAAAATGTTGGATCTCCAAGTCCAGCAATATCCTTTTGTAAACTAGTAGAAGGACCACCATAAGTAACATTAGAAACACTTTCAACTTCATCTACCTCTTCTGAATGACTAACACTAGGAACTGATAAGAGTGCAGCATTCCCAGAACTAGTACCATAGTTTCCACCTTTCTTTAGACTTTGTTCAACAATTTTAAAGTTGTTAAACAAATCATTAAGCTTCATTGTTTCAATTTCTGGTTTGTTCATCCAGACAATAACATGAGTATGGAATTCATTAGGTAGACTTTTCAAGAACTTCATGTTGAGATCTTCCTTCTCTGTCTCAACACCCAACACAGCTAACTGACTTACAAGCTTGTGTAGTCTTGAAAATAGCTTATCAAGAGACTCATTACTAAAAGCAGTAAAGTTTTCAAATTGGTGCTTTAGTAAAGTCTTCTGTGTCTTTTTGGTAGTTTCATTACCACCAAACCATGCACAAATCTCTTCAAAAAGAGTTTTTGCATCAAGATATTTGCTAAATGATAGCATCTGCTCACCAGGAATGGTCATAAGCAACAAGTTTCTTGCTTTCTGATCATTTCTCTTCTGTATCTTTTCATCATTGGAGACTGGTCCAGTATTTCTTTTTCTAACTGTTTTCCCTTCAACAAGAACATCTGAATAGCCTAAAGTGGAGGAATCACCATACTGAATTATGTCCCAAAGAGCATAATCTTGAACCATAAAATATTGCTCAACTCTCATCCTCCATAACTCAAACTCATTGGGTTTGATCATGGGCAACTTTGCAGCAACATTTGTTTGAACATCTTGTACATCCATTTCTTGTTTCTTCTAAAAACAACAATATCAACATGAGCTCTGATACCACTTGCTAGGATCCTGGACACACGATTAAGGTGGTTAAACCTTGTAACTTTATGTGTATGATATGTTGTGTTAAAATGATTAAGTGCGCGGAATTCACTCAACCAAACTTTAGAAGGTTGTGAATGTTATGGAAATGGAATTGTTATGTTTGTTAGTTAGCAATGAACACATAAAGATTATCACCAAACGATTCAATATTATTAAAGATAATAATACGAGTGATCTTGAAATATCACTAGGGTTACAACCTTGAATCTTAAGTTTTTCTAACTTGTGATGTTTTTGTGTTTGTTCTTATCTAACAGTTATATGTTCTTTCAATAACATATGCATGAACTAACTCTATGTTCTATGTTCTAACACACTAAATATCACAACTAAGATCTCTTTTATAGTCAAAAGATCTTTACATATTGCTTAAAGTCCTAGCCGACTTACTTTGTTAACTTATCCTTTAGTGTCAGTACATAAGATACAACATGTATCTATGTATACAACTTGTTAACTAAGCACATGGGGTAAGATATTATCTACCGTATATTGTTGACCAAAATACAATAAATATCTTTTCGATCTTATCCTTTCATCAGCAGAATGTTCACTATCAGCAGCAACGAGTTATCGCTATTAGCAGGAACAAATATCATTATCAGCAGAATCAATCAGCAGAATGCTAAACCTATCAGCAGAGTCATTTATCACTATCAGCAGAGTGAAATGTTCTATCAGCAGGAACAACATTATCAGCAGAAACCTTTTGCACTAGCAGCAGAATTACACTTAGAGTATTTCTTGGATTAGAACCCGATATTAGATATCTTGAATATTTAATTCCCAACAAAGTTATTCAGACCAGAGGGTACATATTTTTAGCTGCGCAACTTCTACCTGGTTATACCATTGTACAAAAGAGGGGTCACATAGTTTATTTTAGGTTCCTAACGAAAGTTAAGCACGCTTTGGCCTACGAATGTACATACTGATACGACTGTACATAGTGACTTTGCCTACACTGTACAACTTTATCAACAATCTGAGAAAGTGCAGTTTCGGACCCATTGGAGCATTGAAAGAGCTAATCAATCAAAATTCTGTACCTGAGCATAAACCATTGGAGCATTGACTACTGTAGCAGCAGGGTCACCTTTTAGAATCCAAGTTCTTGAGTTGCATTATATGTAGCACAAACAATATTCCCTCTTCCATCACAATCTGCAATCAAACTAAAATTGCATCAGCAATCTCACAATGATACCAGCTCAATCAAAAAAGAAATTTCTACTATCAAAGTTGATTGCTGCAACTGCCCTCCAGATAGCCCAGGTGCAAAAGTTCCATCAATCAAGTTATCCAATGGTTTGTCCAGAACCAACTTTTCCACAACATAATTAACAACCTAGCAAAACATATTTAGAAAAAGATAAGTTATGTGCGTATCATTTTTATGCATCGTGCTTCATAACTGTTAGCTCCATAGATTCAATATAACGGTTCCTACTTACACATGTACCTTGTGTATTCTCAAAATACGAGGTGCACTTAGCTTCCCTTGGGTTAAAGCCATTAAGCCCTTATGATGAAGCGAAACAGCTTATGCTCATGGCCTTATATTACCTACTTTTAAGAAGCTCTTTTGTTGTGTCTTCTTGAGCTTATTTGAGGATGCGCTTTTACAACTACAAGCTAATCCATCCAAACACTAAATGCTTATTGACTTATTGTGTTTAAATACAACTATAAGGGAGTGTTTATATAAGCTTATATTTCATAAGCCCACATTTCAAACTTAATTTCTGGCATATGAGCTTCTATGATTTAAAGATGAAATTTAAGTTGAAAAACTGAAAAATAAACAAAAAAGATAGCTTATCAAATATAAGCTCGTAAGCCAACATATAGACTTAAAACATACATTTCCTGACACGAGCAGCGGGATAAGCACAAGCAGAACATCGACTCTTTTGTAAATGAAAACTCCTTCGACCACAATGTGTGTGTCTTGTTCCTCCTCTTATCGAAACTCCCTGTTCCTTTTCCCTATAAAACAAAAAATAGTTATAAATACAATAATAGATTTATGAAAAATATAATAAAGGATGAATGATTTATCGAGAGAGCATTACTGTGTTGGTGTTTGGCTGAAATTTTAGGAAGAGAGAATGTGTCTAGGGTTTTTTTTGGTGAGGGGATATGATTTTGGGGAAACTGAGTTAAAATATTTGGGTGAATTTTGATGTAGCGGCAAACTGAAAAGTTGTATCCCGCTAAAATATTTGGGTGATTTTTGAGTATATATAGATCGGTTAGTTATGAAAAACCGATCTATATAATACGATGCATTGTAATTGGTTTAAAAATCAGCAGTACATAGATCGGTTGTTTCGTTAATAACCGATCTATTAAATTTTGAAACTAAATAGATCGGTTATTAACCAAAAAAACCGATCTATTTATTGTTTTTTCCCCTTTTATAGATCAGTTTTTAACATAACCGATCTATATGAGGTGATCTATATGACCTTTTGTGTAGTAGTGAACACAAATTTCTGTGTTGAGTATAACTCCGAGTTTAACTTTTACCGTGACATTATATGAAGTTCTTTTGTAAACGCGTTTTTTATGAAGTAAAATACCACCTTTAGAAAGATATTTTGATATAAAATAAAATTTTCCGGAATGTAAAGGTGGTAACTTCCTTATAATAACATTGTTTAAAGAGATTCGGGTAAAAGAAAAATAAATGCATGTACTCCATAAGATTATTTTACTTTTATACTTTGAAAACACTAAAAGGTAATCGCTCGACGCAAATATAATAAAAAAGGTGATTAAAACTTTTGGCGACCAGTTTTCCTCAGCTGCACGCTTTTCTTAACATTTTTATTTGTCCAAATGGCTACATAATTGCATTTAGCCATTCATATAGTGTTAATCATGAAGAAAAAATATCAATGCTATTTTATTAGAATAGTGACTTAAACTTTAAGGGTTGTTTGGTAACTTTGGTAATTTGTTTGACTTGTTTTACAAGTTTGTTTGGAATTAAGAAACTATCTTATGACGGTTAGTTTTGCCTAGGGATCAATTTCATTAGTTTTCTTTGTACCTTTTGAATTAGTTTTGTGTTGGTACATTTGAATTTGGTTTTGTATTTGATTTGATAATTTGAATAAAGCTTCCGCTTCGTTTGTCGGATTTGTTTGTTTGTTTCGTTCGTTTGAATTACTAACAAATGGTATCAAGAGCTAGGTTGAAGATGAAGAAGAAGAAAAAAAAAAAAAAAAAAAAAAAAAAATTGGTTCGTTTGGGGTTTGTTCGAATTGAAGTTTGACCTGTTTTTTTTGAATAATCGATTAGTTTTTAGTATCTAGAATAGTTGTTCCATATACTAGATTTTGGGAATTTGATTGGTCGTGGATAGATTTGTTTGTCACTGGGCTTTTTGAAAATTTTGATTAGCTTTGGGCTTTTGGATTAGAATTGGGCTTTTGTTGTCATTGGGCTTGTATTTGAATTTGGGATTTTGGGTTTGAACTTTGAACGATGGTTTTTGGTTTGGTAAATTTGTTTTTGGTTGGAACATATTTGGAGTTTTGGAATAATCAGTTATGGCGGAGCTATTCGATGATTTGGATGTATGGATAGTTTTTGTGATTGCTCGCTATTTAGTTTTTGATTTGATCGTTTGTTTGAAGACTAGCCCGTGATTAGGTTATTTGAGTATTTTTATTTGAATTTGGACCGTAATTCTTATTAAATAAGTGGGTCATTAGAATTATTGTCAAGTATCATATTTGGGGCGTTTGAATTGGAGCCCGTTCGTCAAGTTATTTAATTAACTTGTATTGGTTTGATACTTAGATAATAAGTTTGAAGTAGGACCGTAATTCTTATTACATAAGTGGGTCATTAGAATTTTAATTTGGTATTTGAAATTTGAAGATCTATTTGGTGCTTGAAGACTTAATTATTATTAGGTCGTTTGGAATTTGTTCGATCGTTGGGAATTTGTTAATTTGAAAATTTGGATCTTCGTTTGTCGGGCATTTGAAGTTGGTTGCCCGAATTTGATTGTCTTTGTTGAAGATCGTTTGAGCCGATTTGGTTTTGTTCGGTTGACCGTTTGAATTTGTCGGTTAACGTTTGATTGTTCGTTTTGAAGTTATCGGCATTTGCTTTGGATCGATTTTGTTTTGGATTGCTTTTGGGAATCGATCCTTTGCTTTGAATTAGGTTGGTATCGCTAGCGTTTGGAATTTTGAATTTGATTTGAAGCAGGTTGAGGACTTCAAGTCATGGTGGAGATTGTTAGAATAGTGACTTAAACTTTAAGGGCTGTTTGGTAACTTTGGTAATTTGTTTGACTTGTTCTACAAGTTTGTTTGGAATTAGGAAGCTATCTTATGACGGTTAGTTTTGTTGGGATTTAATTAACATGTTAACCATTAACACTACGAGTACGCAGCGGATAATGGATCTAGTTTAGCAATTATGATTAACACATATAATAAACAAATAAAGGTAAAAAGGAAACAAGAAAACTAACCCTCGAAGCAACAGCAAATGAAACTTAGTGATTAAAAAAATCACCTCTACCGAATGCACACACTACACGTCAAACAAAGCACGTTAGGATGCTAGTGGTTGCTTCATGATATATCACCACGAAAAAACAAGTGTTTGATATTATTTATACAATCGAACTAATATATAATATCAGTTGATTGAATATCAAAAGAGGGAATAAAGCAACTATTGGATTCTAGTGGTTTTGCTTTGCTTTTGTAGCGTATGATAAATATCAAAAGAGGGAATAAAGCAACTATTGGATTAAAGCAACTATTGGATTAAAGCAACTAGTGGTTTTGCTTTGCTTTTGTAGCGTATGATGAATATCAAAAGAGGGAATAAAGCAACTATTGGATTCTAGTGGTTTTGCTTTGCTTTTGTAACGTATGAGTGAACAACATGAAAAGACAAAACAAGTTATGCAATTGTGAATTATGTCGTATGAGATTGTTATGATCGTCTGTCAACAATGAAGCCAAGGGGTGTTTATATAGCATCCCAACTTGTCCAACAAGTCATTTTATTCACCTCCTTTAGTTAGCCAAAAACGACACATAGCCCCCTCCTAGATCCTTCCATGACTAGCCATTTTGGAAAGAGATCCGGGAATTTCATTTTTTGACATCCAAGTCCCTCTCTTTTATATTTAACGTATATTCATTAGTTATTGTGTCTAACGGTAAACTAACAATCGTTAAATAATTATTTCGTGAAGCATATTATACATTTAATAAATATAAAACATATATATATTAAATATATAATAAACGTGTTCTTCGTGTATACGTGTGTGCCCCGATAGACTCACACACCTTTATTCGTATTAGGCTAATGCAACTCTCACATTCCAACAGCTCCCACTTGGGAGTTGGAGTAGCAGATAGCACAAATACCAACGACGGAAACGTCTAGCAACGCTCTCACTCGCTATTTAAACTAAAGGTGTCTGAGATATAGTTTCATAAATCATTCTCAGTAGCATGGTTATTTATGTCTTGCTTTCGTCATCCTTTGTTATAGATACCGTTAAACCATGGATATGGATCCTAACTCATTCCATATAGTTTAACCATTTTGATTCTCGTTACATAATTTAATTAGATATACCAAATGTAATCAAGAATCATCTTGCATTACCTTTTGGGTTTGGCCGAACAATTATCTGATTAATTCTGGAAAGGGCCCATGGTATCTTTCTGCACATATCAAGTGGAGTAACAAATCCTTTGCTGACTACAAGTGTTGTGGATGCTGCTTCACATCACTCCGAAACATAGCTTTTATAACTACCTTATTCAGGACAGCGTTTGGCATATAATTACAAAAGTGATATCCACACATACCAGAACTTGCTTGTATCTCAAGTCTAAGGATGACTTAACAAACCATTTCAACATTTTACTCATGACAATGATCCAAAAGTAAATGTTTGAAAGTTGGGGTATCCAATATGCATCCCTTGTGAATACATATGAGTTTGACTAGAATAATCCACATTCTCATAGAATATAACCAATACTCACATTTGCCTTGCATAACAATACTCCCATATTGTTAACCGACAATAGACATATTTAGAATGATAAATCATTTCATGGATTAAACATGCAAATATGGAATAACAGGTTATATGAACAAAATAACAAATACCTCGTATTTTCATTTATCAGAAAATAAAACTGTCTTACAATTCCAAATTATTCAAATACTAATTAACACACAGATTTACATGAGACTACTAGCTGGTATCAAACCAATATTCCTAGTCAATTTAGAATGCTTAGGATATGCTAAATCCTTTGTAAAGGGATCAGCTAGATTGTTATCTGTGTGAACTTTTAATATCTTCATGTCACCCATTTTAATGGTTTCTCGAAGATAATGAACTTTTGCACGGTAATGTCTAGCACCCTTGGTGATTCCACTTTCATTAGCTATAGTAATGGCTCATGTATTATCACAATACATATTTATGGGTTCTTCAATTGTGGGAACAATGCCAAGCCCAGAAATGAATTTTCGAATCCATACAGCCTCTTTAGATGCATCATAAGCAGCTATATACTCAGCTTCTGTAGATGAAGTTGTAGAAATACTCTGCTTTGTGCTTTTCCAGTCAACAGCACCTCCATTTAAAACGAATACATATCCAGTCTGAGATTTCAGGTCATCAGCATTTGTTAGATATCCAGCATCAGTGTAGCAAGAAACCCTGAGCTCTCATTTCATATCACCTCCATAAACCAGAAACATATCCTTAGTATTGCGTAAATACTTAAGAATATTTTTAACAACAGTCCAGTGAAGTTCACCTGGATTCTGTTGAAAACGGCTTGTCATGTTATGAGCGAACGCAACATCAGGACGAGTACATCTCACAGCATACATAATTGATCCTATAGCTGAGGCATAGGGAACTCTTTGCATGCGCTCTTTTTCAGCAGGTGTCTCAGCACCTTATGATTTACTCAATTTAGGCTCATCTTGCATTGGGATAGTTCCTCGTTTGGAATTCTCCATGAAATATCTTTTCAAGATTTTCTCAATCTAAGCACTTTGACACAAACCAATTAACCGTCTTGATCTATCTCTACAGATCTTGATTCCAAGAATATATGCAGCTTCTCCTAGATCTTTCATGGCAAAACATTTTCCAAGATAAGATTTTACATCTTGTAACATTGGAATGTTGTTTCCCATGAGTAATATGTCATCAACATAAAGAATTAGGAAAGTGGCATAACTCCTACTAGCTTTCTGATATACACATGGCTCATCTTGATTCTGAGTGAAACCGAATTTCTTAATCTCATCATCAAAACGTTTATTCCATTGCCTAGATGCTTGCTTAAGTCCATAAATGGAACGCTTGAGCTTGCATACTCGGTTAGGATATTTTGGATTAACAAAACCTTCAGGTTGCACCATATAGACTTCTTCGGAAAGATGTCCATTGAGGAAGGCGGTTTTGACATCCATTTGCCAAATCTCATAGTCATAGAATTCAGCTATGGCTATGAGAATCCTTATAGCTCTAATGTCTGCAACAGGAGAAAAGGTCTCTTCATAATCAACCCCGTAGGTTTGAGTGAAGCCCTTTGCTACGAGACGAGATTTAAAGGTGTGTACTGCACCATCTATGTCAGTCTTCTTTTTGAAGAGCCATTTGCTACCAACGGTTTTACCGCTAGGAGGAAGATCAACTAAGTCCCAGACTTCGTTGTCTTTCATGGATTGCATTTCCACATTCATCGCATCAAGCCATTTTTTGGATTCAGGATCCATCAATGCAGCTTTATAGTTATTGGGTTCACCAAGATCCCCCAACTCATGCTCCTCAGCATCGATGTATAAACACATTCGATCTGGGGCACGGCGTGTCCTAGTGGACTTACGAATGGGATTGATATCACTTTGAGGTTCATCAATTTATTGATTATCCTCATCATGACCTAAGCTAGTGTCAACAGAAGGATTTGTATCTTCTTCTTGAATAATTTCAAGATCTTCTAGACTCCTACTTGCTTCATGATCCAAGAGATTTTTCTCAAAGAATTCAGCATTCCGAGCAACAATTACTTTGTTCTCGGATGGAAGGTAGAAAGAATATCCCATTGTTTCCTTTGGGTATCCTAAGAAAATACATTTAATAGATCTGGGTTCCAGTTTGTTAGTTTTGGTAAGTGTATCACGCTTAACAAGTGCCTCACAACCCCAGACTTTCAAGTAAGACAACTTAGGGGCTTTCCCATTCCATACCTCGTATGGTGTCTTATCAACCTTCTTAGTTGGAACCATGTTGAGAATGCGTGCAGCAGACTCAAGGGCATAATCCCAAAAGGACTTTGGAAGAGTAGTTTGACTCATCATGGAGTGAACCATGTCTAGCAGTGTTCGATTTCTCCTCTCAGACACACCATTATATTGTAGCGTGTAAGGATGAGTTTTATGGGCAATAATCCCATGCTCCTTAAGATGATCTAAAAACTCTTGACTCATATATTCACCTCCATGATCAGAACGTAGTGACTTAATGGTCTTCCCGAGTTGGTTTTCTACTTCCTTTTGAAACACTTTAAATGTTTCAAACACTTCATGTTTATGTTTCAGCAGGTAAACATAACCATACCGATTATAGTCGTCAATAAAAGTGACGAAGTAGCTTGCTCCTTGTCTTGACACAGTTCTAAATGGGCCACATACATTGGTGTGTATTAGTCAAGTAGATCCTTAGCCCTTTTCACTTGATGTGAATAGGGTTTTCTTGCCATCTTACCAGACATGCAGGAAACACACTTTTTAAATGACTTGATGTCAGTTGAGTTGAGAAGTCCATGATGTTGCAACTTCTCCATGCGTTTCTTGATAATGTGTCCAAGATAACAATGCCACAAGAGAGTAGAGTCCAAAGTGAGATTGGCTCTTTTATTGCTAACAACAAACATAGAACTATCATTTGTTTTAGAACAAGACATATCAATTTCAAAAATGCCATCCCTTGGGATAGCACTAAAATAAACAACATTATTCCTAGAAACCAAAATTGTATTATTCAATTCAAAGCGGTTAATAAAACCATCGTCAAACAAACGTGAAACTGAAATAATTCCTCTAGTAATAGAGGGAGCATAATAAAAATTGTTCAAAACAACTACTAATCCACTAGGGAGACATAAATGATAACTTCCAATAGCTTCAACTCATGCACGTTGACCATTGCCCATGTACAGACTTAAAGCCCTGGCTTCAGCTTCCTACTTCCCCTGAGACCCTGAGTAGTATTACAGATGTGAGTACCACAACCCGTGTCATAAACCCAAGATGTACTAGGAAAAGAATAGAGTTCTATGGTGAAAATACCTGAAGTGCTAGCTCCTTGAGATAACTTATTCTTTTTTAGCAACTCGGCGAGATACATGGGACATTTCCTTTTCCAATGACCTGTTTCACCACATTGGTGACAGGTTGCGTCCTTTGCTGGGTTATCCTTCTTGGGTGGTGGAGGTTTCTTGGTCTTGGAAGCATAATATGGTTTATGCTCAGGAGCATAAGCCAACTTATAGTTTCCATTCCCTTGTTTGCCCTTAGCAGCCTTGAACGGTTTTTTACCTTGGTTTTTCTGGACCTTTCCTGCACGTATAGCATGAAGTGCAGGTGCAGCATCTTTCTTGGGTAGCGTCTGCTCATGTTGTTTAAGCATAGCATGTAATTCATTCACAGTCTTCCCCATGCTGTGCATATTATAGTTCTGCACAAAGCTGTCATACTCCTTAGAGATTCCAATCAAGATTAGGCTTACTCCAATGTTCAAAGTGACAGGATGACCGAGACGCTCCAAGTTGTCAATGTAGCTCTTCATCTTTAGAACATATGAGCTTACAGATTGACCTTCTTCTTGCTTGCACGAGTGAAATTCCCTCGCGGTTTGAAGAGTTCCTGTTTTGCCTGTTGAGCAAACATACTTTTCAACTCTTGTAGCATGTCATATGCACCAAGGTGAGTTAGATTTCGTTGGATTTCTAAGTCCATGGTCATAAGCATGAATGTAGCAATGTCCTTTGATCCCTTGACCCAAGCAGTGTGAGCTGCCAAAGCCTCAGGAGGGACTAGGTGTCCAGGAGTTGCAACAGGTGCAGCAGGAATATGATGCTCCAAGTAATTTTCCTTATCTTCAGCTGACAGGATAATGCGAAGCTGGCGATACCAGTCAATGAAGTTAGGTCCAGTGAGTTTTTGTTTCTCAAAGAAACTCCTGAGTACCGAATTGTTTCCGACTGAGGTAGTCATCTACAATTAAAAAGTTCAAATAATTAGTATTTTCAATAATTAAATTCTTAATAGAATTAACTACCCAATTAATTACTAATTAAGACTAAGATCCAACTTGACCTCCCACTTATTACCAAAGGTCTGACCAATGTGTAAACAAGTGGGGCAAGAGGTAAGCGACGAGCGTTAATTGCATGAAATGCAACTCTTAGATTTATGAGACTGATCAAGACATTAGTAGGCAAGTAATAATGTCATGAGCATTTTTAGTCTCATCTTATGCCTCGGGTCCAAGGTCTGACCAAGCATACTCAAAATAAGTCGACCAAGCAAGAACATGCAAAAATTGCCAAAAGCCTGACCAATGAGCAAAATTCGCCATGGGTTTGGAATGGCCCTAAGGTCTGACCAAAGAGGTCAAGCCAAAAGCACGTGTTCTTGGTTGGCTGGCATAGATTTAAAAATTTACATATAGGGTATACACATAAATGTGGTAAAATCGTGTACAAAGAAGCATGCAAAACAACTTGTAGCACTTATTTTAAAAACTTTTAGTAATGACACTGTAGTGATCATCATGGTTCACGGTAGCTCCAATCGAACTCGCAAGGAAGCGGAGGACCAGGTCAGCGCGAAGCATATGACCGGAAATCCTTTAGGTGTGACTGTGCGCACCGCCTTATACCCCCTTTATAGTTTGTTCTAGTGGGTGACCCGTACTTCTCAAGTGTCCATAGCATCCAGTTTTTAATTTCATGAAAATCTTGTTTCAATTTATTTAGGTCACTTAATTTTACAAAAAACAATTTTCCACGAATCAAATAGCAGGTCACAATTGAGCATGGTATTTAAGCGTGTAAATTAAGACCATATTAATGTCATCTTGTTATAGGTATTAGTCCTCTTTTATTTTTTTGGTTTTTAGGCGTGTAAACATGTAGGCTAAAAGCAAAAAAACACAAAAAAAAAAAAAAAAAAACAAAAACAAAAAAAAAATAATACTAAAACATGACATTAATATTAACAAGTAAACATATAGATCCGAGTCCTCTAGTGAGTCTTCCCCAAAAGGAGAACCATAAGACCCTCACTAGGCTTTCATCAAGTGCCTAGATCGCCACATGCATCATAAAAAAAATGATTGCGTAGGTCTTATAGCCGGAATTCACACATAAAATAATCATGGCAAACTAATTAACTTTTAATATGCTATTTTATGTATCTAATTAACCATTAATTTTAATTCATTTGCTTCTAGGTATTTTTTATTAATTAATGACAAGTATTGCATGATAGTTGTCAAAACAAAAATAAAACGAATAACTAAGTTAGATTTCATGCAGCCTTTTCGCGTGTTTATTAAAACGTGTAACCCATAACCACCAAACGAGGTGACTCGTGATGCCACTGTTGGGATTTAATTAACATGTTAACCATTAACACTACGAGTACGCAACGGATAATGGATCTAGTTTAGCAATTATGATTAACACATATAATAAACAAATTAAGGTAAAAAGGAAACAAGAAAACTAACCCTCGAAGCAACAGTAAATGAAACTTAATGATTAAAACAATCACATCTAACGAATGCACACACAACACGTCAAACGAAGCACGTTAGGATGCTAGTGCTTGCTTCACGATATATCACCACGAAAAAACAAGTGTTTGATATTATTTATACAATCGAACTAATATATAATATCAGTTGATTGAATATCAAAAGAGGGAATAAAGCAACTATTGGATTCTAGTGGTTTTGCTTTGCTTTTGTAGCGTATGAGTGAACAACAGGAAAAGATAAAACAAGTTATGCAATTGTGAATTATGTCGTATGAGATTGTTATGATCGTCTGTCAACAATGAGGCCAAGGGGTGTTTATTTAGCACCCCAACTTGTCCAACAAGTCATTTTATTTACCTCCTTTAGTTAGCTAAAAACGACACATAGCCCCCTCCTAGATCCTTTGGAGAGAGGTCCAGGAGTTTCATTCTCCGACATCCAAGTCTCTCTCTTTTATATTTAGCGTATATTTGTTAGTTATTGCGTCTAACGGTAAACTAACAATCGTTAAATAATTATTTCATGAAGCATATTATAAATTTAATAAATATAAAATGTATATATATATATATATATATATATATATATATATATATATATATATATATATATAATAAACGTGTTCTTTGTGTATACGTGTGTGTCTCGATAGGCTCACACACCTTTAGTCGTATTAGGCTAATCCAACTCTCACATTCCAACAAGTTTTGCCTATAAATAGGGATCAATGTCATTAGTTTCTTTGTACCTTTTGAATTAGTTTTGTGTTGGTACATTTGAATTTGGTTTTGTATTTGATTTGATAATTTGAATAAAGCTTCCGCTTTGTTAGTCGGATTTGTTTGTTTGCTTCATTCGTTTGAACTACTAACATATTTTTAATGGGATAATTACCAAAATAAACCGGGCAACCAAGTGGTTGGAGGTTTCCGCCCTGAATTCGGAAACTTCCGGAAACTTCTGATATTAGACCAGAGTAACCTATACTTTTTAGGCAACTGAAATCTGCAAGTGACAAGTGTCACTTTTCTGACTATTTTTTGGGCAACTTGTGTATTTTTTGGGCAACTGGAGGATACTTGTCATCGTATGGGTCGAGATGCCCAGTTGCCTGGTCTAATATCAGTAGTTTTTGATTTCGGGGCGGAAACCGCCAATCACTTGGTTGCCCGGTCTGTTTTGGTAATTATCCCATTTTTAATTGGAGTTTCCCTAAAAATTGAAATTTGTATGATTGTATTAGCTACTCGTATTTTTCATATTTATTTATACATACTAGAGAATTGCTAGCGCATAGCGACGAAGGTGTATATAGCGTCAATTTGTGTGTTCATTTTTTTTTTTTTTTTTTTTTTAATTTCTGTATATATGGTTGTGGAGTAAATGAAAGTAAAAAAAAGTTTAGTATTTTTAATTGTAATCGAAATATTTAATAAATTGCATTCACTTTTATAAGTAAGAGTATTTTAGCCTAACAATATATATATATATATATATATATATATATATATATATATATATATATATATATATATATATATATATATTAAGTTTTTTAATTTTAAGCAAATTTGTTTTCTCTTTAGGGTTAAAGGGTTACTCCCGGTAAAATGTTATTACTACAAAAAACAATTAAGAACAACGAATATGAGTGAGTTAAACCAATTGTGATCATGTAAGCTATCATAAGACCATGTGTAATAGTGATAATGTAAGAGCGTGTATCATAAGACCATGGACCACTTCAGCGGGATTGAATATGTTGGTGATAATGTATGTAAGCTATCATAAGACCATAAACCGCTTTAGCGGGATTGAATATGTTGGTGTTGATGTAGGTATGCTAAAATGTTAATGTGATGCTCTATTGCTGTTAATATTGTGAAAAAATGATAATATTTCATCCATCTTCATGTCTAATACATTACTTGACGAGTAACTGTGGATGTGACGAAAATTTATAGCGACAAATGATCATAGTTGCGAAATTGTGATTACATGTTTCGTGTAACTAAATGCAATTTTTTCTACAATTTACCTTGACCTCATCTTACGTTGATACTTTTTCACAAATGACATCAACCGTAATTGGGCCACTCATTTTCTAATTTAAGAAAACCACGTAATAAGAAAGATGATAAAAGATGAATGTATTATTAAATTTATTAATTTAAAATTCAAAATTCCAAAAAAATGTTTTTGACGGTCATTAAAGGTATTGATGGTAAAAGTCAAATGTGATTATGAAAATGTTGCCATATAAAGATGGTAATTAATCTTTTTTTCTAATTCTCATTTTAAGAGTTTTTAGCAATTTTTTTATATGTAATAAAAGGGTTTTGGTAATCTATTTGTTTAGCTATATATATATATATATATATATATATATATATATATATATATATATATATATATATATATATATATATATAAGGAATATTGTAGTTAATTAATATTAAAATGTTGATCAATTACGGTAATTTTAAAGATCAATAAATATTCATTAAATGCATTTTTTGTTTTAAAAGGAAATTTTGTCTTCATTAATTGCGCTCAATCGTTTACCCCGTGAGCAGAGATATATGTTTTTAGTTTTTGATACAAGATCATTTGAGGACAAAACATTACTTACATACAAAGGGATCAATCCCTACCTTTCATTCATTTTGATCTAATGGCTGAGATTTAATACATGTTTTACACTACAAGGGCATTTTTGTCCATATAAAATTATTTTTTTCTCATTCAAAACACACACAAACTGTGTACTCCCCTCTTTCCTCTCCATTACAGCAGTTATTTCCTTCATCATCAGGCAATCCTATTTTTTTCTTCAATTCATTAATCGATCATCTACTTTATGATTACGTTAACATCACGATCTTCATCACGTATTTTCTTCAGATCCGGTTTTTCATCCGTTAATTTAGGTGATTGATCTCAATAAGCTTATTAGTTATCATCAATTGAAGTTATTGTGCTGAATTATAAGCTAATTGATTCGTATTATTTGTCAAATAATCAGGTGTTATGGATTCGATTGAAATAAGTGAGCAAAATTCCTGTTTCGTATGATGTTGCTTTCATGAACACAGTGATGAAACGCAAGCTGTAAGTAGTAAGCTTTAGAATTCTAAGCTAATTTTTTTTAACGATAGATCATGTTATAGTCTGCATAAGCTATATAATTAAGCAGTTTTAAGTTTTGATTAAGTTATCATTTAGCATTTGATTGAATTAAGGTGTTAATATAAGCTGAATTAAGTGAGATGTAACTTATCATTGGTAAGAAGAAGTATTAAGTTGATTTGAAAATTATCACATGTGATATTCTGAGTATCACATGTGATATTATAGTACACTTGTGATTACATCAATCTTTAGGAATAATTTGCTTAAAATAATCCATGTAGAGAGTAATCAGTCTAGGCGAGGAATACTCGGATTGGAATTTTTATGTGTATTTCGAAATTTTATGTATGACATGTTTATAGGACCATATAATCGTTCATATGAACATAGAAGTATGTTTAGAAATGACCTTTGACCAAATAGAGTATTTTGGCCAGCTCAACTCACCTAGTCACTGACCTTGTAGCGGGTGATCGCTAATTCCTCAGCCTTGTAATCCGAGTTTTACTACACGGAGTACACAGCCTATTTTTATACTATTAGTAACATCTCTTAACTAACTCGTCATTTACTACTCGGTCGTTACGTAACCATTGTTGTCGCTTCTCTGCTCTATATTCTGGTTTGTGACAATCTTTACTTTTAACAAAGTTAGTTTGATATTATGTGTCACTTGCAGTTATTATTACCAAGTTTAAAGAAAAAACATTGTTTAATTGATTCTGCCAAAAGTAAGAAAAATTAAACATTGCTGTAATAATTATATGAAGTAAAACTCCAGTTAGACGATTGTAATTAGAATAGCTGATGATATGCTACCATCTTGCATTTGAACAATGATTGACACTTTGACAGGCACTAGGATTGCTGGCTTTTTCAACGTTGCTTCCGTCTAACTGTGAAAATGCTGTCAGTACCTCATCATGTTCTTCTCAGCTCCAAGTTATTCTGTTTTTCTTGTCACTGTACCTTTTCGCATTTTCTCAAGGTGGACACAAGCCATGTGTTCAGGCTTTCGGAGCTGACCAGTTTGACTCTGACAATCCAGAAGAGCGTAAAGCCAAAAGTTCATTCTTCAATTGGTGGTATTTTAGATTATGTTCTGGATCTACTATCGGCATCTTTGTTCTAAGTTACATTCAAGACAATCTTAGTTGGGGTCCTGGCTTTGGGATTCCTTGCATCATCATGGGTTTTGCCCTATTAATATTCTTGAGTGGAACCATGACTTACCGGTTTGGAGAGAAAACTGAGGATAAAAATGCTTTTGTCAGAATCGGTCATGTGTTTATTAAAGCGGTTTGGAATCGTCGGACCACACCTTCAGAAATATCTGCACACGAGCAAGCTTGTGGAACGTTGCATCATCAAGATTCTCAGGAATTTAGGTAAGCCTAAATAGATCTCTGTATTCAAAATTCTATCTGGGAAGATGGTATTAGAGCACGTAAATACGTGATGCTCCGTCTGGAATTGTTTATGAAAGTGGCGTTATTAGAGTTGCACAATGTTTTAAGTTATTAATTTTTTGATATTTGTTGAATGGCAGATTTCTCAACAAAGCATTGCTTTCCCCTGATGGATCAAATGAAGACGTAACTGTTTGCAGCATTGATGAGGTGGAATGTCAATCGGATCAAGTTTTGACATTCCAGCTGCCGCACTACAATCTTTTATTGGCCTCACTATTGTCATCCTCATTCCGATATATGACACCATTTTGGTTCCTCTTACCCGATCTATTACTAAGACACCATCTGGTATAACAATGCTTCAAAGAATTGGAACCGGCATCTTCATATCTATTGTTTCAATGGTAGTTGCAGCAGTCGTTGAGACTAAAAGACTAAAAACTGCTCGTGAATATGGATTAGTAGATGATCCGAATGCAATGGTTCCAATGAAGATATGGTGGTTATTACCTCAATATCTTTTAGCTGGAACTTGTGAAGTCTTTACGATGGTGGGTATGCAGGAGTTCTTTTATGACTAAATGCCGAGTGATCTCAAGAGTATAGGTCTAGCACTTTACCTCAGTGTCATAGGAATCGGTAACTTCCTGAGCAGCTTTTTAATTTCCATCGTTGAGAAAACGACAGGTAGAAACGGTCAAGATGGTTGGATATCTGATAACATAAATCAAGGATATTAATGCTGGGCCATTTTTGATTTTCATATATGTAGCAAAATCATACATATATGGTCAAAGGAGAGCCTTGTGATGTTGCTGGATTGTGCACCTGGGCAGCCCGTGCAGATGGTCTTTTTATCAAACTGAGATTATATGCTGTAAATTGAAGTTATAAGGTACAGCACGATTTTATTTTTGTAATGGTAATAGTTTATGCTTAGCATATTGAATAAATTAGGGGTTAGGGTTGCTCGTTTAACCAGCCTTTTGTGAGAAATAGATATGAATCTTCACAGTATATGATCGGCAATCATTCATAGTCCTCACATACTGAAAATAATGTAATTGAAAAAATGTCTGAGATGACAATCAAGGAACCGGACGTCTCTTCAGATAATATGGCACTTGCAGTTTATGTTGAGCGAAGCACTGTGTTGAATAGTAATGGTAATGACAATTCTACAGTGGATTCCTCGGATCAAGAAATGGATATAAAACAAAAGATTCAAGATTTGCAAAAGAAATGGAATGATAATTGATTGCGAGTTCATTCGAATTATAATCGGTCTCTGAGATTGGATAGAGTTGTACCGATGGCGATGCCTGTACCTTTGACCGGAGGCTATAAACTTAATATGTTAATGTAATGTTTTTATTAAAATATTAAGAATTTGATAAGCTATTTTCATGTTGCTTATTGTGTAGACTTTTAAGTTTATTTTTTTTGCTAAATACTTGTTGTTACCTACTTACATTATGAGGTATCACCTGTGATACAAAATAATTTATTATGTATCACCAGTGATACAAAATAACTTATTAGGTATCACATGTGATACAAAATAACATATTAGGTATCACCTGTGATAGTTAGACTATAGTTAGCTACTTGTTTTTGTAGATACAAAATATGAGGTATCACATGTGATACATACAAAATCACAGGTGATACAAAATAACATATTAGGTATCACCTGTGATACAAAATAAGTAAGCAAAACACAAATAAACAAAGAAGATAATACACATGCGTAGTTAGTTACATATACTGAAAATAGCAAGCTGACATGTGACAACCCATTGAGTTCTAAGTTCTAACTTTGTGTTAATTTGCTTAAACAAAGTCTAACATATATCGTGTACTAACAATACAAAATTGCTAAAAAGTCGCAACTGCAACCGATATGATGATCACAAAAACAAAAGTAGCCGCTAATACGACCGCAAATTTTTTATATCTAAAGTTGTATATAACAAGAATAAGAATAATCGATGGATATAACATTCGTTACAATGATTAACGATGTCGTGATGAATTCAGGCTATTGTATAATATGAGACTATTGTTCCAATGGAAGAATGGGAGCAACATTATGTTCACTTGTAACATTCTCGATGTCAAAATTAATGTCTTCTGCAATTTAGTTGCATTCATCGATCCAAATGTCAACTAAAAGGTCCACAACATCCTGCAAAAAGCAACCTTCATTTTAGCAAACAAAGAGTTGTCTAAAGTGGTGCATATACAACATGGAGAAGGAGAACATACAACTAATGAAATTGGCTCAGGAAATGGTTCACCAGATGCGAGCAAATCTTCAAAACTTGTTGTCTAACTGTAGCGTAACATATAAAAACCCAACTCATTAGACAACTTATTAATCAAACATTATATTTTCTTTTGTGAGCCCTGTCCCTTTTTTTCTTATATTAACAAGTGGGACTCGCATATCAAAATGGAATAACAAAAAGTGAAAAGTCAAACCTCATAATTGGTTGTCTACAGTTGTTATGTGATGTTTGAGATCTATCACCAACCCATGCTCTTCTCATCTCATTCCAAGCTAACTCCGCTGCAGGGTACACAAAAAATTGATTTGCAATGGGGATATCGTTGTATTTATGAAACTGAAATGCCTATCGAGGGAGAAAATAGTAAAATAAAACTATTGTATAATGACATGATGATGTGTTATATTCTGAATATCACTTGTGATTTTCTGAATATCACTGGTGATATTCTGAATATCTATCACTTGTGATTTTCTGAATATCACTGGTGATATTCTGAATATCACTTGTTATTTTCTGAATATCTATCACTTGTGATTTTCTGAATATCACCTGATATTCTGATATTCTGAATATCACTTGTTATTTTCATGTTACAAAACATTAGTTGAAAATCACTTGTGATATTCAGAAAATCACTTGATATTCAGAATATCACTTGTGATTTTCAGATTATCACTTGTTATTTTCTTATGATTTTCGGAATATCACTTGTGATTTTCTGAATATCACTGGTGATATTCTGAATATCAGTTGTTATTTTCTGAATATCTATCACTTGTGATTTTCATGTTACAAAACATTAGTTGAAAATCACTTGTGATATTCAGAAAATCACTTGATATTCAGAAAATCACTTGTGATATTCAGAATATCACTTGTGATGTTCTGTGATATTCAGAATATCACAAGTGATATTATCACAAGTTCTTTAGAGCTTAAAGTAGTTTTTCAGAATTTTTCATAATTTTTCGTATTAATTTAGTATTTTTAATATTATTTTTAGTCCAAAAGTGTTTTTAATTCATTAAAAATAAAATAAAAAGCAAATTTACATATCTAGGGGTAATTTTTGATTTTTAGGTTTTGTTAGGCTTGTTTAATTCCCGTAAGAGCTCATTTTTCAGTTTAATTTGCTTTTTTGCTTATGTGTGCTTTACTTACTTATTTTGTATCACAAGTGATACCTAATATGTTATTTTGTATCACCTATGAATTTGTATGTATCACAAGTGATACCTCATATTTTGTATCTACAAAAACAAGTAGCTAACTACAGTCTAACTATCACAGGTGATGCCTAATATGTTATTTTCTATCACAGGTGATACCTAATAAGTTATTTTGTATCACTGGTGATACCTAATAAATTATTTTGTATCACAGGTGATACCTCATAATGTAAGTAGGTAACAACAAGTATTTAGCAAAAAAAAAAAAAAAACTTAAAAGTCTACACAATAAGCAACATGAAAATAGCTTATCAAATTCTTAATATATCAATAAAAACATTACATAACAAAAATATTATAACTAAAACATAAAATTCAATATTTCTTGTAGAAACATATAAACCATCTTCAACTTGGCCTAAGACTTCGAAACATAAAATTTACCATCTTCAATTTGTTGGTAAATTTTCACTATTTCTTGTCGAAAATCTTCTATCTTTTTATTACGATCATCAATTCTGTTCTGATTCTCGGAAATCATCTTTTCATCTTCTTTGTTTCTTGCATGTTATTAGCATCAGTAGTGATGTCTTTTTTGATTATCATTAGTAGTGATGTCGCATATATCTTTTAGTCATTGAATATATGCACCGCTCTTGTAAATATCCACAGCTTCAAAAGGAAGCATTGAGAAAAAAGCTTTCCTAAAAAATTGTTACAACTCATTGCTCTCTTATCAAACGAACATCAAAAATAAAAAAGCTCATTCTCATCGCTCATTGCCCCAAAAGGCTCCAAAAAGCTCCGCGCCAAACATAGCTTAGATACACATAGAATAGAGAACTATACAGCGTACTTTTTCTGTTATATTTTATAACATAATAACAAACAACACTATTCAACATGAAAGTTGTAGAAGATAAGCTAATTTTTGTAACAAAACGATTGAAAATATATGAGGTATCACCTGTGATACAAAATAAGATATTAGGTATCACCTGTGATACATACCAAATATTAGGTATCACCTGTGATACAAAATAAGATATTTGGTATCACCTGTGATACAAAATAAGATATTAGCTAAAAGAATAGAGTGGCCATCTTTGAATATCTAATATAAAGTCGTATAGTAAGATAAACATGGATATAACAAATACCTGGAACTCGGCTAGGTGCTAGCCGAGCAGCGGCGTCTAGAAACTTACTGTGGTAAAGGCCAAACATTTATATCATTTTATGGTTTACCGACGGTACCTAAAGATAGGTTTCAACGGGCCAAAATATAATGGCTAAGAAGTGTAGGAGTAGAAAGGGAAAAATCCGTTACTAAAGACATGTTACATGACATTGCAGCATTGTTAAAGACGGATTACATTTTCATACATAGAACACAGTTTTACGTGTTACTGCAGCATTGTTGGATGGATGACATTTTTATACATAGAACAACACAGTTTTACGTGTCATTGCAGCATTGTTTGGTCGGAGAACCACGTTCTTAGCTGTATGCAAGAAACATAGGACACACTCTTGCTCACCAGAAATAAGATATTGGACATAATGAACAAAACCAGAAACAAGATAGGGGACACAATGAACAAACTATCATACAATAGATTCTAATATCACTTTGGTAGGTATGTTGATGCCTCAACCGTCAACATTGCTCTTGTTCAGCCTATCTGCCAGTAGCTGTGGCCATATCACAAGGGAAATGCATCAATTACCAACACACTCTCAGAACCACTGTTTTGATTTTAGTTTGAATCAGTAACTAATCTATTATTACCTCACGTTCTAGAACCTGCTGCTCTTTGCTCAGCTGGTTTGTCTATTTTGCAAGGCACAAAGTAGTTAGTCGGATAATAAGGAGAATAGGTTTTATATTTTTAGAGATCTAAACACCAATATGAGCATGTTTCGGATCAGATAGCACTATATCCTCCATCATCATTATTCATTCCAATGAAAGATAATATGGCCACAAGAAAGACAAAAAGAGATGAAAGCTCCATTGCAAATGCACCCCATGTAATGACCCCAGCATGCTTTAAGATTATAGGAATTGCTATTCTGCCCACTGCTGAAGCTCCTGTCAAGAACTTGGTTGCATCCACCCAACTGTTATCAAGACACTAGAAATTAGAGGTGGCGATTTCAACCAATATATACTTATAAATGCGTTTCAGGTTTTGTATTAGCTTTTGTGGGTCAAACCCATAAGCTAAAATAAGAAAGTGCCCAAAGCGTATTAGATATGGTATCACTTGAATCATGTAATTTAACAAGTAGAGTATTGCTGAAACAATATAAATTAGGTAGTCATATTTGAATACTAATGCATAAAAGTTATAAATTGGACAAAAAGTGTTTCGATTCAATCCATCCAACGTGTCACTTAAAACCACACAAATTACTCATTTGATCCTTTATCCAGCCCGTCCCTTTTGCCATTTCTACATGAAATCATTTTAGTGACCAGTTTTTTGAGGATTAGATATGAATGGTATATTTGGAGAGAACTACCTGTTTTCAGATTCAGTGTAGTATATAGAGGTATCTGCACCAGCAAATAATATCAATGGAACAGGGAGAATCACATACATCAATGCTGCAGCAGGACTATATAAAGTCAGAAAAAAATGCCATATTTCGACATTACTGCAACTGTCCTGAAAATTGGCTTTGCAGAACCATGCCAATGATCCAAATATTTGCACTTTTGATGGAATATGAGAGCAAACGAAAAGATCACTTTAAAGTAAATAGATGTACCGGCTGTTATTGGCATCAAACGTACCTTAAGCACTTTTCCTTCTTTTTTCAACCCACATCTTTGCTTCCGCAACAGCCCTTTCTCGTTCAAGGTCTTTATAAAGCATCTTTGCAGTTTCTTTAGGAGACTCTTCTTTTTCTGATCCTTCCAAATCCCATCTGCTACGACCCGATCCTGAACCAGATCCTTCCCCTTCTTCATGTCTTGTATTTTTTCCATTGATTCGTTCTGGTTTTGGGCGTGTGTTGGTTTGCAAGATATGACAAGGCATTGACCACATCTCTAATGAGAGGCCGAGCAGCAGCCGATTCTTGAATACACATGGATGCTACGGCTAAAGCTTGGTACAGCCCCTCATCGGATAACGGCCTGCATTTTCTTCTGTCATTGAACAGCGGTCGTGTCTGCAATCACATCACATCATTATAATTCATCACTACACAAACTATGATAGCACACTCAAAACCTTCATCATATCATTTTATTCACAACTTATAGAAAAACTAAGTTAAATGGACAAGCAGACTGATAGAGGTGTTGACAAGAAGAGCCATCTTCAGAGTTGACTCATCAACTAGAATTGGAGCATAAAGTGTAATTAGTCTACATAGTTTAGCACTTTAGCATCATAAGGATTTGCAATTTATGTTTTAAAGATGGTTTATTTTTCAAGTTTATATAAAATATTTTATTACAATCTTAAGTTAGTGCATATGAACAGAGCCAACTCAAACTTATGCCCTGTATTAGCCACAGAAATATAGGGTCTTTATGAGCCAAACCAAAACTCGAGTTTATACGAGCCTAGAGAAATATAAAATACGACATGGCTTACGACATATCACATGTGATACATAACATATCACATGTGATATCACATGTGATATGTTAATTCTGAGCGATCTGAGAAATGCAAAAACATAGTTCGACAGTAACAAAGAACTTGCCGCAAACCGTAAAAATGACTACCTCACATTTTTTTTACAAAACAGTACTCTTAACCCTACAGGCACAAGCCTTCTTTTAGTGTCATCTTTATGGCATCCGCAAACCGTAAAAATTGCTACAAATCTAGTTCTTCCTAGAGGCAAAATCTAGTTCTTCCTAGAGGCAAAATCAAAATCATAATGTTCCGTCATACTTGCACATCAGCACACGTATACCAAAAGATTAATGTTCCGTCACCTAGCCAGATTACAAATGCATCATATGTACTCTTCACAACAAGTGCTTCTAACTTAGTACCAATAGATCAAATTTAAAGAAACAGAAAAAGATACTTCAATCTTAATGCCTCGTGTGTTCTAAGGGTAGTAATCTTACGAAGTTAACTTACAAATACAAAATCATAATGATTTGTATTTGAAGAGTTTCGTGTCTTAGACAAACATAATGCTGAGAATGATGATACTTTTAACACCAGAATTTTAGATCATTATTTGTGCACTCGCTAAAGCGTTAACACACACACACACACACACAAAATGCCTAGCTTCCTATAATTCAAATCTGCAGAGATGATAAAATATAGATCCCACATTTATCTATCTTTCCGAATCATAATTGGCTCAGAGCCTCAGACGTTTTCCCCGTATACCAATAAGAGCATGCAGATGAGCAAATACCAATGTGATACACATTAATAAACTAAATAAAAATAATGGAAATAAAAACAAGACAAAATCAGAAATCTACCTTCCTTCCTTCAAGGCACAAGCTGCACATAAAAACCTTATGCTGGTGAAACAAATGACCCTTAAGCTGATTAATATCACGAAACCTAGCTTTTCTTTTTGAAGCATTACCCGCATTCTCCTCCACCTTGTCACATACACTACACGAAAGCCTACACATCGCCTTGATCATTTTATACTGTTCCAAATCATCAAAGTAAGCCTGTGTATCTTCATGATACCAATACTGTCCAGATCGACCCTCCTTATCTTCAGCAGGGAACACGGTAAAGTCACTTATGTTCTTAATGTAGTCCCCTAAAGCCTGCAAAAGACCCCACAATCATACATACAAATCAGCAGTTGACCAAATTGACTACAAATCTTAAACATCTTATTTTACACGCAGAAATGCATATAACTGGTTTAACACCATATCATTATAACAGAAAAGCATATAACTGGTTTTTGGCTTATGTGACCTGTGATATCACATATCACAACTACATATATAAGTTCGATATCACCTGTGATATAAATGGTTTTTGGCTTATTTGAAGCATCTAGTTCGATATAAAAACAAAGCCGAAGGCGTCTTCTGTGGCTTAGCCGCAGCCGACGTCTTCGGCAAAGCTGAAGGCGTCTTCTGTGGCTTAGCCGCAGCCAACGCCTTCGGCAAAGCCGAAGGCGTCTTCTGCGGCTAAGCCGAAGCATAAGACGCCTTCAATAAATGCTTCTGATATGTCTTTTTATTTCAATATCTTCATCTCAATGTGTCTGTTAACTCTGAAAACCTAATTTCTTCGTAAAATCACTATAACTTCCATAAACATCGATTAATCATTGTAAAATCGTAATATTTTCAGTATAATCTGAATAAATAGTATCTAATCGTACATCAATTAATCAGTGTAAAACTTCCATAACTATCTAATCGTATGTGATAATAAGAGATAGTTAAATAGTTGTTTAAAGAGTTCCATAACTAATTAATCAGTGTAAAACTTCCATAACTATCTAATCGTATACCTGAAATCGGATTGTTGACTGAATTTGCAACGGAAGTGGTGGTTTCCGATGATGCAAGTGGTGGTAGTGTGGTTAGATAGGAAAAGAGAGAATAAGAGAAATTGTGCGTGTTTTTCCAGTGTTTATGTGTTGGTAATTTTACTAAATTGCCCCTCCATGTTTTTTTAATTAGTAAATACTTTTAATCTTAGCCATCGATCAAATTTAAATGGAGGGTGGGGATGTGTCCCTTCGTATGTGAGCTTTGTTTGGTTTGCAAAATAACTCCACTCTTAGTTTTTATACATGCCTTTATCCATGTTCAACGAAACAAAAGTATCTTCAAAAACAATAAACAACAAAGCAAACAATTTAAATAATAGCATTTGAAAAACTAACAATATACCAATATGTAGGTCATTAATCAAATGTCGATTTCAAGATCGTTACTTCATCCATTCCAAAATAATTGTGACAAAAATAACATTTTAAGAAGAATCTAAGGGTATCTGTGGTTAAAATTTATAAAGCTTTATAAGTATTTTCATGTTATCACATATCAATAAATTATAAATCTTTTGAGTTTATAAACCTTTTCTCATTATCTATACTACATTATAAAGCATTCTATAAAAGGAAGTATTAAACTTTTGAAACAAAAAATTACTATAAAATAAAAATTAGAAAATTAATGTAAAACTTGAAAATTTAAGTCTCATTTAAAGCATATAGTAACCCCTCAAATAATCATATATATTTTAATAGAATTGTTTATAAGAAAAGCTCACTAAACTTATAACCATCAATTTAATGCTAAAATTTAAAAAATAAAAGTGCTAACTATTTACACTATTAATAAATTAGACGTTCAACTTTTGAAAAACATATATCTACGACGTTATCAGTATGCTCGCCACAAAAATAGTCACCGGGTACCCGCCGCCGCATTGCGCGGGTACCCTTATATGATAAAAATGTGTTACAACTTTATAAATGCTCCACATTATACATACATTAATTATGTTGAGTTAATAGGAGGTCCAAGAACTAGAACCTTTTCATGCAACCTAGATATCACATTATAGTTAAACAAGATTTAAACATTTTCAAGTTTCTTAGACCTATTCATAGACCTCTTATAGTGGATGCTCTAAGAGCATCGAGTATATTTTATTTCAACCATAGTAGATTTTCATTGCATGTCTATGAAGCATGCAAATGGTCCTCAAAGTTAAACTCCTTCATAATCTCATGACATTTAATGCATATTTTATGTCAAACAATTACATAACTTTAAAATGTTTATATTATAGTGGAGATATGTTTATAAAATATAGAGATAATTACATAAATAGACCAAACACCAAATGGTTTATCCCATATTCTGGTTGCCCAAAAAATGTCCCCAGTTGACCAAAAAATGGCGATTGTTGCCCAAAAAATATACTGAAAATCCTTCAGTTGCCCAAAAAATTGCCGGTTGCCCTGGGCAAAAAAATTATTTTTGGATTTCGGGGTAGATAGGGAACCGCCCTTTTGTGTTTGGTCTATATTTAGAATTATCCCTTTATAAAATATAGAGTTAATTACATAAATGGTCACTGTGGTTTGTCGGATATTTCGGGTTTAGTCACTAAACTTATTTTTCGCCGCGTTACATCACTGTGGTTTGCATATGTTACGGATCCAGTCCATATCCGAATTGAAATGACCAAAAAGCCCTTGTCACCTTCTTTTTCAAATCTTTTGACAATTAAGTAACGGCCGTTAGTCCTTTATACTAACGGCCGTTCGTAAATAACCGAAAATTTACGTTTTCGTCCGTCCTTTATACGTTTTCGTCCGTTTTTACACCTTCTCGTCCGTTTTTGCACTTTTTCTTTCGTTTTTACATGTTTTTGTTCATTTTTACACATTTTCGTCCGTTTTTATACGTTTTTTGTCCGGTCTTAATACATTTTTGTTCGTTTTACACATTTTCGTCCGTTTTTGCACGTTTTCGTTCGATTTTACATGTTTTCGTCCGTTTTTACACGTTTTCGTCCGTTTTTACACGTTTTTGTCCGGTCTTTATACGTTTTAGCCCGTTTTTACACCTTTTCATCCGTTTTTACACGTTTTCGTCCGGTCTTTATACGTTTTCGTCCGTTTTTATATCTTTTCGTCCGTTTTTGCACGTTTTCGTTCGTTTTTACATGTTTTCGTCCGTTTTAACACATTTTCGCCCGTTTTTACACGTTTTCGTCCGGTCTTTATACGTTTTTGTCCGTTTTTACACCTTTTCGTCCGTTTTTGCACGTTTTTGTTCGTTTTTACATGTTTTCGTCCGTTTTTACACCTTTTCGTCCGTTTTTACATGTTATTGTCCGGTCTGTATACATTTTCGTCCATTTTTACACCTTTTCGTCCGTTCTTGCACGTTTTCGTTTGTTTTTACATGTTTTCGTTCATTTTTACACGTTTTTGTCCGGTCTTTATACGTTTTCGTTCGTTTTTACACATTTTCGTCCCTTTTTGTATGTGCAAAAATGAACGAAAACGTGTAAAAACGATCGAAAACGTGTAAAAACAAACAAAAACGTGCAAAAATGAACAAAAACATGTAAAAGCGGATGAAAACGTGTAAAAACGGATCAAAACGTGTAAAAACGAATGAAAACATGTAAAAAACGTGCAAAAATGAACGAAAAGATGCAAAAACGGAGGAAATCGTATAAAGACCAGAAAAAAACGTGTAAAAACCGACGAAAAGGTGTAAAACAAACGAAAACGTGCAAAAACAAACGAAAATGTGTAAATACAGACGAAAGCATATAAAGACTGGACGAAAACGTGTAAAAACGGACGAAAAGATGTAAAAACGGACGAAAACATGTAAAAACGAAGAAAAAGGTGCAAAAACGGACGAAAATGTGTAAAACGGACAAAAACGTATAAAGATCGGACGAAAACGTGTAAAAACGGACGAAAAGGTGTAAAAACGGACGAAAACGTGTAAAAACGGACGAAAACGTGCAAAAATGGACGAAAAGGTGTAAAAACGGACGAAAACGTAAGAAAACCAAATTTTCGGTTATTTACTAACGACTGTTAGTATAAAGGACTAACGATTGTTACTTAATTTGTCAAAAGAATTGAAAAAGAAGATGACAAGGGCTTTTTGGTCATTTCAATTCAGATATGGACTGAATCCGTAACATATGCAAACCACAGTGATTTAACCCGACGGAAAAAAAATTTAGTGACTAAACCCGAAAAATCCGACAAACCACAGTGACCATTTATGTAATTAACTCTAAAATATAACTTTATAATGTATAAAAACTCAAAAAATTTATAAAATATTAATATATAAAAACTTAAAAAGTTTATAAAATACTAATGTGGCATGAAAAACTAAATATATAAAGCTTTATATAAATTAACCATGGTGGATGCCTTAGTTATTACAACTTTTTTTTTTTTTTTTTTTTTTTTTTTTTTTTTTTTTTTTTTTTAATCGTAAAGGCATATACAAAATGAGAGTTTTATGAAAAGATTTATAAAGCATGAAATGATTTATAAATTGAGTCACCAAATTAAATAGTTGTATGATATATTGAAATGAATTACGTTCAAGGATATTAACCTTTTCATTTTGGCAAAAAAAAAAAAAAAAAAACAAAATAAACTAATTATTATCCAATTTGATCCACTTTGAATCAAACTGATTTGAGGTGATATCCAATACTCTAAGAGCACACGGTACAATAACGTCGGAGGTGGCGTTATGCTGACCTGGCCCGAGTTGAGCCAGCATTATCATACCGTCTCTTGGTGTTATGGTGCTGCGTTGATGCCCACGTTGCCATGGCAACGTGCGTTATGCAAGGTTTAAATAAAAACGAAATCACCCCCTGGATATTTGATGTTGTTGCTGGTGTCGATGGTATCCGTGTCTTGGATGCCTTCCTTGTCTTGGATCTTGTCTTTGACGTTGTCGATGGTGTCCGAGAACTCGAGCTACATTTTGGGTTGGGTTGCGGCTGCTGGCTGCTGTTTGATGCTAGGGTTTTTTGTGAAGAGGTTTAAGAAAAAAATATATTGCTGCTAAGGTTATATTGGTTTGGTGGTTGAATAAGGCTTTGGGCCATGGAATTCATATAGCCCTGGTCTATATACGAATGTTTGGGCTGCAATATTATATCACAATAATTTTGAGCTAGTTAAATTATTAAAACATACAAAAGTGTTATACAAATTGTAATTTGTATTAGACTTTAATGATTGAAATATTATTTATAAGGTGATGTTATGAATGAAAAATTAGTTAAAGGGTTTAAATTGTAATTTGTAAGTTTTTAAATAAAGGTGGGTCCCAAAAGGTGATGTTGAGGTGGTGTTATGATAAGGGGTGTTTTTTTATGTTAATGTTGAAATATTAATGCTGATGTGACGCGGTGTTATTTCATAACTCAAGTTACTATACCTTATGCTAACCCCTCCATTTTGCCGCCTTAATCAAAGTACTTAAAACTTTAAGTTACAAATTTGCTGAAATAAATTTGTTATACAGAAATTAAGTACCTTAGATAAGCATCCATGAAAAGATGAAAAAAGAAAAGAAAAATATTGATCAAGTAACCTCATGAACAAGATATTTGGTTGAAGACCAAATCAATATTTTAGAGATGCCTGTTACTCTTTAAACCGAAAAAAGCATTCAAACCACTTCGGCTTTTTCTCCTTTTCTAGTTTTTCCATGTTCACCTTCATCGTCATCTGATACGTAACAAATACAAAGATTATAGAGACCTAAATTAGTTTAATGACCATAAGGTAAGTGCAAAAATATTACTTAAATAGCTAGAAATGAACCTTTATCTCCTTAAGCTCGGCCTGTGATGCATCTTTGTTGTCATGGAGGCTGGAGCCACTGAGTCGTCTCGGCAAAAGCATTCTCCATTTTCATCAAGCTCTCTAGGTGCATGCGCTTCTTGATATTGCGTTCTTTGATATTTTTCTTCATGTTCTAGATGAGATTATGTAATTCATCATGTGCTTCTACTTTCATTTTGAATTCTTTGTCCTCATTATGGTACTGCTCACAATCTTTTAGCATCTTCTGAATTTCTTTCTCAGAAAGAATTTGATACGTCCCTATACTATAATGTTATATTATTATAGTTATTATTAGTATTTTATTAGTTAGATAAGTATAATCACTATTTAATTAGTAGATAGTGTTTAGGGTGTCTTTTATTATAAATAGGGCATTAGGGTTGTAATTCTTATTATGGGGAATGAATATGAAGTATTGATTTGTTAATCAATTGGGGAGTCGGTTTATTTCGCTAATATAAACCATTGAGAGAGCTTATTCGACCTCTCGAACGTCGATTATTCTATCTTTATTGTTTTTTTATCTTATTATCGATCCGGTTCGTATCAATTGGTATCAGAGCTGTTCGATTCTAGGGTTTCAAAAAAAAGAAAAGAAAAAGAAGTTACTGTTCATTGTATACTATTCACCTCTAAAAACACTGTTCATCAGAAACACTATTCAACATAAACACTGTTCATCATTCGAAGTCACTGTTCACTGCTGTTTTCCAGAAACCTACCGTTCATCCTAAAAAATAATTGTTCGTCTAGAATTTTGTTGTATCTTGATTTTTTGAATCAATGGCATACATATGGCGGGCTATAATGGAAGAGCATCGAGCAAGTATGCAGACTTACAAAAAGATCCATAAGGAGACGGTGAGATCTAAACTAAGGATGGAAATTCTGCAGCAAAGTACGGAGATGGACATGCGGGAGATTAAAGAAAAACTTGTTGAGAGACATGAATTGATGAAGCTGTGGTCGGAAAGCCAGAAACACAACGTGACAGAAATTCCATCGAAAACCATGAGAGACGATAGTTCTGAAGGAGGCGATAATATGATAGAGCTTTGTGAATACACCAACTAGGAGAGTACCATAGCAGAACCACATATTACAATTGTTACCAAAACTATACATGAAGAAAAGAGTGTGGAAAGTTATACCAGTAGCAAGGAGGTGAAAAAGGAGGTGAAAGGCAGCCGTTTTAAAGGCGCTCATGTTACATATTCAGAAGTTGCTGATGAATGTGGTGGGAAACACCTACCACAAATTGATAGTACACTTAAGGATTTAGATTCAAAAGACATTGGCACATGCACTGGGGTTGTGGAATCAGCAAATAACCAAACCAAGACAACAGGAACACGACTAGGGCAGGGGATCAGTCACGTATACCAGATAAGGATGTGCCTTCTCATGGGCAAAGAAAACAATAAATGGGTGGACAGATTTTTGGTTCAGAACTGGAACTTACTGTTAGGTTTGATTTAAGGGATTTTGAAGGGCTTGATTGTGATCTAGGGAGCGAACAAGAAAGAAGAATTTGGAATATAGGGATTAATCACCATCGATCAGAAAGAGAATGGAATTCTGGCAGGCTAAATTCTTTTATAGAATTGATTATCATGAACAATCACGTGTTTCAACATTTTAGGCTTAATGGTGACCAACATGAGGAGGGTAGTTCAAAGAAGAGTTTGCGATCCCGGAATTACGGGAGGCTACATTTTAAAGCAACACCTTGAGGACACGGTGTTTTTGAGGGCGGACGTCTGTACACTATAATATTATATTATTATAGTTATTATTAGTATTTTATTAGTAAGATAAGTATAATCGCTATTTAATTAGTAGATAGTGTTTATTTAAAGTAAAGATTATATCTTATTCTACAAGATTAGTATTAGGGTGTCTTTTATTATAAATAGGGCATTAGGGTTGTAATTCTTATTATGTGGAATGAATATGAAGTATTGATTTGTTAATCAATTGGGAAGTCAGTTTATCTTACTAATATAAACCATTGGGAGAGCTTATTCGACCTCTCGAACATCGATTATTCTATCTCTATTGTTCTTTTATCTTATTATCGATCCGGTTCATATCAGACTTCCAATTTTGTTGGCAACGGTGAGTTTTTGTCTCTTATGAGTTGATAATATTTCACTTGTGAGTTGTGACTATTAGGATACCGTTCGAATCTATTTCAAAACATACATTGACACTTGGAATTATTTTGGGAGCAAGTGGTACTTCCAAAACTCTTAACTCCCCCAACAGATGGTTATCAGTAGATTTGGCTTGTTCACCTTGATACACCTTGAAAGTTATGGAAGATTGGTTGTCTTTAGATGTAGTATAGTTTTTGGTTCTCTTTTTCGGTATTTGAGTGTTCCGTGGGATCACCACGTCAAATACTTCTCCAACTAAGTTCACACCAAGGGACAAAGGAGTGACGTCTAGTAGCAACAGATCACAGACCCTTTTATCACTGTGACCACTTAATTTTGCAGCCATAACCGTTGCGCCATATATATGCAATAGCCTTGTCGGGGTTCACATTCTTACATAGTTCCTTGCCATCAAAAAGTTCCTGCAACATACGATGGACCATTGGTATCCTCATTGAGCCACCAACGAGAATAATCTCATCTACCCATGATTTTTGAATTTTTGCATCATGTAAAAACATCGCTATAGTCTTGATGCACTTATCAAACAAGCTCATATTTAGTTCTTCAAATTTTGCTCGAGTAAACTTCATTGAAAAATCAATTCCTTCATGCAAGCAGTCTAATTCGATTGATGTCTGAGAAGTCGATGAAAGAATCCTTTTTGCTTTTTCACAAGCAAATCTCACCCTCCCCAATGCTCTTTGATTACCAGTCAAGTCCTTATCTCATTTCTTTTTGAATTCCCGAACACAATGATTGACAATGTGGTTATCAAAATCCTCACCTCCCAAACGTGTGTCACCACTAACTGCCTTCACATTAAAAGTACCCTTTTCTTCAATGGTTATTAGAGAGATATTAAAGGTACCACCAACCAAATCAAAGACGAGCACATTTATCTTCCCAATAATGACAAATTTATCGTCCAGACCATATGCAATTGCTACTGTTGTAGGCTCGTTGATCATACTCAAGATATTTAGGCCAACAATAGTATCTACATCCTTTGTGGCTTGATGTTGTGAATCATTAAAATAAGCAGTTATCACCGCAGCTTTACCAAGGTAAGCTTCAACAATTTCTTTCATATTACTAAGAAGCATTGCAGAAATTTCTTCCGCAAAAAATTCCCTTTCTTCACCTTTGTAGGTGAGTGCAATCTTTGGATTGTCGGCAGGTCCTTCTATGACCCTAAAAGGCCACAAATTCAAGTCATCTTGCACTTTGGGATCGCTAAACCTCCTTCCAATCAACCTTTTAGCATCTGAAAATAAACAGTTAGTTAAGCAATTAGCCAAGCAATAAGTGGCAGAATATAGACAGCAAAAAGAGATACCATAAATATGTCGCAGAATATACAAATATAGAAGGGGAAACAGTTGGTGTAATTGTAGAATTCCCTTGCAACCCAATTTTAGCTAATAATCCTTGTAAAGTTTGTACATCAGTGGGTGATAAAACAGAAGAGGTTGTATTATTCAAGCCATGGGAACGAATAGTAAGTCCATGCACACCATTATGTAGGAATTTGCATGATGCCCCAAAACGACATGAACCTTTATTGAAATTAAAGCACGGTTTGTGTACCTTTTCCAAGGAGGAAGAAGAACGCCGAGTGTTGGAGCCGGTGTTGGCCAATAAAACCATTTGTGAGGACGAAGTAGAATCCGTAAAACCATCTTGTAGACGTGACTTCAAGCGCATCTCTTCCGTAGTGAGCATAGATCTAACGGTTTTTAGATCCGAAAATGGGTCTCGATGAGCAATGATGGTGGCTATGTTATCTTACCTTGCGGGCAGACCTTCGAGGGCAAAAGTAACCACGTCATCACTATCGATGTTCGACCCAAGGCTAGACAAGATAGCTGCGATAGATTCAATCTTCCTAAAATATGCATCAATGGTCATATCACCGAGCATCAAAGAACGTAATTCCGCTTTCAAGGCTATAGAGCGGGTACGTTTATTATCATGAAAAATGTCGGCAAGAATATTCCATGCTTCTTTAGCCGATTGGGGATTATCATTCACGAGTCGTTGTTGTAGGGTTTTAGATACGGTGACAAAAATCCAAGAGAGGATTATGGTGTCGGCAAGAATTTTCAACCATTCGGCATCGTGTGGCGGGATAGGGTCCGATGATGAGGCAACCACATCTTTATTCTTGGTTTCTATGTGATCCAAGAGGGAATTACCCTTACAAAGGTTGAAGAAGAAATAGACCCACGTTGAATAGTTCATCTCTTCCACATCTAGCTTGACGGGGATTAGGTTATTTAGGTTAGTGATGGCCATGAGTTCGTCGGAAAGAAGTATAACGTGTAACACTCCCAAATTACCGCAGCGGAACAGTAGAGTCAACGGGGTATTACTTCATAATATAGATCAAGGTATAGAAAACGACCTCTAAATGAGACGTTTAAAAATGTTACCATTCAAATTATTAAAATCAGAGTTATGACAATAAGTTCCAAAGTAAAGTTACATAGATGTTTCGAATGGTAAAAGATAATGATATGAGTCTCCAAGTATGCAATTGACTCTAGAATCCTTGCATCCACTATCGCCTTAATAACCTGAGATAAACATGCTAAAAAGTGTCAACCAAAGGTTGGTGAGTTCATAAAGTTTAGTTTAAAATGTAAAGCATTTGAATAAAGATTTCACAGCAAAGGCCTTGTAAATCCACTCAGTCCCAAGCCCCGCCCATACAAGACTTGCAGCATGTTTGTTTACAACCCACTGCTAACATAGTATGAATAGAACAGATGTATAAAAGCATATCATATCATAAATGATTAGTGTACTTGCATACTAATGAAAAATGTATTAGCGTATTTGCATACCAATGCAAAATGTGTCAGAGTACTTGCATACCAATGTGATGCGTTCGCACGAGGTTTTAAATTTATAAACAAGAATTACCGATTAACTAGGAACACATTCGGGCAAGTATACCCTAGTCATATGTAGTATAGGGGTTGGTAAGTCAAGGTCGTCCTAAGAGACTTGGTTGCACTCAAGTGTCGTTTGTTTGTTTAAGCAAGTAACAAGTTGATGGTTATGATTGTCACGGATCAAACCAACAAGAAAAGCAATATAAGAACAATCACACAAAGAACATACATGTTTGGACAAATAATCACATGGATATTAGGATGGTTAATTTGGAAAACATATTATCAAAGGTAATCATTTCAAACTTTAGAACCAATAATAATTTAGTGTTTTATAAATCAAATATGTATAAGCCTCAATCAAATGGTCATGTCATGAGCCTTATGCCTATAACAAGAAAGAATCCTTTCGAACCTTAAACTTTAATGTTATTAATTCGTGAAGTTCCATTTACTTGAAAGATGATTAGAACACATACTCAAAAAATGCCTTTCGACCCTTAATCTAAATTAAACTTTCACTTGTTTAGTTTATTACATTTCTCATACAATCGTCACAAAGTACAAGACCAAAACATTCGTCGACTAATGAATTGAAATCAACCACTATTGAGAATTGTTAGAAATGAAGCTGGGCGATATTTACGTGAATTGGAAATAGAAAACTAGAATGCATATAGTGCAAGGACTTATTGTGTAATACTCTAATAGTTGTCATGTATGGCATATAAATACCCCTCAAATCTCCATTTGAGGGGTGTGGCTGAGAATCTTATCCAAAGAAATAAAATCCGGTTTTCAACTCCACCTTCTCTCTAACATTACTCTCTCACTAAACCAACCATGGATCTCTTCCATTTTGACCAACCTCGACCTCCAGAAGGTGTTAAAACATGATTCTTGGTCATTACAATTGGCATCAGAGCTAACCAGGGGCGAATCGGGGGGTTTTGAGGTGAAAAATATGTGATTTGTGGTGTTTCTACTCGGTACTGTTCATCAGATTCATTTGATCGAAGCACTTAGTCGAACGAGCATTTTTGATCGAACGGGCTTCCTTAGTCGAACGAGCATCTTTAGTCGAAGCAACTTGATCGAACGACCAACATTGATCGAACGAGGTTTGTCATCGAAGGAGCATTCATCGAACGAGACAAGGGTAGTCGAGCTAGACTTACTCTTCCAAATTGATCGAACGAACTAAATAGTCGAACGACTAGATAGTCGAACGACCAAATAGTCGAACGACCAAATAGTCGAACGTGTTGATCGAACGAGTTAGTCGAACAAGTTAGTCGAACGAGAAGATTAGTCGAACGAGCAGATTAGTCGAACGAGCTGATTAGTCGAACGAGTTTAAGCTGATCGAACCAAGTGACTAGTCGAACGAACCTAGTCTAGTCGAACGCGTATGCCAAAAAAAAAAATTTAATTCCGAGGAGAGACTAAACGGTCCATTTTTACGCTAAATTCAAATTATGGTACAACGATGAAAATTTTGACCAAAAATTCAAATTTTTAGGTCAAAATTCGAATTTTTTCGGCAAAATTTGGCGTAAAAATTTCTTAAACTCAAAATTTCCTAGCATGTTTAGAATTGAAAATAAGGCATATTTCAAACTCGCACCACACCAAAATCACAAAAATATTATTGGCCTACATCCTCAAAACACCACGTATCGCTTAAACGATCCTGATCAAGAATCGCAATCAAATGACAATGGCTAAATTATCAACTGTGACTACAAGGATGATTCATTATTACTTATTTGAAGTTGAAGTGGAATATCACGGGTACGTGTACTTAGTATCTTGAAGATATCGGGGTTGGTTGGATGCATGATTCTTCGAGATCCTTGTTTGAGCATTTATAGAATAGTGATTAAGTCTTGGGTTATCTAGTTTTCATAGGTCAAGGGGAGGATGGACGAAGACCTAGTTAACTATCACTTAAAGGAGATACGTTGTAGTACTCAGTGTCACACAAAGATGTGGATAATTCAAGAGAGGTTCATATACAGTTAAGGAAGGATGGATGGGTATATGAAACGACCTATATGCTTTAAGGAGTTACATTGTAGTGCTCAGTATAGGTTCTTAGTCACACGTTCGTGCAAGTTTAAGTCACAAGTCTGGGTTATTTTACTTCAGTCTCAAGTTCGTCATAGTGGGTTTCTCCATCAGCAGTCACTATACAAAAAGCCGTTGCTTTGATACAAGAGGTTTGTGAAGAGATTGATCTGAAGAGAATCGTAGAGAGAATAGTTATCGACATCCACTCATGGGGTATTGATTTGTATGTTGCTTCTAGTTGATATGTCTATGTACACATATGTAGGATGAGTCCGAAAGATCGTCATCATCCTGGAGGGAGAAATGTGTACATCGGGGCTGTTTATTGAAGAACTGGAAGCATTCTAAGTGAGATGAAGATGTCGATATGATGCTCCCCAAACAAACCTGTGAAGAAGTTACAAGTCATCAGTCTATAATCCATTTTCCGCTGTGCAAGAGACTGAAGACAATTTGGCAAGATTTCAGAGAAACTTCTTCTACAAGCATCAAGGCTATATCAAACGGGTTGTCAATTTGGGAGGGAGCATGTAAAAGAAAATGCCTCACTAATTGGGAGGGAGTAATAACCCAATTAGGTCATTACAGTGATTCTGCAAGTAAGTCAAGCAAGCTGAGAAAGATACGAGAAGATCAAGAGCTGTGAAGACATCCTCAAAAGGAAACTGCTCTACTTGAGCATTGCTTTTATCATTGTTATGTAATTGTTAGGAATCATTGTAACCAATTCACGTATATCTCCAGCTGGAGGGAGATTGTTAGAAATGAAGCTGGGCGATATTTACGTGAATTGGAAATAGACAACTAGAATGCATATAGTGCAAGGACTTATTGTGTAATACTCTAATAGTTGTCATGTATGGCATATAAATACCCCTCAAATCTCCATTTGAGGGGTGTGGCTGAGAATCTTATCCAAAGAAATAAAATCCGGTTTTCAACTCCACCTTCTCTCTAACATTACTCTCTCACTAAACCAACCATGGATCTCTTCCATTTTGACCAACCTCGACCTCCAAAAGGTGTTAAAACATGATTCTTGGTCATTACAAGAATCCTTTCGACATGTAAACCCAACATTGATTAATCAAAACAATAACAAGATCCAATTTAACCAAATATGATGTTATCATCATAATCCAAACAAATACTACAAATATCCAAACATCCCTTTATCACAAGTTATCATCTGAACCAAACAAGTATTAAGACATCATTCACAAGACAAAATCAAATATCAAGAATCACATCATCAACACAATCAAAGAAACCAAACATGAATATTATTAAAAGAGAGTATACCAAAGTTCATAAGATGACATATAAAGTCCTAGGATGAATCCTCCAACGTTACACAGCCAATTACCAAGCCAACTTCCCAACACCTCTGGAAAAGGGTGAGGGGTGGTTAAGAGAGATAGTTTTAGAGTTTACATATGAGTTGTGTGTTGTTGGATAATAGTTGGGTTATGGGATAAATAGTTTCATCCAAATGATTGTAAAAAGACTCTATTTATACTACTCTCAAGGCCTAGGGTCATTAATACTCAACTTGGTGACCAAGTAGCTTGGAATGGACTGAAATTTCTTGGGAAGGATCTAGAATTGGCTTGTACACAAATGAAATATTAGTGATGAAAAAATAACGAGGTGACCAACCGATCGGATATAGGCTCCATCCCATCGGTTGGAGAATTTTGGCCACCTGAAAATTGTAGATCTTTCTCTTAGCTTTCAGTGGCCGCTTGAATCAACTAAATCCGAGTTCGTATGCTCAAGTTATGGCCAAAATGGTGAAGGTGTGTCGGGAACAACGAGTCTTCCATTATTTCTTCGTTTTAGCTTCTTTTCTTCATTTCTTTCCTCGTTTTCCTTCTTGTGCTTTATTTTTGAGTCTTTGGAGTGACAACTTCATGACTTTATCTTCTCGAATATATTCCACGAGACTCGCTTTTGTCGAGAATTCTTCGTATATGCATAAATCTTCGTTTATTGATCATTTCTTCGTCTTTTTCTTGGTTTTCTTTGTCGTGAGCTTCCATGAACCTAAAATAGAAATTATACTTCATTAAGTACCATAAGTTCATAAAAGTGATCAAAATATATGCATAAAATCCACGATAACGCTCCTAAAAACATGTACAATTTGAGCGTTATCAAATTCCCCCACACTTGAACTTTGCTTGCCCTCAAGCAAATCTAGAAAAAGAAAAATCGAAATTCATACCTAGATGACAAAACGAAAAGAAAATTTTAAAAATTTTGATTTTTTTTCCATACAAGAGAAAATGAGAAAATGAGCGCAAACTCCCCCACACTTAAGGGTTTGCTTGCCCTCAAGCAAATATTAAGAAAAATAGATCCCACATGGTGCATGAAAAATGATTATAAAAATTATGATGCAAATCTACCAAGTACAAGTACAAGATATGATTCATCATTTTTAAGCGTTATGGTGAAAAACCGAGATGTATGATGGTCCGTCTGAAAATAGTCGTCTTTTATTTCTCTATCACACAAGTCAACCACTTGTGAATGGTCAACCGTAATAAATGATAAAAGACAAACAGTCTCAGAACGAATGCTCGTGTGTAGTGTGAAATCAGGCAAGTGATCACCCGAATCGTTTCCCAACGAGGTGTGAATGGAAAACTGTGAAAAGCTAGGATTAAAGTGATAGATGATTTAGATTGCTTTTGATTTTTGCTTTTTAACAATTCTAAATAATAAACAAAAACAGATATGCACAATAATATTAAACGCGAATTAATAAACTGAAACGCGTAACGAAAAAGCTAAAATGGGACAAAAACTGAAATATTATAAAATTTATGAAATTTAAAACCTAAAAATGTAAAATTACTTAAAACTTATTTAAAAACTTAAATTATATTTTTTATACTTTTTATCTAATTATTATTAATTATTTATTATTTAATAACTTATTTAAACTATTTAAAATTATAAAAAATACTAAATGGACAAAGAAAAATTTAAAACTTTTTCTAAAAATATTACTAAGTAATTAGAAACTAAGAAAATTATAAAAATGAAAATTACTTAATTGAAATTTAAAAAGATAAATTCTATTAAATAGAAGCTATCACTTTATTTCTATTTTTGATTTTCTTAAGACCTAAAAATATTTTTATATTTTTCCTAGATTATAAATGACAAAAGAAAATTATGAAAATTGGAATTATATTTTTCTGATTATTTTTCTATTTATTATGATTTAAATAATATTTTAAACTAATTAAAATGATTAAAAATATCAAAACTATTCAGAAAATTATGAAAATTTCTGAGTAAATCTAAAATATTATTAGAAAGATAAGAAAAATAAAATGAAAAGTTTAAAAAGCCAAATAAGCAGAAATGGGCAGATAAGCAGTTTGGAATAAGCCCAAATATAAGCAAATAAGCACTAAACTTAACCAACTGATCAGAATAAGCTTAAACAACTTAAATAAACACAAATCAACTTAGATCCAACAGATAATCCAACAAATAAGCACAATCAACCCCAAATCTGTTTCAAACTTAAGACAGAAATAAGCAGAAAAAGGCAAACTTGCAGAGTAGATTAAGCTATGAAATAAGCTACTGAGATGCAATATTAAGGGGGCAAAACTTAGATTAGCTTATGAACTATCTTAAAAACACAAAAGCCCCATCAGAAACTAACCAATTGAGGTCTGATTTAACCTTAGATCAGCTGGGAAAAATATGCAAGGTACTGCTGATGTGAACAAGGTACTGCTGATGAAATTGACTTTTGCAGAAAATCACAAGGTTTGACTTTAGTGAACTTTGGGCTTAATCTAATGCTTGATTATGAGATGATAAGCTACAATGAGATGATATTAAGCTACTTTAACAAGTTTCACACAACTGTGATGGATTTCACAAGTCAAAAACCCAACAGTTATCAACTTATATGAGATTAAAAGTGATTTTGACTTTTTGCTGATTAGAGACTAGTTTTTATGGTTCCTCTGAGTTATTACCAACTAATATGACATGCAATGATAACAAACAACAACAATCAAGCAAGGGTCTGCTGTTATATCAGCAAATCCAAACACCCCTGATTAGAACAGGCAAACAAGAAATTCAAAGCACTCTTGGATTTAGACCAAAACACTGATTTACACCTTTATATTATCATTACACAAGATCATTGAAGCACAAAACAACAATGATTTAAGCATGAAACACAGGGATAGACCAAATGCTATATTGACTGCCAAAATGGAATTTTAGCAACTATGATTATCAATGAACAAGCTACCAATATTAAGCTATTTTACAACTTAATAACACCACAGAGCTATAAGAACACCAAAATTCAAGCAATAAGCAATTGATGCAGTGAAATGCTAAACTTGGTCAAAAACTTACAACTGAGAGAGTGGCTATAGGGATAGCATGCATAGAACAGGACTATCTAGCTTGTTAAAAGCAAGCTAGAAAACCACAAAAAGCTTTCTTGATCAGCTTATACAACCCATGGAAGCTTTTAAGAGCTTATGTTGACCATGGTTGACCATTCTTGTATCTTGAGTTTTAGAACTGAGGTATACTAAATAAGGGTATAGTAAGCTATATTAAGCTTATATAATCTTATTAAAAGGGTGTGGAAGCTTGTGAGAGCTTTTTAGTTATGGTTCGAACTTAACTTCTTAGCAGGAACATACAAACTTGAGCAATATTGAATTCAAACAACAAAATAACATGAAACAAGATTCTTATAGCTTAAACGAACTTTGATTACAACTGGGAATAAGAAATTACAAGATTACAACTGAAATAAGTAAAATGCGATTTAAACTAAATTAGCTACTACTGAATTATTTATTACATTGCTCTATTTATACTAAATACAAATGGGAAACCCTAATTAGACATCTCTGAACACATCCCTACCCTTGAATTGCCTTCAATCGATCTCAGCTGTTGATTCATCATTTTGGCGCCAAAATTGAGTTAGTGGATTGAGCAGGTTTTAGCATTAAATGCAAATCAGGGTAGTGGAGAAGAAGCATTAAATGTTTCTTGTATTGTTAGGTGAGTTGGATTTGATGGGGAGTGGTTTAGCAGAGAAACCATGGGCTAGGCGGTTTTGGCGGGGTTGAGAGGTTGGGGATAAGTTTGACCAAGTCAAACTGGTTTTAAATACCAGGCTTGGGTCGGGTTGGGTGTTTTAAGGGAGTTGGGCTTGTTGGGCTGGGTTTAGATAATAGGATAGTTGGGTTTGTTTGTTTATTTATTTTTAGGTC